>MEHQ01004197.1:52156-295759 GCA_008828725.1 Saccharina japonica | reverse complement strand
CTCCGAGCGTTTTGTCATTATGACTGACCTGGGGGAGGGTATTGTTTCGTCTTGTCTTGTTATCGTGTTCCCCTGATTATATTACTATATATAATACTACTGCTACTACTAATCACGTGTTCGTGAAGGGCGCCATTTTGTGTATGCATACATACGATGCACGTAGTTTATATATACGAGTGTATACACGTTGTTGCATTTCGTATCTCTCTCGACGTAAAATACTCATGTCTTGAATAACAGCAGTAGTATTTCACTCACGTGTAAACTCTTTACACTGCTCTCCCACTACTCTTGACGGTGCTCTTCTCCCACTCTCAAATCTTCTTGATATTATAAACAACCAAGCATCAGAATTCAGATGCCTTGAGTACCTTGCTATGCTACTACTGCATGGAGTTTCGTTTGTGCTGTTGTTTAGTTGTTGTCGGGATTACAATGTATTGCAACCCAACACCTGACACGAGACGAGAATATTAGTTCGAGATCGGGCAGTATGTAGTACGTAAACGGTCAGCAAACAAAAGATATTATGGCATTCCCGGTGGTATCAATGTTGCGTTTGGACACAATCAATCTCAATATAAATCTCAAAAGACAAAAAAATTGTAATGAGGCGCGATGAGGCGCACAGGAATGGCATGACGGGAGAATAGATCCCACATCCCCACCAAGAAACTGGGTCGTAGGCGGGTCGTGTGTATTACTGCATCTATAAGCAGGCATGCATGCATACATGCATGCATGCAGTGTTTTATGTGTTTATGTGCGTGGGCCAGGTGACAATTTTTTTTTTTTTTTTTTTCCCATTTATTATCTTCGCCCTTCCTTTCTCTCTCCTTCCTAGTCGTAACTCAGATCCGGGGTCACAAAGTGGGTTCCTCTCCCTCCCCCCCCACTACGGTTCTTGCGTTGCATGTTTATCGCGAGAAGATTTCAGCCCTTTCTTCCCTCGTCGACTTGCGTCGGATTCCGCCTACCCACGCCACGAAGGCGCTCTCAGCAATTGGTTCCTTTTTATTTTTTCAAATAAAGACAAAATCTCTCACCACGGTGGGATTCGATCCTGGGTACCAATGATAGTAGTCTTTGAAGCTGACCACTACTCTACCGGGGCGACCGCCTTACTCGTACTATAATAATATTGCATTGCCAGTGCTGCAGCTGTGTAGTGTATGTACCACCACATTTATATTCAGTATCAGAGTTGCGTGAAGTGCATGACAATGTATCATCAGCAAAGAGATCCTCAGCAAAAAGATCATCAGCACAAAGATCAGCAAAGAGAGGCCCAATGAAAACAAGTTACCAGTCAGTGTTCCAGTACGTATGTATGAATTATGATTACTGCTGTATACCTGAGGGCATGTTTCTACCCCATAGTACAAGCACACGGTAACGGGTACCATTCTGTCCCAAAATATAAGAACGTTTTTTCATTAATATTGACTACAAGAGTTCCTTATATATTGGGACATCGTCAGACTTTTTAGTTTGTTTGCATTTTTTTGAGTAAAACGGAATCAACTGCTGAGAGCGTCTATTTTAGCAGCGTGGTTGGGCGCACTTCGATGCGAGTCGACGAGGGAAAGAAAAGGCTCAAGTTTTCTCGCGATAAAAACTCAAGGCCGAACCATACGTAGTGGGAAGGAGGGAGAAGCACCTACTTTGTGACCCCGGACATTAGTTACGACTATTATTAATAGCAAGGAGAGAGAAAGGAAGAGGGCGAAGATATTAAATGGGATGGAGAAAAAATAAATACAGGACAGGACACCTAATAAGAAACAGGCTAACAAAAAAGCCAGGCTGAGATTTGGAGTAAAATAATAAATTCGGGAGTCGTTGTCTTGAAATTAGTGTAGATAGCACCCTCTCTCAAATAGAAATCCAGCCTGGACCATATTTCCTGTTTTTTATTATTAATAGGTGTCCTCGTACTGTAGTAGTATTCATATTAATATATCTGGTACGAGGATATCATATTGCCGCGCTGACAGTAGTACTGGTTGTACTGCTGTAGTAGTTGTACGTTATTGAAGTACGTACGCGGTAACATACATAAATAAGCACCTCTAGCACCATGTAAAGTGCCGGATACAGGTGCACCAGAGTGAAGACAGAAGACAGCACCCCCCCTGTAGTCCATGACAACAGTAAAATCCATAACAGTAAAATCCTTTTTTTTACTGCCATATCCCGTTAAAACCACACAAACAAACAGACAAGAGTGTTTTACCTTTCATACTTCTGCTGTTACAGCTATACAACGTGCACGCGCGCGTGCCGCCTGTAGCATTCGCTAGTCCTAGAGGAAAAAAAAGTAATTTGTTGTCACGAAGTCCGCATGAAGCAGCGCACAGCACACAGACGGACAAGCCACAGCCCGCAGGTGGGGGTGTGTGTGCGTCGATCACCTGTCTGTGCGTACCACTCGCTGGGGTTTATGCGACCAACAACGGTGGTAGTAGTCGGTATTGTTTTATACCGTTCGTTCAGGTTATATGAAGAGGGTGTGACTCGGGCGCCAGAGAGAGCTTTCATCTACTACAACAAACACCTGCCAGAAAAGGGCTACTACTATTATTATTACTGCTCGTACGCACGAGCTCTTGTGTGGCGGATACTCTTCTTTGCGCTGGTAGAAAGCATGCCAGATGTCATCTTAGATTGGCTCTTATGATAGGCGGCGACGTACAGCACCTGTAGCACGTTCTTACTTCATACCAGTTACTACCTGGTAATGTGTACTACTCTGTATCTTTATGTTTGACACCGCACCGCCCATGATCGTCAACGATGAACCTTGCGTGCAGCACAATCGGGGAGGATGGCGGACTTCGTTATTCTCTTGTTTTGTTACTGTACGTACGTGGAATATGATGGTCGTACAGGTTTATAGCACAAGCGCAAGAATGCTGAACATTATTAATAGTGTACTACTGCACTACAAAGTATTATTCTTATCGTACTATTAATATAATAGACTACAACAGCAATACTAGTTGCAGTAGTCTACTGCTGCTGTATTATGCTACCGCAACCAGGGACTTCCTTACCTTTAGTTTAGCTGAATAGGGAGGGCGCGCATACATATCGTACACGCGTCATCATGTAGCATCACTTTGTTGCTGGCAACGGAGAAAGTGCCGTGCATACTTCCGTCTCTGATCATCAACATAAAACGTCACACGGAAAAAACACACGGAACAATAGGAAACCCAAGATCCACCAATAAGATATCATGTACTGCTGTATACATACGTACACATACCTGGTAGGTATCTACAGGTACATATTCTGCATACTAGTAATAGTAAAACGTTAGAATATGAAAAAGTTGCGACCAAACTTGAAATCCAAAAAAACAACAAACGGTAAGTAAACCTATTCTTGCAGACTACAAAGATACCGTTATCAACTATTATCCAACGTCTCTTTCCGGGGGCATACAGCGCCAAAGCCGATGCAAACGCCGATTATTAATGCGTACGTGATACATACCACTCTCGCGCAACTCTCCTTTTCTCGCTTTCGCTGCTAGGACCTAACCCTCAATGCGAATTTGTTGGTTTGAGGAGATAATAAGCTATTACGTCACGCAGTCAGAGCGGCGACAAGCGGAGATAGCCTACTACTCACACTGTCAGCACGCTGACTGAGCGAAGCAGTAGGTTATATCTTGTAACGGAACAACAGATATGCGTGGGTTCGATTGTCGGCCATCATCAACGTTTCCTCGTGTGGCAAAAAGGGGGAAGGTGGATTCCTCTACTCTAACCAGTAGCGCGGGGCTTGGGGATTGCCCCGGAGATCAATGCCGAGGCTGAGTCAAACTCAAAAAAAAGTATGTATTCTGTTGGTTAGAAATGATAACCTACTATCTAGCCTACTAAGTCAGCAGTAGGCTACTGTTGGGGTACAGTAGGTTATCACTTCTAACCAACAGTACGCACCTGCTTTACTATCACCCCTTCCCTTATATTGCACCTAGATCGTCGCTTGTCCTACTCTTCGTGTACGTGGCATCCCCACGACATAGGTGCGTAGCAGTCCCCCCAGCGTCTTCCCTCCCCTACCTACCTCGTAGCTAGCTACCTGACGATCCGTCAGCTTGTATCGATGCCCTCGGCGCGAAGTCGCAAGCGGGGTGGTCACAGACATGACCTGCAACACTACTTTCCTTGCAGACGCCTTTTCTTGGAAACCTTGCGTTCCTTTCTCCGACGACCCCCGCCGTCAGGTGATCAATGCGGTCTCTTCCTTCCTTTCCGAGGCGCCCAAAGCCTCCCGTCGCGAAGTTGGCGAGTTTTTATGGCAGCGCTCGTTGAAGGACACATGCCCCGGACGTGCTCGCCTAGAGGTTGCGCTTGCGAGCCTCGGGTGTAGAAGAAGCTGATCCATCCCGATCGAAACTGCCTGCACGCAACCCCTGCTTTCGGGTCGGCGTACGTGACGTCGATGAGCATCGCCTTGTTGCCTCGTTATTGCCGTCCTATTGCCTCGGGAAACCTCTCCTTTCAATGACTACGCATATGTGTCCCTTCCGGAGACCCCTATCGGCGTTGAAAGGAGCTTCACTTTTTACTTGGTGGTGAATCGGTAGTGTCGCTTGAAATTGTGGGGGTATGATAGAGGGCGTGAACCAGCGCCTGGTGCTGGGTTCGCTTGCTCGCCTGCTCGGTGGCGCGAGCGGGCATGCCGCGTGTCGAGCTCTGTTACACCACAACAGGGGCGTGATACCTCGCCGCCAAGAACCCCTTCATTTTCGGAAAACACCGTCTCATGGACACGAACTCCGAGACTGAGGTGATTCGGGACGAATCCAAGTGCGCCGCTTTCAAGAAGGGGGCAGGACCCGGCCTCGACTCACTCCGTTGCCGGGCCTCGGCGAGGCCTCTGACCCCCCCCCCCAGCAAGCGGGTCGTCCGCACCCGGTGGGCCTGGCGTGTCTCGGAGAGCTGGTCCAGGGAAGCGACGTTCCTTTTATACCGGAAAGGGTTTACATGCTGCCCCAGTTTGTACTGCGTTTTACGGGAGCTGATGGTTTCGGTGTCGTGTTCCGGCAACAATCTCATTTCAGATTTCCCTGAGCCGCCTTCCTCCCGCAGCGCAGAAATCCCCGCTCCTCATATTTTTTTTCTGGGACGACGTTCGCCATTGCTTCCTCCGATACCCCGTACACGCCGCAGAGGTCCCTCACGCCCCCTCATAGGCAGCGCACGAACTGTCGCAGTCGATAGGGGCAATATTCCTCGTCGATGCATACGACCTTCGACCCCCCCCCTCGTGCTTGGTGCAAGCGATGTCTGTCTGGTTGGTGAAAAGCCAACGTGCTCCGTCCCGGCATTGTAGGGATGCGAGGGTCTATGGTTCTACGACTACGGCCAGGCACGACATGAGTACACCCCCCGCGCGCGCTTTCCACCCTCTGGCTCCGACATTGTCATGTTTCGGCGCCTACCGAAATGCGCCCTTTTGCGGTACTTTGCAAGGTATCGATGCAAGGCTAGCGACGTCCTGTCGCCCCTGGTGGCTACGAGATGCACAGTTGTAAAATAATCAGCCGTGCCTTATCGGCAGGTTGTATAGCCGTAGCGTTACTACTCTTCTGCACGCCTGCCGGCATCGGGTCCTGCTTCGTCCACTTTCTGGATGATGCTAGCCCCGTCCAGGCCTTGAGCGTGCAGTAATGTACACCTCAGATAGATCATGATCTAGATCATCTAATTTATTACCTGCCGTTGTGAGAGGTGGTGAAGGATCTGCAAATTCCTGATCCAACCCAGGAAACATGTGCTAGATAATGCAGATTATTACACGGGTCCTACCCGGCAACACATGAGCTACAGCAGTAGATCATACAAGATCGGGAACATATATTTCTTGAAAGATCTAGATCATCGAGTGGGAATCAATGATCTGTTAGTGATCTGTCCGAGGCGTGCTGGTATTGTAGACAGCTGCAAGAAACGCCATCAACTGCGGATTGTGGCGCCTTCAGCCGCTCGAGGTCAGCGGTCTTACTCGAGGCGTTGTGCGGAACTCGGACGAAATCTCGCGGTGCACTCACTGCTCCTTCGGGACAGTCATCTAGACTGGCAAGCTAGCTAGACTGGCAAGCTAGCTAGACTGACAAGCTACCCACAGTAGACCGACAAGCTAGTTTGGCTGACAAGCTATGTAGACTGACGAACTAGCTAGACTGGCCAGCTAGTTTGGCTGGCACGCTAGTTAGACAGGCAAGCTATCTAGACCTGATAACGTACGTCGTACTCATACGAGGTGCTGGTATGTCGGAACTGCAAAGTTTGCTGTCGTCCTAACATGCCGATTTTCCCGCCGTTTTTTTTTTCAAGTTTCGGTGTTAAATTACTTCTTCTGCCGCGACAAATAGGAGGCTCCCACCCGGAGTTCCCCTCTCCGTGCTGACTTGGATAACGTGGCAGAGCGTAATGCAGAGAGCAATAACCCCGGAGACCATTTACAAAAAATTATCAGTATTCCTGAGGACGGTACGGTATGATATTAAGGCGTGTTCGGATGGTCTGTGGCAAGCCAGACGTGGACCTACCGTCCAAGCCTTTGCTTCCTTCGGCCAATCGTGTCAATCCTTGGAACCGATCTCGTTTTCACGTTTGGTTCCATTGTTTCGACCTCAATGTTCCTGTCGAGCCATGCCGTTGTCGTGCCGTTTTTGTGTGTACGTTTTGGGGTGGGGTGAGGCCTCCTACCATGGCGGGGAGGGTTGACACCCCCCCAAGTCAATGGTCAAATGACCAAGGCAAGCAACAGATGAGTACCCCCCCCCCCCCCCCCCCCCAGCCTGGTTGGTGAAGACCCAACTTGCTCCGTCCCGGCATTGTAGGGATGCAAGGGTCTATGGTCATACGACTGCGGCGTACACGGCATGAATCCACCCCCCCCCCCCGCCCCCAGCCCTTTACTTCGACTTGAGGGTGCTGTTCTTGCCCTTGGGTTCGTGCTTTGAGAGGGCTCTTCACTTGAGAAGTTCCATGCCCCCCAACCAAACGTGACTGTGAAAAACATTAGGCTTAAACCGATGAAAAGTCCCATGGCCGGAGGCGTGCAATGAACCATGCTGTGCAACACAAATGGGATACCGGGTATCATAAACCTTCAGTTGAGAAGTATACTAATAGTCATTAATAGTCAGTAATAGTCGGTAATAGTCGGTCAGAAATGTTTCGGCCGAAAAAATGATTCAGCACGCCTCCTTGCTCTTGTTGTGTTCTCACCTCTGGCTTGGCCTGAAATCCCCTGATCGTTCGACCCGTCAACGTCTAAAAATATCCCAAAATTACCCACTCCCTCGTTCACTGATTCCTCTATTTGTGCGCCTTCTTCGGCCTAAACGCTGAGTACTCTACCGTCCCTTTCATAGAAAAGAGCCCCACAATATATAATCCCTGCTTGAGATTTCCTAGAAAATAATATTGCTGCCTTCATCGCATTGGCTATATACTCTACTGTACCGACCCTCCCATCAGAAAAAGAGCCCCGCTATACGTATAACATCAGCATGAAATTTCTGGGAGAATAATATTTAGACATCCATCGCTCAACAACAAGCTCAGCCTGAGATTTCCGGGACAATCGTATGTATACCTCCCGCTCTGGCTATTATAGTATGCTTTACTGGCCCTCTCAAAAAGAAAGAGGCCCATAAGAAATCCGGCCAGATATTTCCGGGGAAATATGAAACTCGGGAGTGGTTTTATACTAATCTTAGTGTGGAACGCACCCTCTTTCAAAAGTACAAAATCTAACCTGGGCCAGTCAGTATTCCAGTTTCTTCTTTGAAAGACCTGGGGTACCGTGGGTTTGGATGTCGGACCGAGGCATTTCGCCCGCCTTGCCGTGCGCATGCTCTCTGGCCCACAATTACCTGGGATTACACCGGCGCTTAATCATTTTACTACTGCACTGCACATAAAGACTGGGTCTAACTATGGGTACAGTATGTACAAGTAATTTTTCCCCAAAACGGGAGCGAGTGCGGTTCTGAAGGGGCTAAAGCCTTGGGGCTTCAGGGGGAAAAACATATGTCGAAAAACAAATAAAATTACTTGATTGTAGTACAGCATCGGGCACACGAAGCAACCCAGGCTGCTGGGGTACATATATATCATAGTATCATACATAGCACATAGGGGATGCACCCGAACTGCAATGGAAGGAACTGCCAGGCACGCGCGCAGCAGCTTAGTGATGCTCGGTCCTGCTTGCATGCTCTTCCTGTGTACCGGCCGACGCTTGATTTTATCACACTACGTATCATATCAACAGTCGCTTTTTGTATCGGTATACGTAAGTACATGGATCCCGAAAGGTTTACGTATAGTACGCGACATGTATGTGTTTTTAAGAAATGGGGAGTTCATAGTTTCAGGTTGAGTTTTTTTGTTTTCAAGTTTAAGAATTTACAGCTATTTATTCGCGTTTGTGCCCAGCGAGGAACGCCAATCTTAAAGTATGCTATTAATAGCCTTTAAGAGCCAATGCTCGACGTTGGCATCACAACAAGCCGCGAACCACATCCAAAATTAGTAGGAGATTCTTAACTGCTGTCGCTTACTGAAATAAACTACTTGTCGAGCAGTGGTTGGTTGACACCCTGCCCAACGTCGGACAAAGCACGATCTAGAGCATCTGCATCATCTACATCACCCACATCATCTACAGTAGATCCTGATCTGTCGTTACGAAATGCTGCGCAAGGTGTGTGTGCATAGTACAGATCCAACCCAGGAAACCTGTCGTACATCATGCCGATTGTACGGCCTCCACCCGGTAACAATGAGCTAGATCATACAGATCATGCAGATCATACAGATCATACTGATCATACAGATCAGGAACCTACGAACCTTCCCTGAAATAGCTAGGTCGTGACGTGGTACTTAGTCGATGATCTGTGCGACGTTTGCACCCTTTGCTTACCTCGGTCACTACTCTTGTCGCTACGTAGTGCGGGAAAATATACGCTGCCTACACATCTCATCGGTCGGCGGCCATATGCTATTGTTCGCTCACACCTGGTCTAGAGCATTGAGACGTCTGCTGGGCACGCTGATTTAACCCCCCCCTCAGAACTGCACCGTAAACAAACAAATATCCCCATTCCAAGAGGTGCCCTTTCCAGCACCGACATCCCTGAGTCCCTTTCCCGTGTAAACAACAGTGATAAATTTCTATAAGGATACGATATAATAATGTGATTTTTTGTAGAGAGAGAACGGGTGTTGTATACAAGTATCCATAGCGTGATAGCCCCTGGTAGAAAGCGCCCAGGAGAGAGAGAGAGAGAGAGAGAGAGAGAGAGAGACAGAGAGAGAGAGAGAGAGCGAGAAAGAGAGGGAGTGAGAGAGAGAGAGCGAGAGAGAAAGAGAGAGAGAGAGAAAGAGAGAGAGAAAGAGAGAGAGAGAGAGAGAGAGAGAGAGAGAGAAAAAAAAAGAGAGAAAGAGAGAGAGAGAGAGAGAAAGAGAGAGAAAGAGAGAGAGAGCCATTGTTGTGTTGTGCAGCGAGACGAGTGCACGTTGGAGCGGAGTAGCAGACTGCACGAGCACAAGGTACCTACCGTAGCTGTCAGGCTAGTAGCTATCCATAGCGCTGTTGTTGTTTTGGGGGCAAACAACTTGAAAATAATCTGGGCCACGTTTTGCAGTTTTATAGGGGTTTGCTTGCTATTCCTTAATACTCCCGGTTTAACCACCATTAGGTTAGGACGAAGCCCTCAAAAAGTCTGGACCAACTGGAACTGGAAACTGGAAACATAATTGTTCGGCGTATATAGTGGGAAAATCAGCTCGGTGATAATGTTGCAACACGCTGTGTGACGCACAAAACCCCGCCATTATAGTAGTCAGGTGTCCATTCGCCACGAGTAACTCTGGTCCCCCCTGTCCCTTAGTTAGCTGCAGTGGAGTTCGGGTTGGGTGAGTTAACCCACAGGGTTGGCCCTCCTATTTTGGTCCTTTTTTTCCATCAGTCAATCGTGCCAATCGTTGTTGAAGCCAAGCTTGTGTGTGTGTGTTTTTTCACGGTTGCTTCTTCCATCGTTTCGACGTCAATGCCCCCCCCTCCCCACCCACTCACGATCTCTCTGAGCTTACCTGGTACCCGTTGTGCGTACTACTTGTCTGCTCTACGAACATTTAGCTCTACATGTATGTAATGTGCATACGCTCATGATATTATACGGACTCCCGCGATGCCTTTGAGGAGTACACCGCCGTGCGGTTATTCAGCTGTTGTTCGTGGCACAGACGAAATGTGTTACTCACAAAATTAGCAGTAACACATATATCAAGCTCTACGCACGCTCTGCAGCTGTGTACGCAAATACTTCAATACGAATGCCAATAATAGTGGTGTGGCTACACCCTACTACTGCGTGACCTACCCTTGTACGTGGAGCCTGTTGCTGGAGCTCTGCGTACATCTCTAGGCCCTACGTTTAGCTCTAGGCTCGACGTACAGCTCTAGTCTAATGGGCTCTACGTTCCGCTCTACCAGGCTCTAGGTACAGCTCTAGGCTCTATACTATTAATAGTAGACATAAACTCAAGCTTGGACCTCCGGTACTCGTAGACTGCAGCTGTGTGGCTCTAGGAAAAGTCGTCTCAGCTGCTTGTGAACTTCTCTGTCTTTTCTACTTTGAAAAAACAAGTAAGTGTGGTTCGTTCGAAGTGCTGGTTATGTCTTCCTTGATCAGTCCAGTCCCATCGAGTACAACAGGCATCTATGTTATATCGTGCTGTAGAGCTATTTTAGGAGTAGTCTACTACATAATGTAACGGCTGTCAATAAAACAAAATGTAACGTAACAACAACGTACGTGCTGCGGCCTGCTTACACGTGCACGTATATGTGTACCAAGTATACTTGGTACGTAGTCTAGACTATTTATAGAAGCATGAATGGAAATATCCCAGCTAACTGCGGTGACATATTTTTTTTCTAACTCCACTAGTATTGCTCGGGGGGCAGGTGTGGACCCAGAAAACACGTCACGTGGCGATCTGCCATTATTTTCGGAGATGGCAACAAAGGTCGTTTTTCCAGAATGCCTTGGATCACATCAAGAGGTAAGGGAAGCTGGGTTCTTTTTTCTACTCCCTATGTTATCATATCACACGTTTCTTGCATCAATAAATCGACACAAGCCGACGAGCGTCGAAAGGGCTGATGAAGTTTTCTCACGATGAAAACTGAAGGCACAAACCGCAGTGGGGGAGGGGGGAGGAGAGCCTGCTATGTGACCCCGGATCTGAGCTACGACTATTGCTGGGAGGGAGAGAAAAAAGGAGGGCGAAGATATTAAACGGGAAGAAAAATATAATAAAAAGAGTCCAGTGACACTGGAGCCGGGGTTGTACATTGTCCTTTAGTGTGGTTGTTCAGAGCCTACGTATAGGCAAGCTACAGCGAGAGACCTTCCGGCAGACCTATACGTACAGTGAAGGTACGCGCATACAGCAGTAGTAGTACCGGCTCTTCTCTTTTGCTCCCGGTTAGTTCTGTACAAAAACAGTTTGTGTTTTTGTGCCAGTATTGCAGTACGAACGGTTACGAAACGATGGGCTCAATTGACACAGGACACATATTTGAAGGTGGAAGTTTGGTGAGCTTAAGCTTTACTTTTACCAATCCAATCCGCCGGAGGGTTATAACTATAGAGAAAAAAAAATGTCACGAACTGCCTGGTAGTAGTTACAGCAGCAGTTGTTGCACCACGCTGTACGATATACATGTATCATAAATATGTGTGATATAACACACACATATATACATGCCTGTGGCGGACCTTATTCAACCCACACAGATGTTAAAATACTGCAGTTTGTTTGGGAGTATTTACACCGCGACCAGTGCTGCTGGTGCTGCTGCTTGCTGCATAATGTGGCATGCATGTACAACGATCGGTCTATTAATGCGCGGGTATGTGTGTATGCATGTATGTGTGTATGCATGTATGTGTGTATGTATGTATGTATGTATGTATGTATGTATGTATGTATGTATGTATGTATGTATGTATGTATGTATGTATGTATGTATGTATGTGTATGTTTCCTCCCCTTGTTTCGCCCCTCTGTTTTAGTCCTTGACTCACACACGAGACCGATATGTACTTCCGTATGCAAAAGACGCAATGATGGTAGTACGTACACGTCACCTACATACATACCTATAGCGGGCACTAAATACCTTGTTTTTTGTCGAAATGTGTGTATGGGTGTTTAATGTGCATACACTCTGCGAGGAGGGGTGGGTGGGTGTCATAAGGATAGGTTTACAGTTCGGCGGGCGTATTGTGGGCCCAATAAAGAGGCTGCTACTCAACGGCCGGGTGATCTACTTTGAGAGTTCCAAGAAGTATACCCCTATGATAAAACCCCCAAAAAATGTCCGCGTTCCTGAGAGTAGCCGCGCTTCTGGATGTTGTACGTGCGTTCCTCGCGTGTCATTGTTTACCCACACGCGCTGCGTACGTATACTCGTACACCATATTCATTGACGTGCTATGATCGTGTTTGGCATCCGGTAATGAGCTTCAACATCGATCAGTCATAGATGCTTATTATCTTGATGACTATACACGCACGTAAATATCCGACAGCTTTCTACTGCTGCTGCTGGTTGTCGGAGATACACCAGAATCACTGACTGAGCTAGCAGTCGGCGCTGACTACTAGTCAGTCTAGTTCAATGGTTGTGGTCTCTATAAGCTCGATATCTTGCTTTAGTGGTTATTACGAGTGAGTTTGTTTAATCTCGATATCCTGCGTGCTGCCTCCTAACATATACCTGGCACCTGGTACCCTTCAGTGCCGAAATACAAGGACCGTTTCAATGAATTCTTAACATGCAAGCGTTCCTTATACTTTAGGGCTCAACGGCACAAATCGTGGGGACAATAACGACCAACCTGACATGACACCTAACGCTAACGGCGGTACAGGTTGGTTCAGCAGCGAACGGTGTGTCTGGACACTCTGAGGATGGCCTACATGCGAGACGTTCTCTCCGTCAAGTCGTTTCTACAACAACAGGTGGCGTGGGTGATTTGCTGCGAACAACTTCTTGCTCGTGTTATACGTACGTACGTGCGTACGTACGTACGTATTCTATATTTTGTTATGTTTGCCTTCCGACAATGCGCAGCATGACTTTCAACGTCGATCCCTCGTAAGCATCCCCAGAAGAAAGAGGAAAACCAACGGAAATCTAGCAAGGAAACCTATTGGACTGGGCTGCAGTAGAGTATTGGACTACACAATAGCCTATTGGACTACAATAGCCTATTAGACTTCAATAGCGTATTGGACTATAGTAGCTTTGACCTCAAAAGTGGTTCTTTGTAGGATGTAGCTCGCCCTTCATGCGACTCGCCGAACACCTCACGGCGTTTCGCGCTTGGTGCAAGTAATATCGGCCTGGCCGGTGAAAACCCGACGTGCCCCGTCCCGGCATTTTAGGGATGCGAGGGTCTATAGTAATATTATACGACTACGGGTACCCATGATATGAGCACAACCCCCCCTCCCTCGCGGCCTTGACATGTTAAACGCAATTTTACAAAGTGGGGACATGGGGGCGCTATCCCCCCCCTATGTGGCAGCAAAGCCTTCCAACATATATACTATCACTACAAGCAGAGTGGTAAATTAGGCAAGGCCACTCCATACTTGCCGTATGTGTTGGGAGTCACAATGTGTTGTTAGCTGTCAAAAGGAAGCGAGATGAAGAGGCAAAAGAAAAGTCCCACAGCCTTCCCGCAGGTTCGGACGACGAGTTAGCGAAACCTCGTCCGGTTCTGGAGACACCGGTTTGGTCGTCATCAGCCTTGTACAGGCGTCCGCAGTTAATGAGGACTCGGTGGACACACAGGACATCGACAGACAAACTCATCAAGCAATGGCACGCAGTGCGCACCGCGCTCAAAACTTAAAGCGACCTACGAGCGCTTTCGGCCTCAATGCAAGTGTACACGGAGGAATATATACCAGAAGCCATCGTAGCTACGTACATAATGCCATCAGAAAATTCGCCACGAGCTATGTATGAGCTCCGCCGAGAGGGTGGACCAGAAGGTTTTACACCTCGCATAGATCATACAGATCATCTACAGATCATACAGATAATTCCCACTTCATGATCTACAAGCAGTATTAATAGGCCTTTCAAGGCAGACCTATTCCCGATCTTGTATGATTTAGCTCATGTTCCCCGGTGGGACCCGTATAATCCGCAATGCTCGACGTACGTACGTAGCACATGTTTCCTGGGTTGGCTTTTGTGCTACGTATGCAGATCCTGCACAAGAACCTCTCTCAACGGCAGGCGAGGAACTACATGATCTACTGCAAATCATAATCTATCCGACCGGTGGGAGGTTCCGAAGAGCGGTAGAATCGGCAATGTTTCATTTTGGTCGACCGCCAGCCACTGCGGCGGCAACAAAATCGTGAAGGGTTGTACTTTTTTTGTTGCCGGAGATACATTGGCGACGGGTCTGCACTTTTGCTTGGCGCCGACGTTGCTAGAAATCGCATATTTCTCGGAGGATCACGGCACACACAGAGGACAAAGAGGATACATACAGTGTAACACGCAAGATAGCACGCCGCCGGGGGAACAGACTTCCGAGACGGTTTTATCCAAAACTGTGCAAAGAGGGACACACTGAACGAAAATGGTGGCTTTGGAAATGCCTTGGTATCTCGTGGAGACCTTTCCATATATATAGATGCGTCGTCGCTCGGCGGTTACACTCTCTCTTTCGTCGAGAAAATCAGATGGGAAAGTCGTCCTAGGGGGTGTGCCATCTTGCGTGTTACCAGGTATGCGGTACATGTGCACTGCATGGCACGATAGGGCGTCTTCTTAAACCCTGTTGTGACTTGATTACAGCAGTATATCGGTCAAAGAACGAGTAGTACGGGGGGGGCTAATGTAGTAAGTAATCAGAACCTACGATGGAGCCAGAAACCATGTATCCCCCTTTTGTTTACACGCCATAGTTGGTTCTGATCATACTTTTATATTTTAGCGATTAATAGGATGTCGACCGATTCTTTAGAGGGTTGCGCCAAGGATATAGTGTTGACGATTTTTGAATATATTTCTTAAACCTGTGCCTCATACGATTCGTAATTGGTTCGGACAAACTGATCTGTCCAAAATACAGCCGCTCCATCATTGGGGCGGAGAGGCCCCTTCTAACCCCTACGAGTAGTGCAATCTTACCAACCGCCTACCGGAGGAAGAGACTTGAGCGGTCCGAGCATGATGCATTCGTCGTGTCGTACATCATCCCCCTTCGTTGGTTGCACTTTGCACACACGCCCTACCCCAGCAAAACCCGGGCAGATTCCCTGAGGCCGATGCCGTTAATCGGTATTGGTTTTCGACTTGTTTTTCTCGCTGAATTCTCAAAGGGGTTACTCGCACGACGGCAGCGGTTGTTTTGACGCTGCGTCGTGGCGGACTGACCTACAAGTATACCGTATATATGTAGTCTATTTGTTGTTTTTTCAAACGTTCAGAGAAATTGCATCGCCACCACCGACCAACGGCAACAACAACACCAGACTAAATGAGGTAGGGAAAGCACTGCTGTCTATTTTCCACCTCCGAGGCAGACACTGGTAACTAAAACATTGCATCACAACTGAGTGACCGCATCATCCGATCCACGCCTGCCCTTGGGCTTCTATCGTGGGAAAAGGTCAGCATTCCCGTAGCCATTACTCGTAGCTCATCAGTTTTTATCGAATTTATGAGTTTATGATAGACCATGTTACTCGTACATTCGTAGAACCGAGTGAAACAAAACAAAAAACTCCCACTGCCTCTCAGCAAAATCAAATAGCACATATCACACGCAGAAGCTTTAACCATGCAATGCAACACGGCCACAGCGGCCAACTTTTAACGGTTTGCGACGAACCAACAACCCCCACGAGCTATAACGCAAGCCCGTCCTCCGGGTTGGTCCAAATCGGTTATTTTGTGCATGTCTCAGGTCTCGCATAAGGATGGGAGGTGAGCAGATAGACGGACAAGAACAGACACACAGACGCACAGACAGACAGACCGACACAGACGGCTTAGTAGCCTTGCCATTTAGAGGTGTGGGAAAGGTTATTGAGGAACCGCATCTTCGGCTCATGTTTTAGTTCGTGGAACCGGGTTCTTGGAACCCGTTTTCCCCCAATTCCCCATTTTTCTGCACATATACGGCTCATCAGGGTGGGCTAGTGTTATGGTATTGCCCTATTTGAAGAAGGGCAGAAAAAAAATAAGAATGGGATACGGCACAGATTTTGCTTGGGAGGCCTCGTTCGATAGGAAAACAGGGGTTCAGGGCTTACCTACGTATTGCCTTTTTTTTACCAACCTTCTTTTGCGACTTGCTCGGAATACAGCTGATGATCTTCTTAAATTTCGAAGCAATCAACACACCTGTGTAACATTGAGGACTGCTCAATACGCAAACCTACTGGCAAGTACGAAGTCTACTCTTAAGACTTATTGTGTCCCCGCGGGCCTAAAAGGGGATGAAGGAGCCCCAAGCGCGACACAAGCGACGGCGACGACAGGTTGATGAAACGGGAGCGCTTTGACTGGTCGTCTCTAGTCGCGTCGAGCTTGCTGCTGCTGCTGCTGCTGCTGCTGCTGCTGCATCGTTTTGTGGGTGTGCTACTCTCGCCGTATGGTAGTTCGAAGGAACTCATATCACCTCGTTAGCAGTCACCTTACTATACAGACTAGTTTAATAAATATAGTGGAACCCTGTATGTACTGCCCCGGTAATGAAGGGGGGGGGGTGTACTCATGCCGTAGTCGTATGACCATAGACCCTCGCATCCCTGTAATGCCGGGACGGAGCACGTTGGGTTTTCACCAACCAGGCAGACATTGCTTGCACCAAGCGCGAAGCGCCGTGAGGTATTGGGCGAGTCGCATGGAGGGTGAGCTGCATCCTGCTGGGTGTTATATAGGATAAACACGGGCTCGCGCTTTGAGGTCCTCTCTATCTATGTAGCATGAATAATGTGTACGGACACACTTAGCCTGGGTGTGCTGGATGTTGCTCATTGTGTCGTTGAGCCGCTTTTTCTTCCTAACCACCGAGAGGAAAGTCGTTGGTCCTATTTACTAAAACAAAATGTGTGTGTGCGTGTGTGTTTTTTTCATCTCTTCGCCATTCCTTTGTCTCCTTCCCAGTCGTAACTCAGATCCGGGGCCACAAAAAAGGCTCTTCTCCCTCCTCCCCCACTACGGTTCTTGCCTTTCATTTTTGTCGCGAGAAGATTTCAACACTTTCTTCCCTCGTCAACTCTCGTCGAATTGTGCTTACCCACGCTGTAATATGCGCTCTCGACAGTTGTTGGCGCCATTTGAGAATCAAAATCTCCATACATACGGAGACTCGAACCCTCGACCTTCAACCTAACAGTCTTCGTGGTTACCTGCTAGACCACCGGTATGGTCCCCCGTTAGTTAGCACCTGGTGTTAATAGTCTATTTTTCCAATAGGTTGACTGAACCCCTCTCGTTGCGCTTGAATCCGTACAGGAGGACCCTACAGCAGTAGTAGTGGGGTGCCAGGTACAACCTCCAAACAACAAACTACCATGTACCAAACTACAGCAGTAGTAGTAGTTTGTAGTGCTCGTATGTATGTACGACAAACTACTTTAGTTGGGACGAGCTACGGCACGAGACAGAGAAAACAAACGCATCGCGAATTAAACGAGGTGTTACAGGGGGGCCATAGTAAACACTAGTAAATAGGACCTACGGCACACACAAAAACCTATATATTTACCTATTTTTGCGAACAGTATTTGGTCCTATTTACTAGTGTTTACTATGGTCCCCCGTGATGGTAGACAAAATGAAATGCCACACATACATGCCACACGCACAAACAACCCGAAACGTATATACCTGCTACGAGTACAACATTAATAATAGGTGATAGAACGAGAGAGCACAACAAACTCAACGGGAAAAATAGGAAAATGAAAAATAACCTGCTGGAACTTTGCACAACTTACTGCTGCTGTTGCGTCTGCTCTTTTACCAGTCAGTAGTATACCTCTGCAGTACCCTGGATAGATACGTAGCGACAACATGATAATAATACCTCGTAGTTCGAAGAGGTTACGAAATAATACCTAAAAAGTGTACCACAGGTATTGGATTACGCTGTCCGCGCCGTCTGTAAAGTTCTCTATTTTCAGCACAACCAAGTCAGGTCGCAGACATCAGAGCAGTATTAGTGCAGTATCAATACTAGTGTCAATCGTATATATGAATCATACCTGATAGTTCGGTAGATAGATATCGACGGGTAGAAAGGACGGTTTAATGTGAAGAATACATACACACACAACATGATGATTGTCACATATATACATACATGCACGTCAGAGAAAAAAAACAGCTACTTTAATTTTGGCGACACCTCTGAGAACAGGCGTTATGGCCTTAAGGAAACCAAAACGTTTCAGCCGGTGCTATCTGAACACCACCATCAACCACAAAACAAAAACCACAAACCAGGGACAGAACCAAACTTGGGCTCTGTTCGATGAGGATGTGATTGCCAATCTTGATTTTTTGTTTTCCCGATGCCGCGATTCCCGGGCGGGTGTGTAAAATAGTTGTGGTATCATACACACTATTTCGTATTTCGTTTCCTAAGATTACGAGTATAACACTGACTCTGTACCTGATATAATACGAATATTTTACGGTACGTAAGTATTTTATGCTCCAAGTATCGTATACCTGGTATAGTATATATACGAAGTAAAAAAAAAAAAAGTAGTCTGCGTAGTTTCAATTATGAATACTAATTTCTGTCATAATAATAATCTGCGAAATATTTCTATTATATTCGTTGTTTGTTGTTTTTTTCTGATCGTTGTTAATTTGACGCCGTCAGAATTTTCGAAAGTTCTGAATTTCTAACGAACAACGTAACATAGAGCGGTAAAACGAACGGAAGAAGCAACACGACAAAAACACGAAAAAACAATAAAATGCACGTCAAATGGACATATTTATCATTTGGTTATCTCTTTCCGTCTCTCTGTGCTTGCTTGTATACTTCGTATACCTGGTATGGTTATATTGAGGGCCGTATACCACGCAAACGAAGTATTTAGGAAAACTTGTAAAGAATCACAGCATCACAGCATCACAGCTGACAGAATGGTCGTTGTGCCCCCTTCTAACGCGCCAATGAACTCTCTTGGATGCACTTGTAATGTATGGCCAGGAAGCCCTATGTACGACGTATTATGATGTATCATAATATGAATATGAATATATAATATAGACACACATATTATATGTATTATATAGAGTATACCAGGTGTTACATATATCATAGCAGCAGTGAAAGTAAATGTAAGATGTAGTAGTGTTCTGCAGCAGCAAGCAGCAGTAAGTAGTAGCAATCCGATTGTTGCCATCGTATATATTATGTGCCTGGTATATGCCGTAGCGTAGCAGTGTAGAGCGTATTAATAGACAGACGTGTTTTTGTTTAGCCCTGGCCTGCAGTACTTGTATGTACTCTGTACGTAGCAAGAGCTCTCAGATCTGGTCCATGGAGTAAATTCTCAAAATCGGATAGGATGGGTTTTACACCTGGTACCTCGGGTACCTGGTAAATAATCCGATCATTCGAAGGAAGAACGATACGTAAAGTCAAGCCCCCGCGGGTAGTAATATTACTACAACAGGTATGCGCGACAAAAGGGGGGCGGAAGGAAAAACCACAAATAATCCGTACTGAAAAAGGGTAGGGCTAAAGGCAGCAGAGGGAAAGAATATGCGGTGGTTGGGCTCGCGGGCTAGCGCTCGGACGTATGGAAGAAGTCTGGCGGTCTGCTGCAGCAATGCTGCGGCTGCTGCTGCTGACTTCTGCTGTCTGGGATTCGGACAAAGACAGAGGGAGAGGTGCACATGCAACAAGGAAACAATACTCGTAACGTTTTGTACATATATAATAATATGTACTTCGAATATCATATATATATACCAGGTATGTATGTGCTTGACTGCATGTAGGCACATAGCAGGTGTTGCGTGCTATCGGTATGAATTGGGGCAGGTTCCGCACTACTGCTGTACCTGGTATACAAGTACTAATACTAGGGTTCCCAAATCTGCTCTAATTATTTGTACCGTATAGACTACCACTATGTACCGAAATATAAGTACTGTTTTGATTGAATATTAATGAACAAAAGTGGATTATATTTCGGGACAGAGTGGTACGTGGTAAGTATATCGTGCATATCTACACCTGCACATCCAGCAAGCAGACATTTCATGTTTGTGCATATCGTAAGTATATACCAGGTATAAATAATGATATGCATGTGTGTATCGGCGGTATGAATTGGGGCCTGTGGAGGATACCGAATAAACACTGTGTATTGTAGTACATATTACGTATTATATAACTGGCTGTAGTATACCAGATACACAGTACATATATTTAGCACATATATATAATACATTACTATGCCCGCACCTGCCCACTCTTACTGTTGGCTGTTGCCTGGTGTATCTATCTCACATGTCCCACGTGTTGTATACATCTTCATTTTTTTTGGTTGACAAGTAAGTGTGCTTCGAAGGCAGACATAACCAAGTAAAAATAACCGCGTTGCCGACACCGCTCGCTCACTGCTCACTCAAACAAGCAACTACTGTATATCGTATACGTACTTGGTTTAAGAGATTACCTGTGAGAGAGAGTATAGTTAATAGCATGCCTTCATTACCGTAAACTTTTCCCCGTGGATAGTTGTGCACTCATTGCTCACGGAATCAGAGCAACGAACGGTGCTATAGCGGAGGTTACCCGCGTGCCACAACCCTCTCTCTCTCTCTGCCTACCGAAGAGGGGGCTCGCGACCCTGTATGCCGCATAGGAAATTCTTCAAGTTTTCGCCGACAGCAGCAGCAGAAGAAGCAGAAACAGCGGCGGGGGGGGGGGAGGGGGGAACCGGGCCCTGCTGAAGTCGGCTGCTGTAAATATATTACCAGGTAGTCTATCAAGAGCAGCAGTGGATGATATTTCCACAGGGGGTACTTATGTCACGCATGGCCGTCGTCGTGTGCCCACGGGGGGTATGGGGTATTACGCGTCTTGCGGAACAGCACACGAGTCTGGGAGTAGGCCCAAAGAAATGGAAATGCGAAACAACAAAACACACATTTCTTTGATGAACCCCTCAACCATATAATACGCGAGGGAATGACGCCCCAAGCGGTGGCCGAACCGCTGTTTTTGGAGGGATTTGGCGCGTTTCCCTTAGCGCTTGACGATCCACCATCGACTACTACAACCTATGGGCTATGACTTTCGGAGGGTCATAGCCCATAGACTACAACAGCTAATTGTTGGGACGGCTGTAAGCTACCGCTGCTGCTGTGCATACACCTAAAACCTACGAGAGCCTTCCTATTTTGAAGCAGTCCAGCGTTAAGTGCTAACGCTGTTTAATATGCTGGGTATGGAAGCCTACTCCGGTCGTTGGTGATGGGCAGTGTGCAGAGCTACCGTACGTACAGTTTTGTTCAAGGGAAAAGCGCGCGCCGAGGGGCTCATCGGGGACCCCACAGCTTCAGAGGCGGGGTTGGTTCGTATGCCCCCCCCCTCCGACCCCTCGAGCGAGGATCCAACGGAACTCTTCATCTTGCGGGAGACAGGAGTGAACCAACGGATATGTCCACTGGTGGGAGGCCGCCATATGTCCGGCCTTCATCGTAAGAATGATGATGCTGCTGATGCTGTTGTTGTGTCCCCAAGGTTTACTTGTCTATCGACTGGCGCTGTCCTTCACGCTATGATCGCATCAATCTCTACTTGCCTGTATGTACACAGGCTAATAATATTAACACATTAACCCTACTGCCCGTATGTATGTACACATACTTACCTGTATCAGCAAACATTAATCCTCTACTGCTCTTAAAGTACGCATACGTTGCTGTTATTGTCTGCTGTGCCTGCTCGTACCACATCTCTAGTGATCGTTGTGCCTGTGCGAAGAAGTTGTCAGCGGTTCGCTGTTGCCGTTGTCGTTCTCGTATCATCATGACACCTCCTTAATTAGCCCATCGCCAAAATGTGAAGGTATAATATTTGCCGACAACTGAACTGCTGGGGTAAAACGTCAGCCGTCTACTGGTGCTTAACTCGGGGCAAGCCTTGTACCACCCTCCCGGTCCTATTTACTATTTTGGGTAAGACTATGAGTTAGCTGGCTATAAGTTGCTGCCGACTAGTTACTAGTTGGCTACGGATAAGCCGCCGACTATGTATTAGTTGGCTAGGGATAAGCCACCGACTATACATTAGTTGGCTAGGGATAAGTCGCCGAGTGGTAATTAGTTGGCAACTATTATCAGGTATTACAGTTATTACGGGGGGCCATAGTAAATAGGACCGAATATTGTCGGTAAAAATAGGGAAATATATATATATGTATATATATATAGGTTTTTGTGTGCACCGTAGGTCCCATTTACTATGGCCCCCCGTAGTAGTTGCTTGCGATATCGCGCGAATTTCTGCGTATTTTGTACCAGGTATCAGAATGAGGCGTTTGTGGCTCGACAGGGTGCGCGCGCCTCGGGCAGATCGTGATCTAGATCATCGATTTCCACTTCATGATCTATAAGCGGTAGACCTTTCAAGGCAGATCTATATGATCTATAAGCAGTAGACCTTTCAAGGCAGATCTATATTCCCGACACTGTATGATCTGTATGATCTGTATGATTTGTATGATGTAGCTCATGTTGCCGGGTGGGACCTGTGTACCCTGCACGATCTAGCGCATGTTTCGTGGGTTGGATCTGCACTATGCAGGTCCTGCACAAGCTCCCACAACGGCAGAGTGAGAAACTAGATGATCTATCTGATCTATCTATCTATAGATGATCTGTCCAAGGTGTGAAAGGGTGGGTTTTGGGTAAAAAACGCTTCGTCCGTTATGACGGGTGGCTTACTTCTCCATCCAATGAATTACTAGTGATGGAAGCCATTAGGAGTAAGCCAACTCACATCTCCTTTTTTTTTGTGCTTCAGAGGGGAAAAGCGTCGATAAACCATGACGATTACGGCATCGGTCAGCAGAACAAACCCGGGTTGCTGTGGGGCGTACTCATTTGTTGCTTGCCTTAGTCATTTGACCATTGACCACGTATCCCTTTCGAGACGGAGCACCGTTCCTACTCCTAATAGAGACACCTCCAACATTTGGGCGTTCATTACTTTGTTTCCATATGGGGGGGGGCACTCATTTGTTGCTTGCCTTAGTCATTTGACCAATGACCACGCATCCCTTTCGAGACGGAGCACCGTTCCTACTCCTAATAAGAGGCTCCTTCAACATTTTGACGCTCGTTTACGGGGCGGGGGTGTCCAAACCAAATTGGAATGGCGACATCGCCACCGCGCAGCATGAGGCCACTCGTACTCGCGGCGCGCTCACAGCAGTAGACGGTTTCACGAGAAGACTGCCCCTTGCCATTTTTTCGTCATTTGTGCCCGGGTTCTAAAAAGGTTTCATAGTGGTACGGCATGTTGCATTAGCTCCGCACTCGCGACAAGGCGTTTCAAGTAGTTAAGAGTCAGACACAAGACCCGGCGTTACATCTATCGTCACTCATCGTATACAGCAGACCCAGGATACTGCCCCTCTGATAACAAGAAACCAGGCTACTGGCCAGGGCTAAGTTTCTTATTTTAGAAACGGTGTATTCCACACTGACGTTAGCATACCCGCTCCCGGATTTCTTACTTCTCGTTGGAAATATCCGGCTGAGTTTCTTATGGGGCTTTTTATTTTGGCTTTCCTTATGGGAGGGCCGGCAGTATAGAACTTGATGCGTAAAATGTCGGAAAGAGGGAGTTTGATGCTCCGTGTTATCTGCTCTGCGGCACCATTTCTATCTACGATGTCGACACGCGTTTTTATTTTAAGGCTTACTTTGGGTAGGCGACTGGTTAGCCTTAAAACCGATAGCCCAACAGACAATTACTAGCACCTTATTATGTAACAGTTTTGGGACCCAGTCATGGTGACCTAAAAACACGAGGAATTCGTTTTTTTTTAATTATCACCCCGTGTAGGAGAAGTTGTTCTGTAATACAAGTGTGATCATGCTGGGCGCGCACCGTACAGCCCCTTAAGTTAAATGTCGGATACACCCCCCATATACCTCAGCGGCGCAGGGAAGTTTCGTGTGGATGATGCCGTCATCACGATTTTTTCGTGCATTCCCCCCCCCTCCTCTGAACTCTCTAAGGGGGCTGGCACGCTCCACCCTGCGGAAGTCGATGCCGTTGTGCGCGTGTTGGACGCTGGCGACACGAGCAGCTGCAATCTCACACGTCTGATGCGGTGGCGTTGAGGTGTCGGCCACCGCGCATACGTTACCCGCGACCCGCCGTCGACGCCGGTTGGGGAGGGTGTTACGAACTGAGTTGCCCTGGGGAAGCGATGCGACGATAATTTTGTGCATGCCACATAGAAAGGTGTTAGGACCTGAGTTACCCCGGGTAAGCGATATGACAACAATTTAGGACATCTGGTAGGTACCTGGAACGATGCACATGATCGCTGACAGATTCAGACCTTATGGGATAAATGTATATCATACCAGTATGACGGTATGCATCTTGAAACTATCGCCATTTGCAGCCCATAGGCTCATTTTTTCTGGAAGCAAAGAATAAGAGCAGAAGAGAAAACTTGAAGAAGTGAACTGAATGTGCAAAAAATCGCACTATTAAATAACATAAGAGTACGAATATCTCATATGCATATCACACGATAAAATAGACGTTAGCACTCTCATATCGCACGGCGCGCTCTGTATTATTTGTATTCTACGAGTACGACTTTCGGAAGAAGAAAAATGGATACCGACCCGGAAAAATATGAATTACTGCGATGTCTCTCGTGACTGGTAAGGCTTTGGTCAACCCTAGATCGGTAGCAGCGTGTCCTGCGGTCGGAACTTTGTTCTAGCAATCTACATGATATTGCGTCACTGCTCGGGAGGCTCGGAGCGACGTCAGAAAGGAGGCAACTCGATTAATTAAATACTATGTAGTCAACGCGGAGAGCGATATGTCAAAACATAAACACGCTACTCGTACGTACGTAAAGGAGACCAGTACCAACACAAAATACAGACAAGGAAGGAAACATAAATAAATAGACAAGCAGAACATATGTGATAAACGTGAGCTCGAAACACTAAACATGAGGAGGCACACAGGCGAGGTGTAACAATGCTAGAGGCCCTGCGCTAGCTAACCCCTACTGCTTTTGGCCAGTCGATGCACACGCAAAGTCATGCTGGTCAGCGCCAGACTCCAGCTTAAGTGGCGAGAGCCATCAGGATGACGGGGTCCTTAGCCCCCCCCCCCCGACTACGTATATATGATATATTTATAGGTTGGGTTGGCGTCGGTTGGCAACGACGCTGTAAAACACGCCACTCGCTGCGTGAGCTAGACAACCAGGGTGCCGTTTTTTTGTTGTTATTTGTTTTTGGCGGTCACCAAAGCTGGCGGTCGAGTAGATCATTTGTGCGGGATGGAGAACCTTTGTTCCGCACAAGGGGAATGGTCGTATCACGTAGTGTTAATATGGTAAGGCGTCCGCGAGGCAGTTACATAGTAAAACCCATTGCTGTCTCCGGAAGTGGCCACACCAGAAATTAAATTAACTCATTGAAGCTGTCGTCCATATGCAAGTCCGCCTCAGAGGCGGTTCTTAGCAGGATGCAGCTCACCCTCCATGCGACTCGCCCAATACCTCACGGCGTTTCGCGCTTGGTGCAAGCAATGTCTGCCTGGTTGGTGAAAACCCAACGCGCTCCGTCCCGGCATTGTAGGGATGCGAGGGTCTATGGTCATATGACTACGGCCGTGCACAACATGAGTACACCCCTCCCCCCCCCCACGGCGTTCGACGCCGTCATATCATCCATTTCCAAGAAAGTGCACACAATGACCTGAATTTCGCGTCACAAGCGATGAATAGTAAGTAGCATGCAGCCCCTTCCCCCCTCAGGCGATTCACCGCACCACTCACAGCGCTTTGGGCTCGTTGCAAGCAATGCCTTGCCAGGTCGGTGAAAAATCCGACGTACTTCGTCCCTGTGTTGTAGGGATTCGAGGGTCTATGGTGGTACTACTACGACCATACCATGTATGTCACATGACATACGAGTGTAACACGACCTCCCCCCCCCCCCCCCCGGCATTGGTGTCAACAACCCGTATCGCGATTGCTATCTTCATGCGTCGCACTTCCGCTCTTCCGCTCTTATCTCCGTTTCATGATACCTCCGCACGAATGTTTCCTCTCTGTCCATCAACCCGGCATGCACTATCTACGGTCCTTCTCTGCTGCTTCTCGCCACCCTTAGAGCTTGATGCCGAACTCCTTCTCCCGTACATCGCTATTGCGACACCCCACCCCCTCCGTCTTCTCCTGTTCTCCGGTGTGGCCCTTGCCCCCATCCAACTCCCACCACGCAAACTTCGGTAAGCGCTCCCCTCCCACGCGTGCAGCAAAACCCGGGAACACTACCTGTACATAGGCTCCGTCGTCTGCGCACCGTCGCCTCAGTGTTATCTGAACTTGGTCTTGAGGGAGGCGTCGGCTTGGGACAGGGTGCTGTAGTCGCCGAAGCTTACTTTCCCGCCAGCCGAAGCATCGAAGGACAAGCAGGTGTGGCGAAGTTGACTCGTCTCAACTTAGGTGATGGTGAGCCCTGCCCGCGCTTAGACACCCTGCGTGGGGGTCCCCCTCCCGGTTACGCCGCTCAGAAGCACCTGCATTCACCCCTCCACGGGCCAATGTGTACACGATTTCTGACACCCGAATCTACCGTCGAAGTCAAGTCCCCCCTGACATTGGCGCCAACACTTCATAGACCGGGAAGGAAGAAGTGTTGCAAAAGGTCGTGACGCGTGCTACCGTAGGGGTACCACTTTTTTGCCCATGTTTTTATGGCTGACTATTACTGACTATTACTGGCTATTTCTGACTATTTCTGACTATTATTACTGACTATTACTGACTATTATTGACTACTACTGACTACTACTGACTATTTCTGACTATTACTGACTACTACTGATTACTCCTGACTGTTACTGACTGTTAGCACACTCCTCAGCCGCAAAACTACCCAATAAGGCATGCCCCATCGCTGGAATGCCATTAGACTGTGCGTTGTGATACCTATAGAAGTATGTCATGGCACCGTCCATCATATTGTAACCTCACGTTTTCTCCTGAGGGTTCGTTTTTTCGGGCGACTTACGAATGGCTTTCTAGTAGCGTAGAGCGGGGCAAGCGAGGAGCTTCGGAAACAATGGCTGCGCCCCCATCATTGGGTGCATCTCGTCACAGTACGACCACTCCCAGTCCCCGGGACCCAGTCGATCGCTCCAACAGTCGCACTCATCCAGGAGGACCTAGCCCCAAGGGTACTCGGAGCTGAAAACGACTGAGTCCTCGCTTCTCCTGAGGGTACTCGGAGCTGAGATGGCTGGGTCCTCGCTTGTCCCTATATGGGCACGAGGAGCTGAAATGACTAAGTCTTCGCTTTCCCCAAGGGTACGGGGAGGAGAAAAGACTGGGACTTCAAGGACTGGTACTCTGACGACCATTGAATTGTGTGTTTGTGTACGTAATGTCCTAGTGTTTTGGTGTCTTGAGCAGTCAGTTTTTCGAGAGAAAAGTTAGTGTTTTTGGTGGCTCGCTTTGGGGCTGTGAAGTCCGCCCGCTATCCCACAATGCCCCTCAACTCTGTGCCCTCAGCCAAGCTATTCTCCGGGCCCCGGCGTTTAGGGCTCGGGGTCGAGATGCAGTCGCCTGCGCCGATCGTTCCTGCATCGGTAATGGGTATGGTATGAGTCGCTAGAAATGCACCGTAATCATTGAGCTAGCAGTCAGTGTTGACAACTATTAATAGCTCAGTGGTTAAGTGGTTGTGGTGTATCTCTTGACACGAAAAACGCAATCTGGGGTCCGTCTGGCTGTTGAACGCGGGACCTCAGATTCACCCCAAGGGTTGTTATCCCTCTACGAAATTGTCAGCGCTGCCCCCGTCTGTACCCGCACCATCCGTGTCCTCTGCCGGCCGGGCCCGGCTGGGACCCTGGTCGGTACCCCTTGACGAGAGCGGTTCACGCGATTCCACAAAACAAATGGCGCGGTCAGCACTCTCAGAGCGGTGCGCGAGGGTCTTCTCTTCCAGCCAGCCTCGACAAAGCGCAGCCGGGA
Source organism: Saccharina japonica (assembly GCA_008828725.1). Classification (NCBI taxonomy): domain Eukaryota; class Phaeophyceae; order Laminariales; family Laminariaceae; genus Saccharina; species Saccharina japonica. Next base: position 267,374 of record MEHQ01004197.1, on the reverse strand, counting down.
AGGGGGGGGGCGGCTATAACCCATTCACCACTGCAAAACTTATCCTGCTCTAGTTGAAAAAAAGCTACTGTAATCCCGCAAAGCGTGGGTGCAGTGCTAACGGGGAGAGGGGCGTGGTATGTCGTGGCGGGATATGACACTTCGAAGAAAGTGCAGCCCACGCTGACCCTGTGGCGGTCGCTGGCGAGGTGCCGGTTTCCGGGGAGACGCCTCTCTCGTTCGACTACGAGTAGTCAGAAGGAGCGTCTGGATTGACGATTTTAGGACGATCTCCGTCAATAGCACAACATTGTATAGAACCGGGGGTAGTCGAGGAAGCGGGCAAAAGAAAGCCCACGAATATACGGCAGTCGAGCAGGGACCTCCTCGTGACACATGAGCGCGCGCTCCATTTTTCTGCTGCCACGAATGTTTAATTTTTTGCTCTGGCGCCTTGCTTGATTTTTCATGCTTTGCTCTATTTCCCGTGCCGTGCTGTGTACCACCATCGATGGCATTTTTTTTTGTTTTCTGTTTTGAGCTTTGGGAAAAGGAGAGTCTATTAACGGAACCCGCGAACCCGCGTTTACGTACCGGTGTGTGTTTTTAATACTTGCAGAGGGATGATGCGGGCAACTTACTTGCGATTCCGGAGGAGATCAATAGGGCCCCCTCCGCCGATCTACGAGACTATTTCAGGTACTTGTTTGTGTTCATGACGTTTGAAATCGGGTTGAAACGTACGTTTTTTGTGTGTGTTTTTAGCACTGGTTGTCGCTCTCCCTTGCGCCAAGCATGTCCTGAATATATCGTATTGCCTGCTGTTGGAGGAGACCATGTAGCAGCGTCAGGCGGTGGAATCCAGCTGTTGAATTGTAGAGTTCGTGCAACGTTTCCCTGTGCTCCGTTGCTTCAGGTGCTGTAGCTTGAGATTCGCAAACCCATGTTGGCACTGCTGTAACACACTATTGCAGGATGGGTCGGTTTTCGTGACATACACACCCCTCTTTTTAGTGCACCGATCTGTAGCAGCACATACCCCCGTGCATCAGCAAATTACGCAATGTAAACGACATACCAGGTATGTATGTACCGGTAAACGTTGTATTTTGCCGCACAAGCGTATAGAGTTATGTTGTACGCTTGAGGTAGACTACGAGTTGCCATTGCTCACTGCTGCTGCTGCTGCTGCTGTCTTGCAAATCTTGTCCAACAAATGCTTCCACTACAATCGTCTTAGATCGTGTCATAGCTGGCTTGTACGTTTACGACAGCACGATAGAGTTAGGCCGTGGCTAGATCGTGCCGACGAGGCCCGTTTTCGCTGAAAACGTGCGGCGAAACTTCTTTAAGGCCCCCTCTCTCTGCCTTGGACACAACCAAGCCCGCCACTCTACTTCAAGGAGGAGGAGGAGGAGGAGGAGGAGATAGCGGGAGGGCAGGCGGAGTGGGGGTGCTGTCATACGGTCCTTTATATAAGGGAGTTATGTGGTCGGCGCGAAGGTCTCATCGGCAACTGATATTTCATGTAACGCGTGCGGTATATGTCCGACCCTCCCCTTCCCCCGCAGAGTTGTAGCATCACCACCCTTCGCATCTTATTTCTCTGCGCGTCAGACATTTCACCCGTACCACCCCCGACAATAAAACCGTTTTTTTCTTCGTCTTCGGGGGGGGGGGGGGGGGGGGCGTACGATCGATACTCTTGCACGATCTGGCATGATTGAGGTGAACAACATCCCTACCTCTTTGTCCTCCGTTGGGCATTGAACGTCCCATTGGTCTGCACACGGCGTGGTGGGCAGAAAATACAACGAGGACGCAAAGGAAGTGCTGTGCACGAGAAAGAGCCTGGGTTTTCGTCGAGACGACCTCGGCATGTCTTTGACGGGCACCGAGTTTTCCCCCGTCGCAGACGCCGAAGAAGGAGCGATAAACGACTTGGCCCTCGGGGTGTACGCTCCCAGTAGCTACGCCCTCGTGATTAAGGTGACTTGAATAAGTTTTATAATTCTCGATGTTGTGTATCTCGCGGCTGGTTGGCCCGCTGTACTTTGTGTTGTGGCTTTGGGTGGTAGTCATCAAAGCCTTTGGAAGCAGGCGGGCGACATGCGTACAGTGTGCGGCAGGGCGTGTCTCGTAACTATCTGGTAGATGCGTTTCGCCAAAAAATGCGGCGTAACCTGAGCTAAGTGCGGTGCAATCTAAGCCAATGAGCTTTAGCACATGTAGAGAGTCTGTTGAAGCGCAATGTCTGACTGAGTTGCACCCTGGTGTCGCGTGAAACAGTGCCGGCAACGTTTGTTGCAGCCATGATGCAACACGAAGCTGACTGTCGAGTAAGCACGATAGTTCATCGCGGACATGGCCCAACAAAAAACAAACAAACAATCGAGTGACCCTATATTGCGAGCCTGTTCTCCTAAGCCCCTGTGTCCGCCTCCCCCACAACCCTCGACCCTCGTGGACTGCCTTCTCGCCCAGCCTTGCGACGCTTGCCTCGGCGTGGTGACCTTTATCTGCAAACGAAACCGCCGCGTGGACGAGGCGCTGAAACGCCTGGACTCCTTGGAGCGCCTGGAGGAAAGCATGGCGACTCTAACGGCGACAAACACGAAGCTCTTGGACAGAGCCCTTTTGGCAGAGGTGACATCTCACTTTTTTCAGAGCCCGTCTGGTCGACTTGAAGGCGGGAGAGAAGTGCCGAACGATGTAGCGTGTGCTACTCGCATAGACAGACCTGTTTGTTTTTGTTTCTATGGGAGCGGCGCTTCCTGTTGTTGTGCAGGGGCCTCACCTTGCAAGCGGTCCCACCATGGAGGAGCGAGGCTTGTTTTTTGGGCGGTGCCCGCGGTTCCAATGTACTATAGGCAGAGCGTTCGCCCGGGGGAGAGGTTCTTGCAGTAGAGCTCGCAGTAGCTTGCAGTGTGCTACAGTAGCTTAGATAAACCCACCATGGCTTTCACACGCGACCCGTCACACGTCGAGAAGGGGAGTACTCAAGGGTGACGTTTGGAGGTGGCTCGGCAGACGTGTCATGGCCGGAGATTTTGCAGAGTGATCGGCAAGGCTGAAGACAAGGGTAGTGATCGTGGCAGCTAAGCAAGCGAGGCACAAGAGAACGAGCTCCCTCCTTCCCTCCCTGTTCTTCGCACACCTTTCTTTTTGCGTCGTACATCCATCTGCTGGTGTGAGAGTTGTATATACCTTGGCCGATCTCCGACAAAATGGTTGAACTATACTTGGCTTTACACCCTACCTCGAACTCTAAGCCCGACCGCCTGGGAAATTCCTCAGAGAGTTTTCTCAGAGGAATTTCTCAGAGTGAAGGTGTAGTGAGGAGTTAAGTGTGGGCTATCAACCATTTTTGTCGAAACTGGGCTGAGTCATACACACCACTGAGCATTCGGCCTTGCCTTTTGAGATGAGAAGGCACCAAAATGGTCGCCTCCCTGCTCTACACTTACCAGCCACGTCATCCGTGCTGTACGCCACGGCCGCTCGCGCTACAGGCAGCGACCTTGTGTTGTACTGTATAACCGAGTTCAAAAGCTGGCACGCAACACAGCTGGGGGGGTGGGGTGAGCTCAACCTTTCAGCACTACGAAGTATTTGCAGCTCTTAATTCCCAGCATTTCTTCCTCAAAACATGGGTGCAATTATTAGTAGTTCTCAAGGGGGTAGTAGCCTCTTAAACCCGTTGAGGCACCTTTAGGCATATTTAGCCCTTAAAGTGGGACTGCAGTCGGTACCGTCGTGGGGACAAAAACACTTGGAATTAGAGTCAGATTTAGGTACGTTGTACACTGCACTACTAAAAGGGTCAATGAAACGTTATTTGTTCTACCCGTGTGCCGGACAATTAAAAAAACAAAAACACCTGCACAGCATGTTTTCTATGTCTAGGGCGTTGATCTCCCCTCCGCTATGTTATGCACGGTTCCGACAGGCGAGGCTGGAGGAGGCGGCGCGACTGCTGAGAGATGCCAAGAGTTCCGGGGAGGAGGGGCGTGACTGGCTGGTCAAGGAGCTAGCCCGTGCCGTTCGCGAGACGGCTGACCTCAAAGCAGGGGCTCGGGGACGCGAAGAAGACGTCGCAGAGGCGCACCGACAAGTGAGCGAAGCAACCCAACCTGTACTTGTAAACTAATTTGTTCTAGCCGATCGATTAGAGTGTAATCGGCATACTTTCACTGCTTCGAGGCCGGGGGGTCGGTGTGCTTTGCCCCCTCGCCCAACTCTTCATGCGACCCGCCCCAACACCTCACGGCGCTTCGCGCTTGGCGCACGCAATGTCTGCCTGGTTGGTGAAAACCCGACGTGCACCGTCCAGGCATTGTAGGGATGCGAGGGTCTATGGTCATACGAGTATGGCCGCGCTTGACACGAGCAAATGAGTGCACCCCTCCCCCCTCCCGACGCCAACCATTTGTAATGCTGGCGACCGGCTGAGGGGATCGGGGTCATTACGTTTTGCCCCCAAGAGTACAAGGTACCACGCACGGGCCCGACATTGCGTGAATGGTCGACCCTGTGCCTTCTGGGACCAGCCGTTCATTTTTTACTAAAATTATTGATCGGGGCTACGACGCTGCAGAAATCGGTGGCACAATTTCTTCGCGCGGCACCACGTGATCGCAGTCAAGGTTTTCATTGTGCGTGCACCACCACTTTTCATTTTTGTCCCAAAACCACTCCAAACGCACGTTGAGACGTTTGTCGTTATCGTCGTCATCGTTTCTTTCGGCGGCGGTTTCGCGAGTACCCCTTAGCTTTGTCTTAACTGACGGTCACTTTCGGATGGGGAGGGGGAGCGCCAAGCAAAAAAACGCATTAAAAAAAACACTGTTGTAACATTGCGTCGTAGGTTAAATCGTATATAGTTTGGGATCAATGAGGCCTCTCTGCTGCGGCATGAGATCACACCCATACTTGTTGACCTTTCTCTTATCTCAGTGACGTCGCTCGTTTGACTCTTATCCTTTCTGCGGGTTCTTTCTCTTCCTTATTGTCCCCAAACTTCTAGCCTAGCTGCATATGGGTTCTGCTACCGTTGGTTGTCCCGTGGGAAAGTCGTGTACGAGTTTTCGAGCCCCTCCAATCAGATTACTCCATGCAAATAGATTCACGCGGGAGCGGGTGAGACCATGTGGGTGAGGGGTCGTGTTTCCTTGGGGGTGCTGCATGCGATTGCTATGCCAAGAGGTTGTCCCCGACGACACCATTATTGAGTTCTTATATTTTTTTTTTCATTTTTCATTCTTCATTTTTCGGCGTGAACGGCAAGTAATGTCGCGGCGCGCTGTGCCCATCTCGACGTCAACGCACGGCTGTTTGTTAGGAGGACCGCCCTCGAGCCCTCCCTTCCGCTATGTAACACCCCGCCCCCCCGATCGAACTACTGCGCAGATGGAACGTGAGCGGGTGAAGCACAAGCACGACTCGCAGATGGCATCCGAGGCGTGCTGCTCTCGACTCGCAGAAAACGAAGCGGCATCGGAAACCCTGAGGGAGGCGTTAGCGCACAGCACAGCAGAGGCTCGCAGGTGCAAAGTCGGCGTTAACAGGATAGTAGACATCCTTGTCAGCATTATGAGATGGGTGCGAACGATTGCATTATGGTCATTTTTTTGCAGCTGTCACCCCCCCCCCGATCCATATACAAGTCCGCCTCACAAGCGGTTCTTAGTAGGAATTAGCTCACCCTTCATGCAACTCGCCCAACACCTCACGGCGATTCGCGCTTAGTGCAAGCAATGTCTGCCTGGTTGGTAAAATCCCAACGTGCTCCGTCCCGGTATTGTAGGGATGCGAGAGTCTATGGTCATACGACTACGGCCACGCACGACATGCGGCTAATGAGTACACCCCCGCCACCCGTCCTCTCAACCTTTCCTCGTCCGGTATCGGCTAGTTGATCTTTGGCAAGGCTGGAATGGAGTTCCATCTCAGGCTCTACCGGGGTAAAAGTCAACCTTTTTGCAGGTTTCCAATAACACCCTAGGCACCGTGTGCGTGTTGCCACGAGACAACGAACACCTCGCCAGGGCGGCAACTAAACTCTCCCCAGTTTCTAGTGCGCTATGATAGACTCGCTTAGCCCACCGGTTCCCTTGACCCAAAAACACCCCCCCGTAAAACGAAATCCGCAGAGAGGCGACGAGGGCAGACGAGCTCGACAGGGAGGCGTTTTCCACGCGCGAAACCGCCAAACGCGCCGAGGAGGAACTGAGAAGATGCAAGCGCTCATTGGTTGAGGCTAACCGTCGGGTGGACGCGGCAAGTCGAGAGTGCTTTGCGCTCAGGGAGGAGCTGCACGGGGCAAGAGAGGAAGCGCTGGAAAAGGCGAGAAAACGTGGGGCAGGGAAGGTCGACGAGGGGAACAAACAAAAAACAACTTGAAAGAGGTTGTCGTCCACGAGCGTAGTAGTATCGTGGAGAGCGTTGAATTCGCACAGAGGGTGCGATCGTTTATTTCAGCGCCCGATTTTTCCAGAACGCAAAGAAGGTTAATCCATTCAGAACTGAAAAAAACATCCCACACTAATTCCAAGTAGTTTATCCCCAAATTCGTCGGACCAGTTCTTAAGGTTGCCAATATATAATACCGAACAAGGTGTTTTTCGGAAAACGTCCGGTCGAGAGAGAGCCTTCCGGAAAATATATATTGTTTTGACTTTTTGTGGCACCCTTAACCTCTTAAGAACTGGTCCGACGTATCTGGGGACAAACTAGCTGGAATCAGTGTGGGATAAGTTTTTCAGTTCTGAATGGGTTAACCCTTGTAGGACTGGAGTCCCGTTTTGGGGACAAATTACTTAGAATTTGAGTGGTTTGTCCCCAAGACGGGACTGCAGTCCTAAAAGGGTTAAGGCTTGCCGTTGTCGACAAAACGAGCGCTGGAAAAACGATCCCACGCACCCCTGTGTGAGCTCAAAGCTATTTGCGGTAGGCTGATGGTTGTTAGGGCTATAGGACCGCCAGGCTCGCGGTGCACGGGCACCTGTTGAACTCGAGGCGACGCCTGCCCAGGTAGGGTTGCCCCTGGGACGTTTTTTCTGGAGCTCCTCGCTTGAGGAGCTTTGTTATACCTTTACTCCCAAAAAAAATGAGTTCGAGAAAAAATGGAAAATTTTAAATCGATGAAATTAGACTGCCCGTGGCCGAGGTATGTCGTATGTCAACGATAAGGCATGCCTTGTAAGGCGTGTGTCTTATCGGGTAGTTCCTCAATATCGCAAAAAACGCGAACTGTATTCCAACGGTAAGGCATGCCTTGTTGGGTGGCTCCTCAGTCGAGGAGTATAGTAATAGTCAGTAATAGTCAGTAATAGTCGGTAATAGTCGGTAATTCTAATAAATAGTCAGTGATAGTCAGTGATAGTCGGTATTAGTAAGTGATAGTCAGTGATAGTCAGCAATAGTCAGTAGCAGTCAGTATTAGTCAGTAATAGTCAGCAATAGTCAGTATTAGTCAGTAACAGTCGGCAATACTCAGCAATGCTCAGTAATCTGACACAGAAAAGAGGCGAAGCCCGCAGGGCAGAACCCCTTTTCAGAAAAGCCTCTTTGTTGTACTGGGAGGCAGTGATTGAGTATCACTCCGTGAGCGATATCGCAGCTCTACAACAGCACGACAAAGCAGAGAGGCTAGGAAAAAACAGAGGTTATAGCGACCGCAGCGAAAGCTGCGGTGGCGAAAGCTCCGGGGGCCACCCCGCTCCTTTCGAAAACTCGTACACGACTTTCCCACGGAACATCCAACGGTAGCAGAACCCATATGCAGCTAGGCTAGAAGTTTGGGGACAATAAGAAAGAGAAAGAACCCGCAGAAAGGATAAGAGTCAAACGAGCGACGTCACTGAGATAAGAGAAAGGTCAACAAGTATGGGTGTGATCTCATGCCGCAGCAGAGAGGCCTCATTGATCCCAAACTATATACGATTTAACCTACGACGCAATGTTACAACAGTAATCTGACACAGAAAAGAGGCGAAGCCCGCAGGGCAGAACCCCTTTTCAGAAAAGCCTCTTTGTTGTACTGGGAGGCAGTGATTGAGTATCACTCCGTGAGCGATATCGCAGCTCTACAACAGCACGACAAAGTAGAAAGAGGCTAGGAGAAAAAACAGACCATCCCGCCCGCCCATCGTTGGTAGCGAGGTTGAACCGTCGACAACGACATCAGTTTTGTTAGTGTTTATTTTACCGGGGTACCTACTCTCTGCGACGAGGTGCCGCGTTGATTGCTAGGCAATCAACGCGGGAGTAGTAACCCTGGGTGAGCGTCTCCGGCTGATCGCAGCAGGAGGCCTCATTGATCCCAAACTATATACGATTTAACCTACGACGCAATGTTACAACAGTAATAGTCAGTAATAGCCAGTCATAAAAATGATTTTCCTCAACGCGATACCCATTTAAGATTTTCTTGTGGGCAACTCGGAGTGCATACAGTATATATAGAGAGTATGGCGTATCGAGACGGACCATAACGGGCCTACTGTTCGCGACAGTAAATCGAATACAACGAGTTGACGCCCTGTCGTTACGCCCGCTGCGAGGCGAACCTCGTCGCGTTTCGTCTACAGAGCGAAGGTTAGCACGGCTTGCTCAATGTTCACCTTAGAAAGTCGATGTAGGGCCTTGGACGCGGGGGGCTGAAAAACGGAACCTTGTCGTGTGTTTCCCTCTTTGCCAGAATGACGAAGAAAGGATAGGCGTATGATCCAACCTGTTGATTGTCCTTCATCCCGACCTGAGCTATTATGGCTTACCCCAGCTGCCCCGCATCCTGAACCTCTCTTGGGATATGTATATTGAAAGTGCTGTAATATATTTATGGTAACTGCACCGTAACTCGCGCTGTATTTTTGCGACAACTCTGTGATCAGAGGCGTGCCCCCCCCACCCCGGGATTTGCAATAAAGCGGCCAGCTTCATATTGAGCCCCGTTGTCGGATCGCATGTTCGCGTGCAGACTTAAGGGATTGGGAATTTGAAACTGTAAGCCAGACAGCTAGAGTACGCAGCATGAAGAGGTGGGGCGGTGTATTCATGCCAATCATGGCCGTAGTCATATGACCATAGAGGGGGTGTACTTCATTTTCATGCATGACCGTAGCCGTATAACCATAGACCCTCGCACTGCTACAATGCCGGGACGGAGCATGTAGGGGGGGTATTGGTACTCATGTCGTGCATGGCCGTAGTCTTATGACCATAGACCTTTGCATCCCTACAATGCCGGGACGGAGCTCATCGGGTTTTCTTCAATCAGGCAGACATTGCTTGAACCAAGCGCGAAGAACTCGGGATAGCAGCCGAACGGAAGCCGCGATAATGCACCGTGATTTATCATAATGGTGCACCGCGGTATCTCACATATGACGCCATCTGCGCCCCCCGGAACAGGAGATGGAAGTCGGTGACCGTCTAAACGGAATGGCGACAGCCCTGGAAAATGAGGAAATGGAAAGTCGGCGCCTCACCATGAAGCTCGACGACGCTAACGTGAGTCCTGGTTTGGAAATTATGTACCTTCCGGGGGGGGGGCGGAGGAAGGTGAATGCGAGAGTCGCGTGTCTAGCCATGCTTGAATTATACCAGGTATCACCCCCCCCCCCTCCCATTTACTGTAGTGTCTTCGCCCTTCTTTTCTCTCTCTCTCTCCTGTTCGTAAACAGATCCCGAATCACATAGCAGGCTATCTTCCTCCCTCTCCACTGCGGTTCGTGCCTTGAACTTTCATCGCGAGACGACGTCAGCCCTTTCTTCCCTCGTCGACTCGCTTCGAATTGTCTGGAAATATATGAACCGTTTGGGTATGGCATGAAAAGCCAAACATTCCTTTCACTCCCTGACAGAGCGGTGTAAAATTTCGCCCCCCCCGCAAACCTTACGACTACGGCCATGCATGAAAATCAAGAAGTACACCCCCCGCAAACCTTAGCATGCTGATTGCTGGTCAAGGCGCGCCCAGGTGTCAACGTTCCGCCACGGATGACTAATCAGCTGGCAACTTCCGTCCTACAGTACATCGTGTGGTTGAAAGCGCTTTTTGCAACACACGCGTTACACAGCAGTGTTCACCTTTGCTGATTGGAAGGAGGTAACCTACTGTATACTCTAGGGGACTCCATCATCCCCTTTTTTCCACCTGAAAAAGTTGATGATCGCCGAGAATCGAACTCACGAACAATGTTTTGTTGAAGAGAAGGGAGCTCCCCCTACTGTACCACAACAGTAGCCTACTTCTGACTGAGTAGGCTAGGCAGTAAGTTATCCCTTCTCACCAACAAGCTCTTCCTACAATAGCTCGTTTTCGTTTTGTTTTTTCCCGGTGAACGTTGCCTTCCCTTTCTTCATTCACAAGCGCCACACTTCCTCGGGGAAGTGTTAAGGGCTCGCCAGGCAGGGGCCCGGCGAATATCCCTCATTTTTTTTGCTATTGATCATTGATGGCTTGAACTTGCGAGTGTAGAGGTGGCGCGCACATAAAAGCTCTTCAGCCCCGGGGGAGATAACAACAACAACCTTCTTGCCGCTCCTACCCAAAGAGTTGTCCCCCATCCAGTCTGTGTATGCCCTCTCTTAATGGCTCTGCGTTTTCCCTGTCCTGTCCTGCCCTGCCCTGCCCTGTCCTGTCCTGTCCTGTCCTTTGTCTTGCCCCCCCCCAACTTATGTGCTAGGCCAACATCGTTGCGCTGCGAGAGAGCGTCGCCGCTGCCGCTACCGCTGCCGCTGCCGCTGCCGCTGCTTCCAGCGCCAGTACCGAGAAGACCCGTCGCCGATACGAAGACGAGCTAGCGGCCGCGCGGATAGCCGCAGCCTCGGCTGCACAGCCAATTGCGACGATCGAGCTCAAGTCCTGTGCAACGCAGACCGCCAAAGCTCGCCCCCGACGGTCCTTTCGGCTGGCGTCTAGAGCGTGTGCGCTCGGGGTTAAGCGGGGACGGCAAGCGGCCTGGAAAGTTGCGGCAGAAGTTATCTCAGCGGTTCGGGCTCAGGCTGCCACGTCCGAGGTAAGAAAAAAAAGTTGGCCGGGACATCAAGATTGAGAGCGGTTTCGGTTGCGAAGGTAGCTGTAACGCGATGTGCAAGCATGCCAGGGAGATGCAGAACATGCGAGTAACAGTTGTTGGGAGTGACCGCGAGTTTCTTATTTACACGGCGCCAAGAAATAGGGGCCCCTTTTCGAGATGGTTGAAGCGATCGACCGGGCGATCGACCGACCGACCAGGACCTACGATAAAATTCTCAAGAAAATTATTTGGAGCGACGATCAACAACCGTTCACCATCACACGCAAGTTGGCGCCACTTACACATGACCTGCCGCGCGAGTTCCTAGCGACAGCTATATACAATATTGATTCGGTTTGGAAGCGAGCGTTGCGTTAAGCCACAAGGCGGATTTGCACAAAGCAGAGAGGCGGGCTATCGCTCCGCAAAGAGAAGAACCCCACGGACGGAGGAAGTATGCTGCCTTCCCCTTGTCCGATCGGCTGGGTGTAGCTACGGGGGCCTTGTATTGGGGCGTGGCTGATAGGCTCTTGTGATATACGTGCGGTACGAGCCTCCTCACGCGCCATTGAGGATGTTTAGTAGCCCCCCCCCCCCTCCCCTCCGCCCTGCCGAACAAAACCTCTGCCTCTTGGTCATCTATCGCGACACCCTCGACCCCTACAGCCCAATCCGACGAACAGCCCCCCCCCCCGCCCCCCTCCCTCCTACGAACTACACCTCCGCTCCTCGTGCCATCTACCGCGACATCCTCGACCTGTACCTCCCATCGCCCACAGGCTAGATCCCTGCTGCTGGAAGCGTCAATCCCTTCGTCTAGCTCGGCTACAAGCGCTCCAGACATCGAACAGACGAGTTCCACGACGCAAGGTGCAGAGATAGAGCGCTATATGTCACGACTGAGGAGAGCGGAGGAAAGGTTCGCGCGCTCCATCGACCGGCTCCGCCAGGCAGTCGGCCTCCTCGCCACGTCCCTGCGACAGGACGAAGACGACGATGAAGGTCGCGACAGCTCACCCCCTCCGGCCTCCCCACATCCCGGCCGTCTTCTGGGCCCTCCTTCTCCGAAGGCGATTGATGTTGCCTCTGTTTTGGTTGACGGGCCGAGTGGAGCGCCCGGTGTCCTCTCCGAAACAGGAAACACTGACCCTGATGTTTTGTCCCACACGGCACAGATGCGGGACATCGTAAGCGCTATGATAAAGGGCGAGAACGTCGATACAGATAGCGGCGGCGACCACAACAGCAAACACAACAAAAACAACGACGACGACAACAACAACAGCAGCGCAGACAACAACAATGCTGACGACGCAGGGCCCGCCAAAATTGCCAGCGGAGATCGCGGAAATGCAGGGTCCTGGGCGGTGGCCGCTTGCAGTACGAGGAGCGAGAAGCTAGAAAGTGCCGAGGAGCCTAGCGACGACGATAATGATGACGACAAGGATATGGCGGGGTCGCTGATCGCCAGTATTATGGAAGCTAGAAATCGGGTGCTAAAGCTGAGGGTGAAGCTTGCGACCGCAAACAAGAGGGCTACGATGGGAAGGTCCGAGAAGGAATTTGTTAATTGTGTTTTTTTTGTTTTTCTTTCGTCGGGTCGAGCGATTGGGCGGTCTTTCGGTTGATCGGCCGGTTATTTCGAGCCTGGGCGGGGCCTTGTTTTTGTTTGCGTCGATTTGCCGGCTCTTCGCTTCCGTGGTGAGAACCGGAGGACGGGAATGGAGAGGTGGCTACTTTTGTCCCGCACCCCGAGACAAAAAGTGCCGCTCTTCGAAGTCCACCGACGCGTGCGTGGTACGATAGAGGTAGAAGAGGTATACCTTTTTTTGGCTAAAACGTTTTTCTGAATGACCTATTAATAGTGAAGGCTCCTTAACCCAAAATTGTTGGAATATTTTTTTATTGTATACGAATCCGACGCAAGTCGACGAGGGAAGAAAGTGCTGAAATCTTCTCGCGATAAAAATGTAAGGCAAGCACCGTACGTAGTGGGGGAGGAGGGAGAAGAGCCTACTTTGTGACCCCGGATCTGAGTTACGACTAAAGAGGGAGAGAGAAAAAGAAGGGCGAAGATGATAAATGGGATGGACAAAAAAAAAACAAAAAAACTTAGGCCATAGGATTGTTCATCGGTGAAAATTTTATTTCCCTCCCAAAATCAGTTTGGGAGTGAGGTATAGAGCTCCTTAATAAGTCACCACCCTCAGAAGGCAGAAGTGGTGCACCTCTATCGTAGCATGCGTCCACCGATGTTCATCGGTCGTCTTGTGGCTTGGCTTAAAAACTCGATACCCGTTCGTACACGGACCTCGAAGCGCACGCCATCGTCGTCCATACCCGAACGACATTTTTGCACGAGCTTTTTTTATAATCCCCCCTCTCCGTAATGAGCTTCCACTTTTTTTGTCTCTCGAGTACGCACGTAGCTTCTACTTTTTGTCTCTCGAGTGCGCACGTAGTCACTCGGAACAAGAAGATGCTTTGCGTCTCGAGTGTAAAGGCACACATAACGCAACGACCGATATTCTCGCCGCGCCGCTACTACTGCTGTTGTAACGCTGCGGTACGATAAAACAGGGAGACGCGGGATGCCGAGCGTGTGAGGATGGCAGACCTGGTGACGTCATTAAAAGCAGAGGTGGAGGAGCTCCAGCGCCCACCACTCACGAGCGAGGCGGTCGTGCAAACTCTCCTGACGGAAAACGACCTGCGGGACAAAGAGGCCTCTGCTCTGAGGCTGCTTAGGGAGAAGGAGGTAAACATTCCCACCACTGCCCCGCCCAAAAACACGAGGGTTGCGTTGCGCGATTCTCGATCGTCCCGTGACTTTTTGGACCTGGCGCGTGCTAAGATAGATGTAGCACTTTTTTTGGCCTATTTGTTTTTTTTTTCTGAATGACCCATTAAAGGCTCCTTAACCCAAAATCGTCGGAATTTGTCCATTCTTGTGGTGCAATATGTTTCATTTTTGTACTTATAGACCATGGGAATGGTCATCGGGTATAGAACTTTTGTTTTCCTCCAAAATCTGTTTTTGGGTGGGGTATGGAGCTCTTCTCAAGTGACCACCCTTATAAGGCAAAATCAATTTTTGGGTGACGTATAGAGCTCATATACTATAATCAAGTGACCACACCCTCAGAAAATTAACGATGCACCTGCATGCAGGCTACCGTAGCATGCGTCACCTCGGCGTTGTCGGTTTTTTTTCCAGAAGAGTAACGGTCTCGCACCTTAGCTATCGTGCCAATATGTGTGTGTGTTTTGGTCTTAATTCACGCATGCGGGAGGCGAGCTCGGCAACTCCTGGTTTGGGCGGAATAATTCGCCCCCCGCGACCCGCACAGGCCAAAAATACGTCTTGCGCTTACCGTACCAAAGCAGTACTTTACTAATTTTCTCGTCGACTTACAGAAATGAGAAATCAGAGCTCAGCGGTTACGGTTTTACCGGTTATCGGCTTTTTGGAAAGGTTCCCGCGACGATTAAAATTCCAAACTGTACAATCACGGCAATTTTTTTTTTCAAACCGCGCTAAACTTGCGCAACCATGCACACGTGTGTATAGGTAGCCGAACGCCGACTGGAAGCAGCCGAGGAGGACGCGCGGCGCGACATTGAGATGGCGGACCTAAAGGCCCAGGAAAATGAACTGCAGGCGCAGGTGGGGGTGGACCCTTTGTTTCCCGCCGAGGGTGCGCAATACAACGACAAAGCTGCGCGCGAGACACGCGCTATAAGCACGTCTTGCTGCCCGAGTTGTTCCCAGTGAACGTCGGACATTTCGTTTTTCTTTCGGCGGCGTCGTTTGGCACATTTCTTTTGTTGACTGGTTCGTTTTTTTTGGTCTTCCGATTTTCCCCACGCCTTGTCTAGCAACACCAATTGCCGTATCATCGCATCAGCGTAGTGATAATCCCGCCCCTCAGGCATTGCAGCCGCTATCATAGGTGTGGCTCGATAGATCGGGGAGAGGCATAGGTACCTGCAAGTACGTGGTACAATTCTGATCGGAAATGTAAGGGCCGTTTGGGCTCTCCCTTCTCTTAACACCTACGAGCACAACGCCTCTTTTATTTCCTTGGTGACCCCCGCAGCACACTGGGGAACAGCCGGGCAATGCATATCGTTGGCGCTGCTCTGAAGTTCGTATTTATATGGTATGGCTCGATGGATGGGAGAGAGGGGCTCACTCGCCTTGTCCTTACTCAGTCGACAAAAAATGCTCGAAGAACACAATTTGTTTCTACTTTTTATATTTACGGCGGAAACTGTAGTAGTAAGCAGAACCACACAAGGTGTGCAAAACGTAGGGGGATGCATGATTTTCGAGTCTATCGTGGGTTCTTCTTACTACACTAGCCCCCCCCGTGATAGCAGCCCATGAAAAAAAACTAGAAACACGTTTTATCACATATCAGTACGATTCCAGAGCATACATCGCTCCCACCCCAAGTGCGCAGCGCGCGCAGCAGTTCCACGTGCGCGGCGACTTTACTGTAGGCGTCTTATTCCTTCTCCAGGCGGCGAGCTTTATGCTGTGTTACTCTAGCCCACCCCGCTCTCGGTGCACACCCGCCACGCTGGTTTGTCGGTCGGTCGGAACTGTTTTTTTTTCCAGGAGCGCCTCCATTGTTCCCATGTTCGAGAGAACGACTCGCACGCGTACTGCCGACGACTGGAGGCGCGAGTCGTGGGGCTCAAGGCTCAGAGGGAGTCTCTGCGGAACGAGCGGAAAGCTCTGCGAGCTGCGGTTCAGGCATCTTTCAAGGAGACCGCCGCCAGAGAGAGAGAGAGGTTGGACGCGCAGCGCACAGCGAGCACCCAGGTGGGCTCCCTCTTTCAGCTGTGTGTGGATGCAACTGTGTTTTATTACTTTGTTGTGCACCCCATACTCCAGCTGTGCGCCTATTTAACTGCTTTTGGCGGTAAAATCGAAACCCCGGCGAGACTCGGCCTCCTTGACTCCGGCTTCTTCCTATTTTTTCAACTAAACACACACCGTTGATAAGACGAACGCGGGGTCAGGCGCGAAGTCTAGGTGTTTCACATGTTTGACAAACATTTCCAATTTTTCGGGTTTTCGAGGGCTCAGCTAAAACCGGAGACCCTTCCCAGTCCCCTTGCCCCCACTCTCTCTAAAAGTACGCCACCGGGTATAAACCGCCTTCTACGAGAAATGAGGGCACAACCATGGCCTATGGGGATGAACTCTTACAGAAACCAAGAACAGCATTTTTTTTGGGGGGGGACGTCGTCCACCCACTCTCCACCCCTCCTACCCCTTGCCCCCCCCCCTGCATCCCACCGTGTGCCTTGTGCTTCAGGTGAGATGTTGCGTGTGTGCCATTCGCGAAGAGCTAGGAGGAGAGTTCGAACAGGTAGAAGGCAAACTGCTCCAGGGCGACGCTTGTCGTTGGTCACCATGCCTCGACGTGCCGCAGTTTTTCGGCCTTTCGGGGATGGTTGAATCGCCGCTGACGCCTGAGGCCGCCCTGGCGGATAGAGTGAGGTCGCCGGGGGGAGGGAGGCGAATATTTTTGCCTACCGGACCGGAGGTTGACGATGGCAAGGAGAGAGGACAAGCCAGTGGAGGGGCAGGAAGAGGAATAGGGGGAGGAGAGGGAGGAGAGGGAGGAGGGGCACGAGGAGCAGGAGGAGCACGAGGCTGTCGAAAAGCGAAGGTAGGCAAAACAAGCTAAGGATACGTTTTGGTAAGAAGTTTAAGAGGGTACGGAAAGGGGTTGACAAAGAAGGAGCAAAGTGACCACAAGTTCTCCTTTCTTCGCTTGCCGAGAGGATGAAGTTTCCTTGATTTTCCTCCCAACTTTGGTGCTTGAGATGCGATAGAACGTTCCTCCTCTGGTGTTCACTGGCGTCGCCTTATTTGTGTTCTCGGAGACACCATGGGAGGCAAACACTCCACGTGAATGGTGGTCAGGCGTTAGGATATCATGCTACCGCCCCGAACTTCGCTTAAAACCTCCGCTTCATCACCGATGACAACCGCGAGCAAGTTGATCTCGATCGACCATGGTTGCGTTCGGTCGAGCGAACGCCAATGTGTGCGCCGCAACTGCTTGACCATGTTACGATAGAGGCAAGAGGCCGCGCCGCCAAAGCTATAGCAGGCGCGAGAGGGCGGTTTCAAGCCTAGGGTACAGCTGCCCAGTTTCCGATTCAGCCCTGCTCGTGCCCGAACAGATTCCTGATTGGGCATGAAAAAATCGTCTATTGAGGGGTTTGACCCTTAGCTCTCCCGTACTTGCCGGGGGGGGGGGGGGGGGGGGGGGGCGTACTCATTTGTTGCTTGCCTTAGTCATTTGACCATTGACCACGCATCCCTTTCGAGAAGGAGCCGGGGGGGGACACACACCAAACATCCCCGCCTAAAATACAGCAAGCGACGTATACTTAATCAAGATGGCAAGATAAATACAGACCCCTGGGACGAATTCCCAAGGCCGAGTTTTTCCAAAGCAAGGGGGGCACACATACACACACACAACAACAGGAATATGGTCGCTTTGTAAATATCTCGGCGAGATCTGTCCAATAAAACGCATCGCTCTGCGTTTTTGCACCTTTTCCCCATCGTCGAAAAAAACAGCTTTCGATTTATTTATTTATTTTCCGAGGAGGTGTGTTTTCGTGCGTGTTATACCGTACCCACGGCCGGCAGGCAGATAGGCTCGACAATCGGGCGATAAAAAGCTAAAATTCTTCATTGTACAGAGCTGAGACAATCGGGCGATAAAAAAACTGAAATGCTTAATTGTACAGTACGCGATTAAACTGACGGATTTTCCTTCTGTTGCGAGAGGGCAAGAAATTATCGGCGCCAGCGGGTCATTGTTTTCGAGACACTTTCGGCTTTGAGGCGTGTTACCATAATAACTGACCCTGCTGTGCCCCGGCCGTGCTGCGATATCGATTTGACACACGTTTCAACCGCGCGCAACTGATAGGGGGCGAACGGCAAGGAGTTGGCGGTACCACAACCCTCGAGCGGCTACTCGGTCCAACGCGGCATCGACAGTGCGCCACTGATGCTCCGGGCAGCTCCGGAGGTCGAAGGAAAATTGGTCGATTCTCTTGCAGTTGCTGCGGCCAAAATTCAACGGAAAAGGCAAGCAGAGATGAAGAGTCCTTTTTTGTCCGTTGTGTGCGACTCGGCACGATGGTTGAGCTGAAACGTCCCGAAACATGCCACCCATGGCTGAAAAGTGTTGATCGTTTTACGAACGCGATATCGCACAGTCGGTATTCGAAGCATCCATTAAGTTCAGCATCTGGGCTATATGTGCACCGCGGCAGTTCGTTTTTGGAAGGAAGGGTTGTAGGTCGGCGCCGTGAGCAGATTGGTGATTCGCTCGAGCATTTCGTGTTGCAGTAAGCCGTGTCGCCGAAGCGGCCCGGAGAGAACCAGCGCGCCTGCGACTTGCCCCAGCTTGAGTTTGCGCCGCTATCAGCCGGTCCGTTTATTGAGACTCTTTAGCACGCACGCAGCGGTTACGTCCATAGTGACGACTTGACGTTTTTCGGGTTCGAAGGCGTGTGGGCAGGGGTGCGGCCGTGCTCACGCCCCTTGGAAGAGAGACTGACTCACTGTACCTTTCGCGGGAGTTCATGTGTGTGGAGATACTGACTGTTAGTTTGCCCTTGAGTACCGAAGGACTGCTACTCTAGGCAGTTCATGGGTGTGGAGTTACCAACTGTCGATGCGCCCTCGAGTAACGGAGAACTGTCTTGTGCGATTGGGCCCCGTCCTCTTTCGCGCTTTGCAGGGTTGTCAATGTTCGCGAGGAGGTCGCGACCGTGCGGTCTTCCCGGGCGGCCAAGCCACGGCCACGCGACCAACGTGTTTGTGGTGGCATCTGGCAGCAGCAGCAGCAGCAGCACAACGCATCTCGCGGCAACAAAAAAATAAGCAAGAGGCCAGCGTCTGCCGGTCAAGGCGGGCGCCAGCGACGCTCGGTGCCCACCGGGAAAAGCGGCAGAAGCAGTAATGCCGGTTTTGATCCTGAGCACCTTCGCCATCGCGTCAACCGCAGCCTTTCTTCATCTTCAGTGGGCCCTCTAGGGAGTATATTGTCTGACAACTACGATAACGAGGAAGATGCGGAAATGCACGCGAAGAGTCTTTGCATGCCTCGAGCAGTTAACAGGGTGGAGTTGGTGCACCGGGAAGCGCAGGGGGGGCGGCCTGTTTCAGCAGGAGGCACGCGGGGATTTGGAGACCACCCGTAAATCGTTCGAGAGGTGTAGCAGGCTCGGAAGGCCGTGTGAGGCTGGTTAGGAAGGGCGGCAGTCTGCACTCGTCGACGCCCAGAATATCCCTATGTGTCTAGTGCACGCGACAGCACCAAAATTGGGAGGGAATAAATGTTGGGGTCGTTTTGGCACGAAAATAGTGTAAGGCACACCCTGCCTTACATAATAAATTGAAACTTGGCCAAATATAGGTGTCGCGTACGTACTGTAAAGAAAGCAGCAACGTTCGGCACCTGGATTTCGTGCCCGCAGTTTTCTGATTGGGAAATTTTTGAGGTCGGAATTATTGATTGGTGGAAAATCCTTGGTCGACATTTGTCTTCATCCGGAATCGTGACGTCACTTTTCAGAAAATAAATAAATAGAAATTGGAAAATTGGCTGTGGATGATGACGTCAATCTTACCATTGTCACTTATTATTGCAGGCGAGTGGCTGAAAGGCCTTAATCCTTGCCATTTACCTTGCGTCCGCGGGTCATGATATACCTCTCGTACACCTGGTATACAGTACTCGTAGTAGTTATCGTGATATTTATTAACTCTTTCACCTCTTATTGGATTTTTTTCAACTCAATTCCAAGGAGTTTGTTTGTCGTTTGCCCCTACATGGTGTATGGTACGGCTGTAGACAAAAACTCTGTTTCCCCCTTCACTCACTCCCTCGTGCTCCGCGCCTGTTCCCCCTCCAAAGAGTTATGCTGGGGGTATCGTATATAGAATGCTCCAGCTACAGGAGGCGTGATTACAAAATCGAGAGCACCCAACACACATAATTTGCTTGAGGGACCCTGTCTGTCTCCTCCTCAGCAAAATAATCGAGTTTGCCTAACCCCAAGCATTTTGCGACAAGCATGGTGTAATGTGCCAGCTACCACAGGCGTTACAAATTCGACAGCACCCGAGCACCGACGCTGCTTGAGGGACTCTCTCTCCTACACAGCACCAAAAAAACGAGCTTGCCCAACGCGAAACAGTTTGCCTGGCACTCCATGCCTCTTCCCCACTGCTGGGGTATCGTGCAATGCTCCACCTCCCAGAGGCAGGCGTGATTACACAATCGAGAGCACCCGAGCACCGACTATTATTGAGGGACCCTATCTCCCCTACAGCACAAGAATCGAGCTTGGCCAACACCACAACAGTTTGCCTTGTGCTCCGCGACTGTTCCCCCTCCAAAATGCTGCTTGGTATTGTTCGTATCATAGAACCGTGCCAGACATCAGAGGCGTCCCCCCAATAGTACTGGTCGGTATCACATAACCGTGCCAGATAGCGGAGGCGTCCCTCCAAAACTACTGGTCGATATGTCATAATAGAACCATCTCAGATAGCGGAGGCGTTCCAAAAGCGAGAGCACCCGAGCACCACTACCCGCTTGCAGGGCCCTCTCTCCCCCCCCCAGCACAACAATCGATCTTGTCCAACAACCCCTGAAAAGTTTGCCTTGCACTCCTCGCCTGTTCCATCCCGAAAGCATGATAGAATGCGCCAATTACCGAAGGCGTTACAAAACGAGAGCACCCGAGCACCAGCTTGCGGGACTCCGTTGGAGACGAAATTTTGCCCCAACAGCTCCGAAACAGATTAGCCTCATACACACAGGCCAAACCATTCAGACTACTTCTGAAATCAGATCGATCGTAGACAACACAAAAATACAGCAAAACAATAAAATTCCTGGTCTCATACAATCCCCACATGCAACATCAAAACAGTTTTTCCATACCGCACATAACATACTGCTTCTGTCGTAATGATCGTATTAACGGACAGTAATGAGACAGCACATAGTAAAGATTGGCTCTACCCCCCTCCCGCCTCCATGACCATATCTATACCGATGCCCCCCTGTGCCGTCATTTTTTGTTTTGTTTTTCACAATCCCCCCCCCCCACACACATTTTACTTCCGCTGCCTCCAAAAGGCATGGCAAACAGCCTGCCCTCGTTGTCGCGAAACTCGACCAAATGCAGAGTTTTGTCGATGCGCAAAAACTATACCAGGTATGTTTCGCACAAGTTCGTACTCGTAAGGATGTACATACATGCACATACTCGTACTCGTAACTGTCTGTAGTTTGTGTCCGTCAGTTTGCAAGGGGTTCATTTTTGCTCCCCCCCCCCCACACCACCCATTACTGTGGATGTCGCCCCCCCTTGCACGGGGGATGTATGTGGCGGTAGCTTGAGTTCTTCCGTTTTCAGGCGTTTCGCCCCCCCCCCTCTTGCTCCTTCTCGAAAGGGATATGGTCAATGGCCGAATGACTAAGGCAAGCAAAAAAGGAGTACTACCCCCCCCCTCCCCTCCTCGCTGGGGATATAGCGGCAGCTTGTGTCATTCCGGTATCAAGGGTGTAGTGTCGCCCCACCCTCGCTGGAGATGTGGCGATAGATTTTATAGGTGACTTTGGTGGGCTTCCTTCTTTTCCCCCGTTAGACGTGCCTTCAGCAGGCTTCGTAGCCTCGCAAGACAGAGGTATGGGAGTGTGGGAATGGGTTTTGAGGAGCCGCACCACACCTACCACGGTATCTCCTACAGGTATCTTCAACTCATGTTCTAGCTCGTGGAACCGGTATTTTATTTCCCCGAATCTTCCATGTTTAGCTTTCTTTACGGCTCATCAGAGTGGGGCTACGTTGTGTTATGGTATTGCCCTGGAAGGCCTCGCAAAGGCCAAGGATTAGCGTGTATGGATACAGGAAAGGGCGGCGTATTGCTTGGAAGGCCTACTTCGTATTCGTGTAGGGAACAGGTGTTCAGGGCAAGGCAAAAAGCCGAGCCCTCCTTTCAGATTTGACATCTTCATCGGAGCCGTAATTGGATAACACGACGATTACGATATACGTATAAACCCTTACAACCAAGCACGCAGCATTTACACAGACTATATACTGTACGTGTGAATGACAACGAGGGACCTGCGTAGGGCCGTTGTAATCGGAGCGCTGTTTGCCCCCCCCAGAATTTCCGAAAATTGCAAAAAAAAAAAAGGTACCAAGATGCGGAGGCGTTCTGTCGCCATTTGTGAGATTCTTCAGAGGGAAAAGTACAAGGAAAGTAAAATCTGGCAGTTAAACGAATTTCGCAAAAACAATTACCTGGAAATTCTACCCTATGTGTCCGATAATAACGGTCTTCAGCCCCTTCACAACTGGACCCACCGACGGCCATGGCGACTAACTCCAGTGCTTCCATTTTCGAGCGGTGCGGGATATGATACATTTTGCAGCAGTAAAGCAGCAGTTGCTTGCTATTACAGCCCAGCCCTTCTCCGCGACAGACAGCACCTGAGAAATCAAACTGTTGGCTCATTGTTTGCAGAAGACGCGAGAAGTTTATTATTCTACGCCGATAGATAGTACTGGCTGTAGGTTTAGGACACACCCTGCCCCGCCTAAGGTGTAATACCTAGGGCCTGGTCCAAACTAAGAGTTTTATACAGTAACTCGTGTCGTATACTGTAACGACAGCAGCGGCAATAGTATAATAGTCGGCGCCTGGTGGTACAGTATGCAGTATGTACTATTATCACTTACTGCGGGCGAGCGGCAGAAAGGTCTTAAGGTTCACGTCGATCAGTACAATTCACCTTGCGCCGGTGGCTCATCATGATATACGTATATTGTACCGTGTATGATTCTCGTATTATGTATACGTATTTGATGTATTAACTCTTTCACTGCAAAACTCTTCCGACTCAAATCCCAAGGAGATAGTTGTCCTTTGCCGATTGTCTCTAAATTGGTCCGGCTGCAACTTGAACTCTGTGTCGCCCCTCACTCACTCCCTCGTACTCCGTGCCTGTTACCCCTCCAAAACCACTGCTGGTTGGTATCACGTAAGAATGCTCCAGCCTACCGGAGGGGTGAATTGAAAATCGAGAGCATCCGGGCACCGACGTTTACTTGTGAGGGGCCCTGTCTCCTCCCCAGCACAACAATCGAGCTAGTCCAACAACTAAACAGGTTGCGTCGAGCTTCAAGCCTGTCCCACCACCAAAATACTGGTTGGTAATGTTGGTATCATAAAACCGTGCCAGACGTCGGAGGCGTCCCCCCAAACGTTCTGGTCGGCCGGCATCATAACCCCGTGCCAGATATCGGAGGCGTCCCCCCGAAAATACTGGTCGGTATGATACAACAACAGAACCACTTCAGATAGTGGAGGCGTTTCAAAAGCGAGATCACCCGAGCACCTACCTACTACTCGCTTGCAGGGCCCTCTCCCCCCCACAGCACAGGGAATCGACCTTGTCCAACACCGCCCAAATCAATTTTCCCCTTGCTCAGTGCCTGTTCCATCCCGAAAGTATGATAGAATTCGCCAGCTACTACTGGAGGCGTTGCAAGACGAGAGCACCCGAGCACCAGCTTGCGGGGAATCTCTTGGAAGAAACGAAATTTTGCCCCGACAGCACCAAAACAGAGTCGCCTCGTACACACAGGCCAATCATTCGGACTATACCAAAGAAAACATATCGACCGTAGACCAAAAAAAGACAGCAAACAAAAAAACTCTTGACTGACCCCATACACCCTCCCCCCCTTTCCCACATGCAATATCAAAACAGTTTTGCCATACCGCACATAACATACTGCTTCTGTCGTAATGATCGTAGTAACGGACAGTAATAAGACAGCACATCAGAAAGATTGGCTCTACCCCCCTCCCACCTCCATAAACATATCTATACCGATGCCCCCCTGTGCCGTCATTTTTTTGTTTTGTCTTTCACAATTCCCCTCCCCCTCCCCCTACACACATCTTACTTCCATTGCCTCCAAGAGGCATGGAAAACAAACTGCCCTTGTTTTCGCGAAACTCGACCAAATGCAGAGTTTCTCGATGCGCAAAAGCTATACCAGGTGTGTTTTGCACGGGTTCGTACTCGTAGTAACATAAAATCATAGCCGTAAACGTTCTAAAACTGTCTGCTAGTGACCTCGTATGGGATACTGCCATATCATGGCCATCAATGCTCTAAAACGGCTTGTAGTACAAGGCACCAAGTGTCAGCAGCGGTAAAGCAGAAGTAGCAGCAGTAAGTAGCCAACTCTACTATACAGACGGAGGAGCTCTTCAAGTATTGCTCGCTCATGTTTACGTCGACGAAGATAATTGAGCCTAGTGCTCTCTCCTTGTAAGCCAGCAAGAGGCTGTAGTCGACTAGACTAGTCTAATACCGCACCCTGTCACCATTCATACCCCAACATTACCCTACACTAATTACAAGTGAATTGTCCCCAAAAGCGTAGGTGCCGTTTTGAAGGGATTGACAAGCTACCAGTACACGCAAGGGCAGCCTGCGCATGGTGGGCGCTATACAGGCGTCTACTTGAAATTGATATACGATACGTACGAACTGGTACACTTAACAACAGGCAAAACACACCAAGAAAACACAAAAACTCAAGCTGAAGCATAGCCTAGACCCACGGCACGCTGCAAACAGCTTGGAAACAGCGACAAATATACAGACAAACCCAAAAGCTGGAGCATACGAAGTCTAGACCTAAAGTAGGCTGCGAACAGCTTGGAAACAGCGACAAGTATACAGACAAACGAAACGTCAAGCTGGAGCGTAGTCTAAACTTACAGCACGCTTGCAAACAGCTTGGAAACAGCGACAATATACAGAAATACAACAAGCTCAACGTGGGGCATAGCCTAAACGCAGCACCACGCTACAAACAGCTCGGGAACAGCGACAGATATACAGAAAAACACCAACTTACGCTGAAGCACAGCCTAGACCCACAGCACGCTGCAAACAGCTTGAACACGGAGACTAAACATACAGCAAATACAACTCAAAGCGAAGCCTAGACCCAGAGCACGCTGCAAACAGCTTGGAAACAGTGACAAAAAAACACGATAACTCAAGCTGAAGCCTATACTCCTAATATACCAATAGCACACTGCAAACAGCGTAAAAGCAGGAATGGTATAGTTCTACGTAGCCTCCTAAGGGTTTCCGCAAGCAGTTTTAAGACGGGCAGCGCGCACCCAACTCTTCAATTCCGCTTCGCTGCTTCATATTTTCGCCCTTACAGTAGTGCATGTGCCACGGAGACACTCGTTGCAACACTCCGGTAGAAGCACTCTGTCTACGTAACACGATGGGCTATTGATGTCTGAAACAACGGTATCGGTCTCATGCAAATCGTTTAGACAACACATCAACATGACAGAACGTGGAAATTAATTCGACGTTCGAAAGACTATCAACAATCGTCGACAAGGCATGCCATTGGCGCCTCAAATCAAAATTGGTAAGAGCAGCAGGCTCCATCGGTAGTCACACCAACGCATGGTGGGGGGTACGCTGCTAGAGAGCTCGACACCCCCCCACATCCAGGTCACAACACTTCCACAAGTGAAATTGGTAGCTGGAAACGCAAGGCGCGATAACCGAAACCCGAAACCCCGCGTTGTTCTACTGCCGGGCCCACATCAGCAGCAGACGCAGCAGAGCTTCAGGACCACATTTTGCCTGCTTCCCTTCCCCCCTTACTGCACGACAGATGGAATTTTCCAACTGCCTGTTTCAGGGTTTTGTACCCCCCCGTTCCCCTCCCCGGGTTTCCGAATAACGCCGGTTCCCCTCGAGCGGTTCGGCCGGAAACGCCATCCGTCCTGGCCCAAATGGAATGGCCTTAACGTAAACCAAAACAAAACCGTGAAGAGCAGCAGGCTCCATCGGTAGTCACACCAACGCGTGGTGGGGGGTAAGCTGCTAGAGAGCTCGACACCCCCCACACACCAGTCACAACACTTCCAAAGAATACATGTAACTGGACACGCAAGGCGCGATAACCGAAACCCGAAACCCCGCGTTGTTCTACTGCCGAGCCCACATCAGCAACAGACGCAGCAGAGCTTCAGGAACACATTTTGACTGCTTCTCTTCCCCCCTTACTGCACGACAGTTGGAAGCTTCCAACTGCCTGTTTCAGGGTTTTGTACCCCCCTCTCCCCCTCCCCGGGTTTCCGAATAACGTCGTTTCCCCTAGAGCGGTTCGGCCGGAAACGCCATCCGTTCTGACCCAAATGGAATGGCCTTAACGTACACCAAAATAAAATCGTAAAGAGCAGCAGGCTCCATCGGTAGTCACACCAACGCATGGTGGGGGGTAAGCTGCTAGAGAGCTCGACACCCCCCCACACACCAGTCACAACACTTCCAAAGAATATGTGTAACTGGACACGCAAGGCGCGATAACCGAAACCCGAAACCCCGCGTTGTACTGCAGACAGGCCCACATCAGCAGCAGGCGCAGCAGAGCTTCAGGACCACATTTTGCCTGCTTCCCTTCCCCCCTTTCCTATCGCGACATCAGTACTTTTTCAACTGACTGTCTCAGGTGTCCCCCCCACCCATGAAACACCCCCTCCCTCCCGGGTTTCCGAGTTCCGCCATGTCGCCTCGAGCGGTTCCGACGAAAAAGCAACCCATACTGGCCCAAAACAAAATAGTAAAGAGCAGCAGGCTCCATCGGTATTCCCACCAAAGCATTGTGAGGGGCAAGCTGCTAGAGAGCTCCACACCCCCCCACATCCAGGTCACAACACTTCCCAAGATAATTTGTAACTGTAAACACAAGGCGCGATAACCGAAACCCGAAACCCCGCATTGTTCTGCTGCACATCTACCAGGCTCACAGCAGCAGCAACAGCAACAGCAGTAGATTTTCGGGACTAGCTTTTGCCTGCCTTTCTCATCCTATGCAGCCCCCACCCCCCTTCCCCCCTACTTGTTGGGGTCGGCGGTTCGCCTCGAGCGCTTGGGGCGAGTGCTCGGTTGGACTTCGGCGGTGGGCTTCTTTCGCTTGTTCGGAGATGACTTGGCAAGCTTCCTCAGGTCCGTTTCCCGAAAGCACGACAGCAGGAAGGAGCAGGTGTCCTCGATGAAATCGTTCGTCTCGGAGGGGTGCAGCTGTTCGTATAACAAAAAAAACCCAGCAATTAAAGGGGCGGGGGGGGGGAAGGAGCTCATGTCATGCATGGCCGTAGTGGTATGGCCATAGACCCTCGCATCTCTACAATGCCGAGACGGAGCATGTCGGGTTTTCACCAAGGGGGGGGGGGCAAGGAACAAGCGTAAATCAGAAGGGGTGGGGCGGGGTATGATCGCATCGGCAGGGTTTGGTGTTTGGGTTGAAAGCAGAAAAGAGCAGATGGAATCATGAATTGGTAGGGCTGTGAGTCGGTTTCATTTCACGACTAACAACTAGTCGCTAGTCGGCGAAGCCGACTAGCTGACTTTAGTCGGTAAGTCGGCTGGCGAAGACATCCGACTTGCCGACAAAAGTCAGGCGAGCGAAGAGAGCCAAAAAAGCCCCCCCCGGCCGAGGGGGGCCCGCTGGAGGCGCCCCCGGAGGGGCCGCCGGAGGCGCCGCCGGAGGCGCCTCCGGATGACCCCGCGGAAGGCGCCGCCGGAGGCCAAAAATACGCTATTTGGCTTCACTTTACGCAAGAAAAGCGCAAACAATATGACCTAGATTCACTTAAGTTTCGAACGAAAAACACAAAAAAGAAAAAAAAAATCAGTTTACACAAGAAATTCACAAAAAACGAGAAGCACAATGCATGTACCAGGTAGATCTACCCCGGACTAGAGGAACGTGACAGCAATTGTTTGAGTCGCAATACTATCTGGCGGGGATACGAGCGAAAAAGCGAACTCATCACCAAGATAGCGGTGCAAAAAATATCCCCAGAAGAAAAGGTCTTGGATCCCTCCGTGATGTAATTCGTTTATTAACGTCTCTCCCAACCTTGCGCGAAACACGAGCGTCGATGACGATGGCAAGTCCTAAAAACTTCCACAGCGGGTTGTTAGATCTGAGCGGCTTGCTGCCCCTCTGCTCATGCTTCACGCGAGCCGCCTTTACCGCAATTCTGAATTATTATATAGGATAAAGTATAGAAATCGGGGACTCGGTTGTGGCCCGCGTGTGGTTCCAGTGTTATGAGACCGAATATTTCGAAAAACGCCGAAAACACTACTTTATACACTAACCTAACCCTAACCCCAACCCCAATCCCGACCCCGCCCCGACCCTTACGAGCTTTGTCTCGAAAAAATCAGGCGTTTTTTTCTTTGAAAAATTGGTCGACCACACTAAAAGGTACATAAGAAAATATTCCCTGATTTCCATACTTTATCCTAGATACTAATTCAGTAGTGCGGTAAAGGCTACTGCTTCACGCGGTAGAGCACCGTTTCGGGGTCGCGTGCACTCGCCAAGGTGGTCCGCGGGCCGATAATGGACGCAACTTCGCCGACGGGATCTCCGCCCTCAGCGTTGGCATTGGGTGCGCCAGGGCTGAAGACGTCGGCACAGTCGAGAGAGATGGGCTGTTCCGCCATGTGTGCGCGCGTGTGTGTGTGTGTGTGGATCTCCCGCTATGCGCTGCAGTGTCACAGGGCATGTGAGGGTATCCGCAGCCCGCAGCAATTCACGTTAAAGCTGTACCCCGCATTAAAAAAGCCTTCCTACAGTTAAGGAAACCCAATAAGTCGGAAAATCGGCACCTCCGTTTCACGACTGACTATTAGTCCGACTAATAACTAGTCGGCGACTTAAGTCGTGCCGACTCACAGCCCTATGAATTGGGGAAGAGTGCAGCTGCTCGTAAGAAAAACACAGAAATCAAAAGGGGATTGGAGGGAGCGAAGAAGAAAACACTACAAAACTTTTTACGGGTAGTTGTGTGCAGTAGATAGGTACTCTGGATTGACCCGGGTATTTACTCAAGAGTGTGCAGTGTAAAGGTATAATATATACTCTGGATTTGCCGGGGTATTTACCCAAGGGTGCGTGCAGTATATGGGAATAATACGAATATACTCTGGATGTACCCGGGTATTTACCGAAGGGTGTTTGCACTATACAGGTATAACGTGTACTCTGGATGTACCCGAGTATTTACCCAAGGGCGTGTGCAGTATATAGGTAAAACGTATACTCTGGATGTACCCGGGTATTTACGCAAGGGCGTGTTTAGTTTATAGGTATAATATAACCAGGTTTGGTACCCGGGTACCCCCGAGTATATACTATTAACAGTATACCCTACTAAACACACCCTTCAACTGTTTCCGACTCTAATTCCAAGTATGGAAGTCCCGATGCAAGCGTGCAGTATACGTTAACAGTCCATGTTTCAGGCTGATCGTATACACATCTTGCATTGGAGTCCTATTGATACTCCTATTGATAGTCCTTTTGATAGTCGTATTTATAGTCGTATTGATGGTCGTATTGATAGTCCTATTGATAGTCGTATTGATAGTTCTATTGATAGTCCTACAGGCTGGTTCAAGCATACCACCCAAAATTCATTCAGTGGCGAATGTCCACGCCATTTTTTGGAGATAAGACCCTGAAAATTGGCCCGAGACTTTAACGGATGGTTTCCCCCCCCCCCCCCCNCCTACACTAATTACAAGTGAATTTTTCACAAAAGCATGGATGCCGTCTTGAAGGGATTGACAAGCTACCAGTACACGCAAGGGCAGCCTGCGCATGGTGGGCGCTATACAGGCGTCGACTTGAAATTGCTATACACGATACGTACGAACTGGTACAAATAACAACAGGCAAAACACACCAAGAAAACACAAAACCTCAAGCTGAAGCATAGCCTAGACCCACGGCACGCTGCAAACAGCTTGGAAACAGCGACAAATATACAGACAAACCCAAAAGCTGGAGCATACGAAGTCTAGACCTAGAGTACGCTGCGAACAGCTTGGAAACAGCGACAAGTATACAGACAACGACTCAAGCTGGAGCGTAGTCTAGACTTACAGCACGCTTGCAAACAGCTTGGAAACAGCGACAATATACAAAAATACAACAGCTCAACGTGGGGCATAGTCTAAACCCAGCACCACGCTGCAAGCAGCTCGGGAACAGCGACAAATATACAGAAAAACACCAACTCAAGCTCAAGCACAGCCTAGACCCACAGCACTCTGCAAACAGCTTGAACACGGAGACTAAACATACAGAAAAAACAACTCAAAGCGAAGCCTAGATTCAGAGCACGCTGCAAACAGCTTGGAAATAGCGACAAAAAACAAGAGAACTCAAACTGAAGCCTGTACTCCTAATATACCAATAGCACACTGCAAACAGCATGAAAGCAGGAACGGCATAGCTCTACGTAGCCTCCTAAGGGTTTCCGCAAGCAGTTCAAGACGGGCAGCGCGCACCAAACTCTTTAACTCTGCCTCGCTGCTTCATATTCCCGCCCTTACAGTAGTGCATGTGCCACGGAGACACTCGTTGCAACACTCCGGTAGAAGCACTCTGTCTACGTACAACGATGGGCTATTCATGTCTGAAACAACGGTATCGGTCTCATGCTAATCGGTTTAGGGACACACAGTCAACGTAAGAACGTGGAAATTAATTCGACGTTTCGAAAGACTATCAACAATCTGTCGACAAGGGCTGCCTTTGGCGCCTCAAAACAAAATCGTAAAGAGCAGCAGGCTCCATCGGTAGTCACACCAACGCATGGTGGGGGGTAAGCTGCTCGAGAGCTCGACACCCCCCCACACACCAGTCACAACACTTCCAAAGAATATATGTAACTGGACACGCAAGGCGCGATAACCGAAACCCGAAACCCCGCGTTGTTCTACTGCCGAGCCCACATCAGCAGCAGACGCAGCAGAGCTTCAGGACCACATTTTGCCTGCTTCCCTTCCCCCCTTTCCTATCGCGACATCAGTACTTTTTCAACTGACTGTCTCAGGTGTCCCCCCCACCCATGAGACACCCCCTCCCTCCCGGGTTTACGAGTTGCGCAATGTCGCCTCGAGCGATTCTGGCGGAAAAGCAACCCATACTGGCCCAAAAAACAAAACGTTAAGAGCAGCAGGCTCCATCGGTAGTCACACCAAAGCATTGTGAGGGGCAAGCTGCCAGAGAGCTCCACACACCCCCAACATCCAAGTCACAATTCTTCCACACGTGAAATGTGTAACTCGTACCTTAGGCGTGATAACCGACACCCGAAACCCAGCGTGGTGCTGCTACACACTCACCAGGCCAACAGCAGCAGCAACAGACGCAGCAGAGCTTCAGGACCACATTTTGCCTGCTTCCCTTCCCCCCTTACTGCACGACCGATGGAATTTTCCAACTGCCTTTTTCAGGGTTTTGTACCCCCCTCTCCCCCTCCCCGGGTTTCCGGATAACGCCGTTTCCCCTCGTTCTGCCGGAAACGCCATCCGTCCTGGCCCAAATGGAATGGCCTTCACGCAAACCAAAAAACAAAATCGTTGAAGAGCAGCAGGCTCCATCGGTAGTCACACCAACGCATGGTGGGGGGTAAGCTGCCAGAGAGCTCGACAGCCCCCCCCACACCAGTCACAACACTTACCAAGAATTTATGTAACTGGCAAAGCAAGGAGCGATAACCGAAACCCGAAACCCCGCGTTGTTCTGCCGCCGGGCCCACATCAGCAGCAGACGCAGCAGAGCTTCGGGACTAAAGTTTGCCTGCCTCCCTTCCCCCCTTACTGCACGACAGTTGGAAGTTTCCAACTGCCTGTTTCAGGGTTTGTACCCCCTCCTCGCCCCTCGCCGGGTTTCCGAATATACGTACGTTTCTCCCTACAGAGCTGTTCGGCCGGACGCCAATTCCGTTCTGATCACCCAAATGCGCTAAATGGCCTAACGTTACACCAAAATAAAATCGTAGAAGAGCAGCAGCTCCATCGGGTAGTCACAACCAACGGCATGCGCCTAGGAGGGTAAGCCTCGCTAGAGAGCTCACTACCCCCCCAACACCAGTCACAACACTTCCAAAGAATAGCGTGTAACTGGACACGCAAGGCGCGGTGAACCGAAACCCCGCAAACCCTGCCGTTGTACGCAGACAGGCCACATCTGCAGCAGGCGTCAGCAGAGCCTTCCAGGAACCTTTTGCCTGCTTCCCATTTCCCCCTTACCCTATTTCCGCCGACATCCCGCACTTTTTCAACTGAACTGTCTCAGTGTCCCCCCCCACCATTTAAACCCCCTCCCTCCCGGGTTTCCGAGTTCCGCCATGTCGTCTCGAGCGATTCTGGCGGAAAAGCAACCCATACTGGCCCAAAAAACAAATCGTTCAGAGCAGCAGGCTCCATCGGTAGTCACACCAAAGCATTGTGAGGGGCAAGATATCAGAGAGCTCCACACACCCCCCACATCCAGGTCACAACACTTCCCAAGATCATTTGTAACTGGAAACACAAGGCGCGATAACCGAAACCCGAAACCCCGCATTGTTCTGCTGCACATCTACCAGGCTCGCAGCAGCAGCAACAGCAACAGCAGTAGATTTTCGGGACTAGCTTTTGCCTGCCTTTCTCATCCTATGCAGCCCCCACCCCCCTTCCCCCCTACTTGTTGGGGTCGGCGGTTCGCCTCGAGCGCTTGGGGCGAGTGCTCGGTTGGACTTCGGCGGTGGGCTTCTTTCGCTTGTTCGGAGATGACTTGGCAAGCTTCCTCAGGTCCGTTTCCCGAAAGCACGACAGCAGGAAGGAGCAGGTGTCCTCGATGAAATCGTTCGTCTCGGAGGGGT
Organism: Saccharina japonica; assembly: GCA_008828725.1. Lineage (NCBI taxonomy): Eukaryota > Phaeophyceae > Laminariales > Laminariaceae > Saccharina > Saccharina japonica. The sequence goes on along the minus strand of MEHQ01004197.1, from coordinate 234,506 downwards.
GCAGCTGTTCGTATAACAAAAAAAACCCAGCAATTAAAGGGGCGGGGGGGGGGAAGGAGCTCATGTCATGCATGGCCGTAGTGGTATGACGATAGACCCTCGCATCCCTACAATGCCGAGACGGAGCATGTCGGGTTTTCACCAAGGGGGGGGGGGCAAGGAACAAGCGTAAATCAGAAGGGGTGGGGCGGGGTATGATCGCATCGGCAGGGTTTGGTGTTTGGGTTGAAAGCAGAAAAGAGCAGATGGAATCATGAATTGGTAGGGCTGTGAGTCGGTTTCATTTCACGACTAACAACTAGTCGCTAGTCGGCGAAGCCGACTAGCTGACTTTAGTCGGTAAGTCGGCTGGCGAAGACATCCGACTTGCCGACAAAAGTCAGGCGAGCGAAGAGAGCCAAAAAAGCCCCCCCCGGCCGAGGGGGGCCCGCTGGAGGCGCCCCCGGAGGGGCCGCCGGAGGCGCCGCCGGAGGCGCCTCCGGATGACCCCGCGGAAGGCGCCGCCGGAGGCCAAAAATACGCTATTTGGCTTCACTTTACGCAAGAAAAGCGCAAACAATATGACCTAGATTCACTTAAGTTTCGAACGAAAAACACAAAAAAGAAAAAAAAAATCAGTTTACACAAGAAATTCACAAAAAACGAGAAGCACAATGCATGTACCAGGTAGATCTACCCCGGACTAGAGGAACGTGACAGCAATTGTTTGAGTCGCAATACTATCTGGCGGGGATACGAGCGAAAAAGCGAACTCATCACCAAGATAGCGGTGCAAAAAATATCCCCAGAAGAAAAGGTCTTGGATCCCTCCGTGATGTAATTCGTTTATTAACGTCTCTCCCAACCTTGCGCGAAACACGAGCGTCGATGACGATGGCAAGTCCTAAAAACTTCCACAGCGGGTTGTTAGATCTGAGCGGCTTGCTGCCCCTCTGCTCATGCTTCACGCGAGCCGCCTTTACCGCAATTCTGAATTATTATATAGGATAAAGTATAGAAATCGGGGACTCGGTTGTGGCCCGCGTGTGGTTCCAGTGTTATGAGACCGAATATTTCGAAAAACGCCGAAAACACTACTTTATACACTAACCTAACCCTAACCCCAACCCCAATCCCGACCCCGCCCCGACCCTTACGAGCTTTGTCTCGAAAAAATCAGGCGTTTTTTTCTTTGAAAAATTGGTCGACCACACTAAAAGGTACATAAGAAAATATTCCCTGATTTCCATACTTTATCCTAGATACTAATTCAGTAGTGCGGTAAAGGCTACTGCTTCACGCGGTAGAGCACCGTTTCGGGGTCGCGTGCACTCGCCAAGGTGGTCCGCGGGCCGATAATGGTCGCAACTTCGCCGACGGGATCTCCGCCCTCAGCGTTGGCATTGGGTGCGCCAGGGCTGACGCCGTCGGCACCGTCGAGAGAGATGGGCTGTTCCGCCATGTGTGCGCGCGTGTGTGTGTGTGTGTGGATCTCCCGCTATGCGCTGCAGTGTCACAGGGCATGTGAGGGTATCCGCAGCCCGCAGCAATTCACGTTAAAGCTGTACCCCGCATTAAAAAAGCCTTCCTACAGTTAAGGAAACCCAATAAGTCGGAAAGTCGGCACCTCCGTTTCACGACTGACTATTAGTCCGACTAATAACTAGTCGGCGACTTAAGTCGTGCCGACTCACAGCCCTATGAATTGGGGAAGAGTGCAGCTGCTCGTAAGAAAAACACAGAAATCAAAAGGGGATTGGAGGGAGCGAAGAAGAAAACACTACAAAACTTTTTACGGGTAGTTGTGTGCAGTAGATAGGTACTCTGGATTGACCCGGGTATTTACTCAAGAGTGTGCAGTGTAAAGGTATAATATATACTCTGGATTTGCCGGGGTATTTACCCAAGGGTGCGTGCAGTATATGGGAATAATACGAATATACTCTGGATGTACCCGGGTATTTACCGAAGGGTGTTTGCACTATACAGGTATAACGTGTACTCTGGATGTACCCGAGTATTTACCCAAGGGCGTGTGCAGTATATAGGTAAAACGTATACTCTGGATGTACCCGGGTATTTACGCAAGGGCGTGTTTAGTTTATAGGTATAATATAACCAGGTTTGGTACCCGGGTACCCCCGAGTATATACTATTAACAGTATACCCTACTAAACACACCCTTCAACTGTTTCCGACTCTAATTCCAAGTATGGAAGTCCCGATGCAAGCGTGCAGTATACGTTAACAGTCCATGTTTCAGGCTGATCGTATACACATCTTGCATTGGAGTCCTATTGATACTCCTATTGATAGTCCTTTTGATAGTCGTATTTATAGTCGTATTGATGGTCGTATTGATAGTCCTATTGATAGTCGTATTGATAGTTCTATTGATAGTCCTACAGGCTGGTTCAAGCATACCACCCAAAATTCATTCAGTGGCGAATGTCCACGCCATTTTTTGGAGATAAGACCCTGAAAATTGGCCCGAGACTTTAACGGATGGTTTCCCCTCCCCCGTCAGATATTGCTTGTTTTGTATTTTTTTGGGAAATTTGCAATTTGGGTTAGGCTTAAGAGATCCGAAATTTCCGGCGATTTAAAAAAAAAAAAACATTTGTAAAAGGCTCGGGTAGGCCGCATAAAACACGTGTACCAAATTTCAGGGTCTATCTCCAAAAAACAGCGTGGGCATTTGGACTTTTGTGCGGTAAAAGTGCAAAAATAGGCGTTGCCTCGTAATTACTTAGTTTCAGTATATAATCGATTTTGGGCGTTAAATATGACTTAATATGATTATACGCAGTCAGATCTTCGAATATTTGCGTGAAACTTTGTACAAACATGCCTTGGACCACCTGGAAGCGGCTCGTTCAGAAAAAAAATGGGGGGGGGGGGAAATTCCTACGGAAACGCCTGACTATTGTTGACCACTTTGAAGGCCTGTGATTGGTCGGGCCACATTTTCGGCGGTAGCGCCAGTTCTAGGTCCTTGAACAAAAAACTGGCGAAGTCACCCTCTTCCACTGTTCATGGCGGTCAGTATGATACTAAATATGTGACATTGGAGTTGCTATTGCATGCGGCATTCGTGACTGACGATTTTTTGGGTGATATGCCTGAACCAGCCTGTATTGATAGTCCTATTGATAGTCGTATTGATAGTCCTACACTAGAAGCACCACCCGCTAACCTAGCAATCCACATTACTGCTGCTGTTACTGCTGCTACTGCTGTTACTGGCTGATGGTGCAACTGTAACCACCAAAATAATTACTAAGCCGGTCGCCCCGGTGGTCTAGTAGTTAACCACGAAGACAGCTAAGGTTGGTGTCGGGGGTTGGAGTCTCCGTAAGGAGACTTTCAATATCAAAAGGCACCAACTGCTGAGAGCGCCTACTGCTTTAGTAGCATGGGTAGGTATGATACAATTCGACGCGAGTCGACGAGGGAAGAAAGTGCTGAAACCTTCTCGCGAAAAAAATGCAAGGCACGTATGCATACATGCATACCATAGTGGGGAGGGAGGAGAAGAGCCTACTGACGAGTGACCCCGTATCTGAGTTAGGACTTAAGATGGAGAGAGAAAAAAGCAGGGCCGTGATCATGAATGGGATAAGATGAAAGGCTACAATAGATAGGGTTAAAGGTTAAAGGGCTAAAGCATGGATTCGAGCTGGGCCGCTTCGACACACAACACCTCTATCGCCTTCAGAGGTCAAGGCCAAACAGAGCACAGAACACGTAACACACACACACAACATACGTTTAGTTTTTTGTCTGAGATGTACGATACGATACTCTTCAGAAGTTATTACCAGGTGTCATGTGGAACTAGTGCCTGCCCCCGAGGCCAATGATGTCGTAGTGACGAGCTCCCAATCCCTGATGCCTGCAGGGGTCGTTACGGCCGACCGTGCCGAGCAGTTTCCTTCCGTATCATGTAGCAAGGATGTGCTAAGTGTCTATGTCTCGGAGTGAGCCAAGGGGCGAGCGCGCGAGGGCACCACCCTCGAGGTTTCCGTCCTGTGCCCTGTCCTTCACAGTCATATTTATATATGTACTCGTACGTACGTACGTGCTATTCTACTGTATATACGTATTCTATTCATTCCTGAGGTACGAGTTATTCCTCCACTCCTAACTCCGGGAGAAGCACGACACTTTTTTCTGTATCTTTTGTTGTCGTTTTTGTTTGTTTGTTGGTCTGTTTTACAGTGCAGGACACCTAATGAGAAACAGGCTAATAATAAAGCCAGGCTGAGATTTGGAGGAAAATAAGAAATTCAGGAGTCGTTATATTGGAATTAGTGTAAAAAGCACCCTCTTTCAAATAAGAAATCCAGCCTAGACCAGATTTCCTGTTTCTCATCAGATGTCCGGCACTGCTGTATTATATTTTTTTATTCTTTATTTTTCCCTTTTCGCTTTTCGTTTTTTTTTTTTTTCTCTTTCACGCAGCTGGGTTGCTAGCAGGGTAGGTCGTGCCTGTCGTATATGTCATTGCATTGTCTGCTCTGCTTACTGCATTGCAGCGTAGTATCTCTGTGTCGTAGTTTTGTGGCCACAGAACTGGTTTATCTCTAGGATGCAGAATCGGCACAGACACTGGACTGGGTGTGCTGGATCTCGACGGGTAGAAAGGACGGTTTCATGTGAAGAACACACACACACAAGATACGTTGTGCCTTGTATTTGTGACCACAAACTACCTTATTATTGATTAGGGCCACGAGTTAACCGTGATCACGGTAGGCGGAATTCGACGCAAGTCGACGAGGGAAGAAAGTGCTGAAATCTTCTCGCGATAAAAAATACAAGGCACATACAGTACAGGACACCTAATAAGAAACAGGAAATATGGTCCAGGCTGGGTTTCTTATTCGAGAGAGGGTGCTTCCTACACTAATCTCAAGATAACGACTCCCGAATTTATTATTTTACTCTAAATCTCAGCCTGGCTTTCTTATCAGCCTGTTTCTTATTAGGTATCAGGTGTCCGGTACTGTACCGTAGTGGGGAGGGGGGAAAAGAGCCTACTGTGTGACCCTGGATCTGAGTTACGACTAAAGAGGGAGAGAGAAAAGAAGGGCGAAGATAATAAACGGGATGGACAAAAAAAAAAACCCCAGCAACAACACCAACAAAAACAAAGAACCGTTTCGTACCTCCATGTGGTCAACAGCTTGGGCCAGCGAGCGGGCAAGCTTCTCGAGAGAGGGGGTGCCGGTCCTGTTTCCCCAGCACATGGGAGCCCTCCCCTTCACCCTGCTGTAATACCTGCGGGGCAGCCCATCCAACGTCGTGTTGGTGTTTGCAGTATTATTACTGCTGTTGTTGGTAATGCTGGTAGTGTTGCTGTTCATTGTTCATGGCAGGCTGCAATCTGTAATGTAATACGTATGTGGTTCTTCTGATCATTCCACCCATGTACATATGTGTGTGTGTTCTTGACAATAAACCGTCCTTTCTACCCGTCGACATCCAGCACACCCAGTGTCCGTGCCGGTTATTCAACTTAGAGAAATACCAGTTATGTGGTGACAAAACTACGACATATATACGACAACGTTGCAATGCAGTAAGCAGAGCAGACAATGCAGTGCCATATACGACAGGCACCAACTACTCGTACCCTGCTAGCGATCCAGTTGCGTGAGAGCTCGCGTAAAACTGCCCGCGCGGACACACTTCCTTAGGTGTACCCGCATTGAAAATAGAGCCTTTCCAAGCACAACGACGAGGTGGCACACCAAGCAGGCATGCCTCTCCATAGGGTTAGGGTTAGGGTTAGAGGTCCGAGTCGGGGAGCTGGCCGCCGTTAGTCGAAGCCAAGAATATGCTCATCGTCCGGAACGAATACCTTAGGGTTTCGTCACAAAACGCTAACTCAGTAGAAACAGCATAATTTTATGCGGGCACGACTGAGAAGTTCGCCTGAGCGGGAAGTTTTACGGCCACTGGTTGCGTGAAAGAGGAAAACAAAAAAAAAACAGAAAAATACACAAAAGATAAAAGAGTAAAACAAAAAAAATGAAACAAACACACAAACAAACAATCACGAAAACAAAAGACAAAAAAAGAAAATGTCGTGCTTCCCCCGGAGGATATGTGACAGACAAATAGAAAATAAAATGAAAACAACGTAAACATACATAGGAAGACTAAGAACGAAAGGACGGGGGGTCCATCACGTTCTGACTGGAAATGTCTAAAACAAACGAAGCGAAGAAGAGAACAAAAATCACGAAAACCACGGATCAATTCTTGACCGAAAACTAATGTCCGCTTTTTCACTGATTCTTGAGCGAAAACAAATGTCCGCTGTTTTTGTTGCCCGCCATATGTTCCCCCCTCACGATCTCTCGTATTTCTCTGAACACCCCTCCACAAGAGGCAACGTTTTTTTCAGATGTCTTTTCATCCTGGGTTTGCGAAAAAAAAAACATTTTGTAGACGACACAGAACACTCGCCCAGATTAAATCGAACACAAACCAGAGGGGTGTCATTTCTGTATGAATTTACAAAATATCATGTTGTTGGGTCTACGTCTTTCACTTGGTTTTAAAGTATCCCTTCTGTCTGGGAAACATAAATACAACTACTTTGGTATATACATCCTGTGGGTACTTACGAGTATGGTGTCGCTTGTTTTACTATTTATATGTGTACTCTGCTTGTATACGCACATAAACGAAAAAAAAACACGCACAGGCAGGGCGGACTACCTGAGAGTTACACTTGCAGCCACCTGTCCAACCTCACCTCCCAAGACTCATCAACGAATCGATGGCGCGGTCCATCTGCGGTCCGTAGCCGCCGATCCCCCCATCGGTGCCGCCTTCCTGCGACCCGGCCAATTCCGGTGGCGCCGCCCCTCCCTCTCCCTTCAGCACCTGAAGGAGGTCCTCCGAGAAGTTCAGAGGCGGGTTCCGGGCGATTTCGGCGACCGTATCGAACAAACGAGCGCGGCTCCTTCCCCCTGCGATTCCAGTAGTAGGAGTAGTATTCACCGGTGCATCTTTGCCACCTCCAATACCACCCTCGTAGCTGCCGCCTCCGCCACCGCAAAAACCACCGCCATAAGCACCCCAACCGCCGAAAACATCCCCACCACTATCGTAACCACTCCCACCGCTATCACCACCGGTGCCACGGGCGACAGGCGACTGTCCCCCCGCACCACCGCCGCTTTCGCTCGCCTGCGGCTGCATGAGTGGCGCGGCAAGCCGCGCCACCGTCGATGTCGCTGCCCAGTACGCATCTGATTCCTCCGACCCCCCCGGCGATAACCCCGCCTCTCGTACGTCAAGCCACCGCAGGATCGCCCTGGCCGCAGCAGCAGTGCCAGCAGCACCGGCAGCAGGAGGAGCAGTAGCAGTAGCAGCAGTAGGGGGGGCAGCACTACCAGCACCAGCGCCGGCGGCCTCCATACTCACCCCCAGAGCATGTTGTCCACCCCCCACCACGTGCTCCGCCGGCAACACTGCCCGAAGTTGGTCGGGAGCCGCCACCGCAAACGCCTTGGCACAGCCAGGAGGACCCCCTACGTGATCGCTACTGCTGCGGCCGACTATGTCGTCAGACCAAGTCGGGACACACGCGGAGCGCTCGTCACCGTTGGCGGGTTGTCCGACGGGATAGCCAATGACAGAGGGAGGAGGTGGTTGAGTCACGTGCGGGCTTCCCACAGCAGCCGGCCGCGACGGAGGAGGAGGAGGAGGAAGGGAAAGAGGAGGGAGAGAAGGGGCCGCGGTAGGCCCTCCTCCGTTGGCCGCGGCGGCGGGGTCTGAAACTGCTGTCGCACCGGCGGGAGGTAGGTCAAGCGGGGGGGGCGGGGGTACTCATGTCATGCACGGCCGTAGTCGTGCGAGAATAGACAGCAGGGTGAGCGGAGAGAGGAGGGCAACAAGCGGGGTTGGTGCGTGGGATCGACGCAATGACTGACCGCTGTGATTGCAAGGTGGAAATTTCTTGGGACCACTCGAATGCTCAAATGGGGGGGAAAAACTGGGACCGGTCAGATGGCGACAGCCGAGGAATCTGTATTGAACTTGACCCAGCTTCGACAAAATGGTTCGACTACGCTTGACTTAATCCCTTACCCTAATGTTAACCCTACCCCTCACCCGACCACCAGGGAAAATTCTTGGAATGATTGTGTAAATGGTGAGTTCTCATAGTCGGGAAAATTCTTGGAGTAAATAGGCAATGAAGTTAGTAATGTTAACCCTACTATCCCTTACCCGACCGCCTAGGAAAATCCTCGGAATAATTACGTGTGTAATGACAAGTTCTTATGGTCGGGAAAACTCTCGGAAAATTATTCAATGAGGAAGTATTAATAGGTGTGGCCTATCAACCACTCTGTCAAGAAATACAAGCATTGTTGGTATAGTAGTAGTGAATATAGACGGTCCTTGTGCACTATTACTACGAGTACTGCAAATGGACAGAGTTAGATATACTGTGACTGCTACTACAAAGGGCCAGGGTGATCTACGCTATTACTACCGCAAATAGTGCACGTGTGCCGTGTGTGAAGAGAAGGAGGTAATGTAATGCACAGCAGCAGCAGCAGCAGCAGTCCAAGGAGCCCATGGGGTCGGCTCCGAATACTGTGAAACTCCCCGCAAGCTGTGCGCCTCTGTAATATAGCAATACAACCCCGAAAACTCTTAACCATCAGTGAGTACCAAAAGCACGCGTTGCACAGTAACCTTGGTGAACGTGCCCTCTAAAAAGAAAAAGAAAAAACGGGCAATAAGCACATGCAGGAAGGACTTCAGTGGACTAAGGCGTATTCGAATCACCTGCTTCCTCTAGGCGAGCCCTCGTCCGCCTCCTCGCCATATCCTTGGCCCTGGCCTCGGTCCTCATCGCGTCCCTCCTGCTCTTCCGCTTCAAGCGGGCAGCGGCAGCCCAGTCCACTCCCTTCCCTCCTCTATCCGCCCCATGCCCCGAAAGCACGCCATCCTCTTTAGCCTCTTTAGCAACCAATCCAGACCCACTCGCTTCTCCCGCTGCCGATGCTGCTGCTGCTGTTGGTGGTGGTGCTATCGGTGACGCTGCTCTCGCTGGCGCTGTTACTGCTGCTGTTGGTGAGGCTGCTGTTGGTACAGTTGCTGCTGCTCCTGCTGCTGCCACCGCTCTAGACGTGGCTGCCGTAGAGATAGTGCTGGTCGCCAGTGTAGTTCTAAAAAACATTGGACACGAGACGGTCTCAAGCTGGCCGCCTGCGTTCAGCCTTTCCGCCGGCTCGTTGCGGAAAAACCTTGACCAATGAGAGACAAGGGGAGAGGGAGAACCGACCGGTCGGTCGACTCGTGATATCAGTGTGGCACAAGGAAACCATGAGGTGAGTGTGGCACCTCTAGAGTTCTAGGTACAGCAGTATCACAATCGATACCCGATGGATGGTCATGAGTCGACCGACCGATCAGTTATCCCTCTTCCCTTGTCTCTCATTGGTCAAGGTTTTCCGCAACGAGCCTACGGAAAGATTCAACGAAGGTGGCCAGCTTGAGACAGTCGTGTGCCCTATGCTCCTGCACACCACGCTTGCGACCAGCAACATCTCTGCGGCTGCCGCAGAGATGTTGCTGGTCGCAAGCGTGGTGTGCAGGAGCATAGGGCACGAGACTGTCTGAAGCTGGCCGTCTGCATTCGTCCGTTCCGTTGGCTCGTTGCGGCAAAACCTTGACCAATGAGAGACAAGGGAAGAGGGATAACCGATCGGTCGGTCGACTCATGATATCAGTGTGGCACAAGGGAACCATGAGGTGAGGGTGGCACCTCTAGAATTCTAGGTACAGTGTCACAATCGATACCGGTCCTTTTGGGCGCGTCAATATGTATATGTATTGTTTTATAGCTTAAATATGCCAGTTTTTATGTACTAAGTAGGGGGGGAGGGCGGTCAGCCAACGGGCGTGTATCAAGGCATTGTTTGGTCTTAATATGCCAGATTTAGTGTACGGGGGCGATCAGGCAAGTGTCATGGACTTTTTAGCTTTAATACACCAGATTTAGCGTAGGGAGTGGTCAAATCAAGGGGTGTATCAAGTGTCATGGCCTATTTTAGCCTTGATTTGCCATATTTCGTGCAGGGGTCAAACCGTGATCAAGCCAAGGAGTCAAACCGCGGTCTCCTTTTAATATTGATATTGTACCAGGTATATATACCAAGTAGCATCATTCGTAAAAACAAAACAGGAACGGTGGTATAAATAAGACCAGCCAGTACATGGCGCATGTGGTGGCATGCCTGCTTGTGGCAACGCTAGAGATGTATCTATACCAAACGAAAATCGAGTCCAATACGATATCGATGCATGCAAACGAAACACATAGTCGGTGTATATCGTACGACTTTGATAGTCGATACTCGTACCAGGTACATACTCCCAAGTACCAGGTATTATATAAATGAATTATTCATAGATCGCAATGTTTCGTTCATTATCAATCATAAAAATAAACCGGGGTGCATTTTAATTTGGATGAAAGGAAAAAACGAGTTCGACTCGACATATCCTGGTATCGAAGTTCGACCTTTCGATACTGCGGCTTATTTAACCGTGCGCAAGAGCCACGCCATACAGATCATACCGATCATACAGATCATACAGATCATACAGATCATACCGATCATACCGATCATATAGATCATACAGATCATACAGGTCTACCAGGCAAACATGATCTATACTGTGCACATCACCTATATACCGATCATACCATACAGATCATACAGATCATACAGATCATACATATCATACAGATCCTACCAGGCAAACATTATCTATACTGTGCATGTCACCTATATACCAGGTATAAATCAGAGATTTCTCTGTACCGAAGTAACTACACCAGGAAATGGGGCTCTGATCTGCCCAACGTGGCAACACTCCCAAGAAACACACGCCTGACGATCGCAGCCCCTGTTCCCAAGAGGGTCGGATATACCTTGGGCCAGCTTCGACATATTATTGAAACATGCTTGACTTGCAACACTAGCTAGCTATAGCCCTCACCTCGACCGCCTGAGGAAACAAAAATCCTGGAAAATTCTCGGAATGGTGGTGTAACGAGGAGTCAGCGTGGACTAAAATATCGACCTTTTTGTCGAAGGTGGGTCTAGCCGTAAAACACAAAACACTACGTACATACTGCTTCCCGCCGCCATTGCTACGAGTCGTTCTGAAACGACCGTGGATAAAATGCGGCGTGTAGGTTGCACCTGGTTTTGAGTGGTGACTTAAGAAAACAAATACCAGCATATTTTAGTGCAGAAACTACTACTGTGGTGTAGGACAGACACACCCTGCCTCATATAATAAGTATAACAACTCCAGCCTTGGCCCAAAAGAGTGTATGTGTAAAGGGTTTCCTAAGTGGTGTCGCCTACTACTGTGTACAAATGCTATTTTTCTTCTCACTTGAACGTGCTCGGACTTCTCTCCCTGCCAACGATGAGCCCCACCCACGCGCCCGATGAGCCCGGTTCCTTCTCACCCGCCTTCAATATTTCGGAATCCAGGTGCAAATGACAAGGGGGTTAACAGGTCAGCTATGCTATCGCGCGAGCATTTTGAAACAAGCTGTGTATATCTACTACTACTACTACTACTACTACTACTACTACTACTACTACTACTACTACTACTACTACTACTACTACTACTACTACTACTACTACTACTACTGAAACTACTACTACTGGTACGAATTATGATGGTGCCATCTCTCTCTATCCAGCCCGGCCTAGCGTACGCACAATGTAATGATACTGGTCTGTACAATACGCGCTGACCTGAAGCTTGCCGTGGTTGCACACGTCGATCGGCGAGGGGATGTTGTTGAACTTGGGGTGGCTGTGGTACCAGCCAACCATCTTTTCCAAGGAAACAATGATAGCGACAGCGACAGCAGCAGGAGTAGGATCAACAGGAGTAGTATTAGCACTTATCAGTACTGTAGTAGTAACAATACAAGGAGCAGAAGTAGTAGTAGTAGTAGTAGTAGTAGCTGTAGCAGTAGTAACAGTAGTACATAGTAGTGAAAGGTAGTATTATTAGTAGTAGCAGCAGCAGAAGCAGTGGCAACACGTTGGAACGAGCAGGGCAAAATGGGACACCACGTTCGCGATTAGTGTCTCGGCCACCGCGATACCAGTAGCAGCTTTTACGGTGTCTTTCTCTGTTGTGACTCTGTAGCGAGCCTCAGACAAAGGCAGGGGTCGTTGAGAGCAGGCATGTTCAGAGAGAGGCATGCAGGCAGACACATGCACGAACAGTGACCAAGAAAAATACAAAAGTAATACAGTAGTACCGGCCACACATTAAACAACCAGGATACCGGGAAAGGCTAAATTTCTTATTTTAAAAAATGTATTGTTTTCTGTGTCCGACACTTACATCAGTAAAAAAACCGCTCCCGAACTGCTTATTCCCCCGGAAATGGCAGGCAGAGGTTATCGTGGAGCTAATTCTTATGAGAGCCGAAATCGTATGATACTGTGATAAAGAGGTGAACAGCGTTGAGTTCTCACAGGGGTGGGTGCTATAATCGGTTTTCAGCGCTCCATTTTTTCCAGAACGGGAAGGAAGGTTAAGGTTTTCAATACCGAACAAGGCGTTTTCGGGGAAATCTGGTCGAGAGAGAGAGAGAAAGAGAAAGCCTTCCGAAAATAGAATGTTGGAGTTTATGATAGCCCCCGTTAGACCTATGCCAATGGGAAAGCAAAGTTGGAAATCGATCTTTGAAATATTTGCCTGGAATTTTCAGGCTGAAGATCCGCTCGTACTGCCGCTGTGGGAAAAAAGGGAAAAAAAGTTTGATTTTTTTCCTATTTTTTTTCAAACGGCTGCAGGCGGCGCAATTTGCCATTCTCGTTGCAAATCGTCAACACCCTGATAAAAACCAGCTCGTGCGACGGTAGACCTTCGATCGCGACATAGACTCAGCCCATGGCCAACCCGCTTCGGGTCGGGCAAGGCCAACGAGTGTAGATGACGGCCTCGAAGGTATAAGGTGGATCCGTGGTCTAGGAAGCAAGAGATTGCCGGCGGCGTCCTACGCTCTTCTCTCAAACCCGAAAAAAACCCTATTTTTTGCCATTTGACACGGATCGAGAAATGGTGTCATCTGTTTTATGCACACCAGCAGCCAATTGTTTGTTTATCAGACGCCTGGCCAGCGCCCGCCACATATCACTGGCCATTGTGTGAACACGGTGACCCTAGGATGGGTCGGAGCCCGTAACGAGCGCACCGCGTTCAGAATTCATGACGCAGTCGTTGGTTTCGTCGATCCATGTCTGTCGAGGACTCGGAATCTCGCCGCTTCGAACTAACATTCGCCTGAGTTTTTCTCAAGCCGATCTTGTCCCAACATCGGCCTGAGAATTGCCTTTTTCGGGCTTTTCCAAAAGTTGGGAATATTCCGTTTTAAGAATCGGTCCCATAGCAAGCTTGTTCTGGAAAAATCTGGCGGGGATCTTAGGAATTCAAACTTTTTAGGGTAACTTTGCTTTCCCATTGGCATAGGTCTTAAGGCTTGCCGTTGGCGAGAAAACGAGCGCTCAAAAACCGAAAACCGATCAAACCCACCCCTGTGCAAACTCAACCCTAATGCTGCTTTTACGGTAACCAAATAGCTGGAGACATCGGGAGTGGCCGATAGAGAGGGTGACCTCACCTGCAGACCGAGTCTGTCGATGGCTTGGCTGGCGTTCAAGAACGAAACAGGGTCCACCTCCACCTCCGTGTTTCCCCGGTCTCCGTCACCCCTCTCCTCCTCCAGGCACGGTACCGCCGCCTGGGTTCGCGCCCGAACAAATAAAACGCCGCGGCCGAGGGAAGGGGACGGGGACGGGATCGCGTGAGCGAGTGACCGTTTCTGCGCCGATTTTTTGCAGCAAGCGCAATTTTAATAGGGTTCGTTCTTACAGAAACGGCTCGCACCGAAAAAAACAAAAATGAAACAAACCAGGTACCAGGAATAATATTTTACTGCTGAAGACTACCCTGGTATTGAATAACTTTATATTTATTGCTCGTAGTCCACATTGAAGTACAGTACTTGAAACTACATAAATAAAAAACATGCAAACGGCATATCACGCAGCTTGCGAAGCGGAGGATCAACGGATAGATTGGTTGGAACCCCAGCTGCAGCACTTTCAACAACTTTAGAAAAACAAGGGACCTGAAAACTAACATGTTTATCCCGAAGCTAGTAACGCCATTAAACTAGTGAAGCTATTAAGCTACTGAAGGGTCGGACACGCGCCCGTAGGAAACAGGGATGAGTGTGGACTGCACTTTACTGCACCAATATGAAACGAGCAGATCACTAGCCGCTGGCTGTACTTAAGGTGTTTCAAACGGTCTCCCGCAAAATTAATCAACACCAGACCCCGGGAGATAATTAGGTATAATACACTCCGGACACTAGAACGATGAAGGTATCCGATTATCCTGTGTGCTGAAACTATTGTACTACTGTAGACCATCTAACATCCTATATTTGCAGTGGGGAGATGTTGTGCAAGAGCTGTGTCATACAGATCATACAGATCATACATATATATATATAGATAGATAGATCACACAGTTCCCACCCGGCAAACGTGTGCGCATCCAACTTCCCGGCGAACATGATCTATAGCAGTCGTATATGTTGGATGGTCACGATCTAGGTCTCTAGATTACCTAGATCCTATATTCGCCGGTATGAAACTCTAGATTACCTAGATCCTATATTCGCCGGTATGAAATTTTGTGCAAGAGCTGTGTCAATACAGATAATACATATCATGCAGATCATACAGATCCCACCCGGCAAACATGTGCTGTATACTGATAGTCTAGATCGTGCAGATCATACAGATCATACATATCGTACATATTCCACCCGGCAAACATGTACTGTATACCGATGGGCTAGATCGTGCAGATCGTACAGATCATACAAATCGTACAGATCACACCCGGTAAACATGTGCTGTAAAACGATTATGTAGATCGTGCAGATCACACAGGTCATACAGATCATACAGATCCCACCCGAAAAACATGTACTGTATAACGATGATCTAGATCGTGCAGATCACACAGATCATACAGATCATACAGATCCCACCCGGCAAACATGTACTATATACCTGGTACTGATTATCTACAGTAGATCGTGCAGATCATACAAATCATACAGATCCCACCCGGCAAACATGTACTGCATACTGTATACCGGTGATCTAGATCGTGCAGGTCATATAAATCAGGCGTATGTCTGCTCCCAAAGATCTACAGATAGTAGATCGTCAAACGGGAATATAATATGATCTGTCCCACAAGTGCATGTTGGTATTGTTTTGTTCAAAAAGCTGGCAGGCATTTCATAGCAACGTTTTTCAGTGGCAAGGGCTGTTGGCAGCGCCCATCCCTCAACGATGGGCGGGTGGGATGGTTAGTTTTCCCCCCAACCTCTTTTGTTGCCATTCCGTTCGATTTCATTATACTCTAAACTATAGTAGCCACTCTGTCCGGAAATTTAAGGAGCGTTCGGGTATTAACGTTAATACCTAAACGGTCCTTACATTTCCGGACAGAGTTGCCACAACACACCTATTGATAGTACCTGGTATCACTTGAACATTTGAACATTTGAACATGTTGGCGTATGTTTACTATATTTTATTTACTCCAGGACTAAATCAAACACCCTAGCGACGAATCATAGCGAGAGCGGTGAGGTCATCATCCAAATTCGAGTCACTGGAGGCGTTTTTATTCGTCGAAGCAAAGCAAAAAGTGCACCTACACCCCACAGCAGTAAGCGCTTCACTTCACCTCAACTCACTTGACCAAAGTGAGCGTCACAAACCAAACATAAATGCAAGCACACACCTTGTTGCTCAGTCGATCGAGAAGTCGGCGCTGAAACGTAACGAGGCGTGTCTCGGTTCCGAAACCGTCAACCTACTATTGAGTATCTATGTTATTAATAGTGTTCGATATCGTATCGAAAGTTTCGATACATACATATTTTTCCAGGAATTTTCTAATCAATCGTATAATATCGAAGGCGTTTCCCCCTCCATCACCTAGCATCCCCCTCATATTTCCGATGGCAATGAACGAAAAGGTTCGGCGTATCGGACATCAAAATCGGACCTATCGACTTGCTTGATGCAGCCTTAAGCCTTAAGACGCGTGCTACGATAGAGGTATACTTGGAGTATATTTATATCACTTTTCGGTCGAAACATTTTCTGTCAGACTATTCCTATTACTATTAGTATGCTCCTTAACCCACAATCGCCGTATTTCCATTTTTGTGTCGCCGTATTTTTCGTTGTCTCGGTAGGCCATGGGATCGGTGCATCGGGCAGCGCTTTTGGTTTTCCCCCCAAAATCAGATTTTTGACTACTGCAGGTATCGAGGTATAGAGCTCTTCGAGGTATAATACCACCCTCAGAAGGCTAAACCTTAACATGCTGCTTACACCTCTACCGTAGCATGCATGCATCGCTTAGTATATCGGTGTTGTATCGGTCTTGATTCTCGTTCGATATCGAAAACTGACCTGTATGTACAGCACACGCTCCTCCTTATCATAGCGCCCCGCGAGAAACCCGATGACCTCCGCGGTGCCCACCATGTAGGAGTGGACGTCCGCGGTGTACTGAACATTCGGGTGAACCTGCAACCAGCACCGTCATTGATTGGTCGGTCGGGTGGGGTAGCATACTGGTCAGTCGATCGGTTTGTCAGTCGATTAGTTGTTGGTTGTTCGATTGGTCGTTGGTTGGCAGACTGGTCAGGTCATTGGTCGTTCCGTAGGTTAGTTCATTGGTCGTTCGGTCAGTTCGTTGGTTGTCGATTGGTTATTTGATTAGTCGTTGGTTAGCAGACTGGTCAGTTGGTTGGTTGGCCAGCTCATTTGGTCGTTCGGCCAGTTGGTTGGTTGCTGATTGGTCGGTTAATTGATCGTTGGTCGGTCAGTCGGTCGTTGAATAGTTGACTGACTTGTCAGTTGACTGGTCGGTCGGTCGGTCGGTTCGTTGGATGATTGGTTCGCTGTCTGGCCGGTTGGTTGGTTGATTGGTCTTTAGTCGGGCGGTTGGTTGAATAGAGTTAGTGTATTTTTCAGGTGGCTGGTTGGTCGGTCGGTTGGCTGGACAGTCGGTTGATTGGTCGTTGATTGGGTGGTCTGCTGGACCGTTGATTGGTTGGTTATTTCACAGCCGCTCAACCATGACTGGCTGACTATAACAGGAGACGGCAGGCTGGACGATTCGACGCTCTGATCGGTCTGGACGATTGATTCGGAAACTGTGATTGGTCTGGACGATGGATTCGACACTCCTATTGGTCTGGACGATTGGTTGGGCAACTCTGATTGGTCTGGACGATTGATTCGACACTTTGGTCGGTCTGGACGATTCGACTTTCCGGATGGTCTCGCCGATTCGACGCTTTGATTGGTCTGGAAGTTTTTTCGACAATTCCGATCGGGCTGAACGATTCCGCACTTCGACCGATAGACGGACAGGCGGGACGGTAACTGATTCGCTAGACTGATGAAGAGCTAAACAAACGACGCATGTGTATAGACGAGGTGATGCATGAAAAACATGGCTCGAAAGACGGCGGGGATGTAGTCTAAGCTACGAGGCAACGTGGAAATATTTAGCGTGAAGCCAGATGCCTCAAGAATCACTTAGTACAGGTAACATACAGGTAATAATTCAACCAACACAGCCCTGGGTCCCGAGTTCGAGTGTAAACTCCTTTGACGGAGTGAGTCATGCCCCGGTGTCACAGAGGGACTACGTGAAAAACTCATTTTTCCTACGATATGTACACTATGAGAAGCTCTAAATATATCTTGCACAAAAAAACGATGTTAAGATAAACACTCTGCTGTATGCGCGACTCCATCAATGAAAAGCCCAATGGCCTAAGTAGGCATAGAGCGACCAAAATAGCAAAGCACACATTATACTGTATGAGATTACAAAGTAAAGGTGTTGGGCAGTGGTGAATTAGACTATTAGGCTACCTGGTTGTTCAGAAACACCTGGTCGTTGAGAAACAAAACGGTCCCAACGGAAAGTCATGATGCCCGCTCTACCCTCTACCCTCTAACCTCTACCCTTCACCGAACATAGCATGGCGCGGATAGCCACGTAGTCTACAGTAGTCTTTCACTCTTTGCCGATACTCCCAACACCCTCTATTAATAGAAGCTGACCCCCGTGACCTACTCCGGTTCATGGAATTCTTACCACTACAGCGAAGGGCTGCTTCATGTTCTCGAAATACCCCCCAGCGCCGCCGTACTCCTGCCACGGCAAAAGGGCAAAAGGGCACAAGGCAAGGATAGGGAAAGAATCGCGGATGTGTTGTTTGAACTGGCGCTGGAGTCTATTAATAGGCATACACACGTACAAATTTGTAATAACAATGGTTGAGTCGAAGTTATAAAGTAAAAGGTCAAACGTTATTTTTCGAAACATTTCTCAAGTTTCAACTTCAATTTCAATTTCAATCTGAGTTTTAGAGTTGAAGTTGATATTTAGTTCAAGTCGAAATTTAAAGTCCAAGTTGCAATTGGTGTTCCTAGTTGGAGTTAGAGTATATCGACGTCAATGTTTGTGATGTTTTTGACATTTGACTCTAGAGGAGCTTATGGTGTCCAGGTTGCGTTTGGGTGTCGACGTTTCAAGCGAGACACTTTACAGTTGATGCCAATCGCAGCAGGTCTCTGAAAAAACACCTACGACTAACGCACTTTCTTCTCCCATAACCTCCCGCTGAAACAAGAACCAGCATAGACCAAAACCCCCCGAAAAAGCAGCTCGTGAAAGGCACAGACTCTCTGTAACAGGTAACATACCTGATTCAACATCTCCGTGATATTCGCTTATGCGTAAACGTATTACCCCTTTTGGGGCTCACTCTCATCCCCAAGTAGTTTTACCCCAAAAAAATAAAAGCATAGCAATAGCATAATATTAATAGCAAGTTTTGCAACCCCCTTAGTATTGCAAAATTATTAAATTAATACTAACTCTATCCAACTCAAATTCCAAGAAATTTCCTCCCCAAAACATGTGTACTGCTGCACCTACGCGTACGAGGGGGGTGTCATTTTGACATCCTTGGCTTCCAGCGCAGAGCGTGTGGCGCTTGCAGTATTAAATAGACACATTTACTATTAATACTCGTAGTACTTTGCAGTCAAAAAAGGGTTAATCGAAGCAACCCTAACCCTGCACGGTCAATACGCATAACCGGCAAAATACCCCCCCCCCCCCAAGTTAAGTAGGATGCCAAAAAGTAGTATATTGCTGTGAACCATGCCAGGTAGTAAATAGGACCAAATGTTGTTAGTAAAAATAGGTACATATATAGGTTTATGGGTGTACCGTAGGTCCTAATTACTAGTGTTTACTGTGGTCAACCGTAATGCTGTAAGTAGTTTTACACCCCAAAAAGTGTCCCCCCGTAACTCGTAGTTTTACACACCAAAAAGTGCGTGCAGTGCAGTGGAACTATAACCCTTTTGAGCATACCCAACTCTGATTACAATTATTAACAGTTTTCCCCTCAACACATGGATACTGCACTGCTCTACGTGCGCGGGGGGGACAAGGTTCTTCTGGCACTCGATTTATTCCTCCCAGCGCCGAGCGTGATGCGCAAGTTTTGTAAATCTATCACCCTCGGCGCTGGGGGTCATGAGTGCCAGAAAAATCTCACCCCCCCCTCGAGGTACAGCAAGTACCCATATCTAGGGGGGAAAACAATTAGACTATTAATAGTGTGTAGTGTTGTATATACAGTGGTTACCCCGCACTAAGGCAGGTATGGGACAAGGCCGTTGGACCCGCCTTATTGCTACTTCTGCCTTACAGCATCCCGATGTCAGGCCACGTATGCCATAACTCGGGGATAAGGCCAAAACCTGCCTTACAAGCGGGAAAAATCGCTGCTGGGACACCATACTGAGTTTATATTCGGACCAAGCCGATTTGGCCTGCCTTCTTTTGCCTTATCAATGACTGCCCACTCTAATTGGATGCATTGCATTTTGCAGTGTAAGGTACTGGTAATTGGTACGAATATGAATTTAGGGTCAAAATCTGGTTAAAAATAATATGTTTTGGTACTTTCGGGTCTTTCGCGGATATCTCGGCGAAATCGAGTCGGTTTTTATACAATGTCTGATTTTTTCTGCTTACACCTCTACCGTAGCATGCATGCATCGCTTAGTATATCGGTGTTGTATCGGTCTTGATTCTCGTTCGATATCGAAAACTGACCTGTATGTACAGCACACGCTCCTCCTTATCATAGCGCCCCGCGAGAAACCCGATGACCTCCGCGGTGCCCACCATGTAGGAGTGGACGTCCGCGGTGTACTGAACATTCGGGTGAACCTGCAACCAGCACCGTCATTGATTGGTCGGTCGGGTGGGGTAGCATACTGGTCAGTCGATCGGTTTGTCAGTCGATTAGTTGTTGGTTGTTCGATTGGTCGTTGGTTGGCAGACTGGTCAGGTCATTGGTCGTTCCGTAGGTTAGTTCATTGGTCGTTCGGTCAGTTCGTTGGTTGTCGATTGGTTATTTGATTAGTCGTTGGTTAGCAGACTGGTCAGTTGGTTGGTTGGCCAGCTCATTTGGTCGTTCGGCCAGTTGGTTGGTTGCTGATTGGTCGGTTAATTGATCGTTGGTCGGTCAGTCGGTCGTTGAATAGTTGACTGACTTGTCAGTTGACTGGTCGGTCGGTCGGTCGGTTCGTTGGATGATTGGTTCGCTGTCTGGCCGGTTGGTTGGTTGATTGGTCTTTAGTCGGGCGGTTGGTTGAATAGAGTTAGTGTATTTTTCAGGTGGCTGGTTGGTCGGTCGGTTGGCTGGACAGTCGGTTGATTGGTCGTTGATTGGGTGGTCTGCTGGACCGTTGATTGGTTGGTTATTTCACAGCCGCTCAACCATGACTGGCTGACTATAACAGGAGACGGCAGGCTGGACGATTCGACGCTCTGATCGGTCTGGACGATTGATTCGGAAACTGTGATTGGTCTGGACGATGGATTCGACACTCCTATTGGTCTGGACGATTGGTTGGGCAACTCTGATTGGTCTGGACGATTGATTCGACACTTTGGTCGGTCTGGACGATTCGACTTTCCGGATGGTCTCGCCGATTCGACGCTTTGATTGGTCTGGAAGTTTTTTCGACAATTCCGATCGGGCTGAACGATTCCGCACTTCGACCGATAGACGGACAGGCGGGACGGTAACTGATTCGCTAGACTGATGAAGAGCTAAACAAACGACGCATGTGTATAGACGAGGTGATGCATGAAAAACATGGCTCGAAAGACGGCGGGGATGTAGTCTAAGCTACGAGGCAACGTGGAAATATTTAGCGTGAAGCCAGATGCCTCAAGAATCACTTAGTACAGGTAACATACAGGTAATAATTCAACCAACACAGCCCTGGGTCCCGAGTTCGAGTGTAAACTCCTTTGACGGAGTGAGTCATGCCCCGGTGTCACAGAGGGACTACGTGAAAAACTCATTTTTCCTACGATATGTACACTATGAGAAGCTCTAAATATATCTTGCACAAAAAAACGATGTTAAGATAAACACTCTGCTGTATGCGCGACTCCATCAATGAAAAGCCCAATGGCCTAAGTAGGCATAGAGCGACCAAAATAGCAAGCACACATTATACTGTATGAGATTACAAAGTAAAGGTGTTGGGCAGTGGTGAATTAGACTATTAGGCTACCTGGTTGTTCAGAAACACCTGGTCGTTGAGAAGCAAAACGGTCCCAAAGGAAGGTCATGATGCCCGCTCTACCCTCTACCCTCTACCCTTCACCGAACATAGCATGGCGCGGATAGCCACGTAGTCTACAGTAGTCTTTCACTCTTTGCCGATACTCCCAACACCCTCTATTAATAGAAGCTGACCCCCGTGACCTACTCCGGCTCATGGAAATCTTACCACTACGGCGAAGGGCTGCTTCATGTCCTCGAAGTACCCCCCAGCACCGCCGTACTCCTGCCGCGGCAAAAGGGCAAAAGGGCAAAAGGCAAGGATAGGGAAAAAATCGCGGATGTGTTGTTTGAACTGGCGCTGGAGTCTATGAACAGGCATACACACGTACAAATTTGTAATAACAATGGTTGAGTCGAAGTTATAAAGAAAAAGGTCAAACGTTATTTTTCAAAACATTTATCAAGTTTCAACTTCAATTTCAATTTCAATCTAAGTTTTAGAGTTGAAGTTGATACTTAGTTCAAGTCAAAATTTAAAGTTGAAGTTGCAATTGGTGTTCCTAGTTGAAGTTGTTAGAGTATATCGACGTCAATGTTGTTGATGTTTTTGACATTTGACTCTAGAGGAGCTTATGGTGTCCAGGTTGCGTTTGGGTGTGGACGTTTCAAGCGAGACACGTTACAGTTGATGCCAATCGCAGCAGGTCTCTGAAAAAACACCTACGACTAACGCACTTTCTTCTTCCATAACCTGCCGCTGAAACAAGAACCAGCATAGACCAAAACCCCCCGAAAAAACAGCTCGTGAAAGGCACAGACTCTCTGTAACATGTAACATTCCTGATAAAACATCTCCGTGATATTCGCTTATGCGTAAACGTATTACCCCTTTTGGGGCCCACTCTCATCCCAAGTAGTCTTACCCCAAAAAATAAAAGCATAATAGTAATAGCATAATATTAATAGCAAGTTTTGCAACCCCTTTAGTTTTGCAAAATTATTAAATTAATACTAACTCTATCCAACTCAAATTCCAAGAAAATTCCTCCCCAAAACATGTGTACTGCTGCACCTACGCGTACGAGGGGGATGTCATTTTGACATCCTTGGCTTCCAGCGCAGAGCGTGTGGCGCTTGCAGTATTAAATAGACACATTTATTATTAATACTCGTAGTACTTTGCAGTCAAAAAAGGGTTAATCGCAGCAACCCTAAGCCTGCACGGTCAATACGCATAACCGGCAAAATACCCCCCCCCCCCCCCAAGTTAAGTAGGATGCCAAAAAGTAGTATATTGCTGTGAACCATGCCAGGTAGTAAATAGGACCAAATGTTGTTAGTAAAAATAGGTACATATGTAGGTTTATGGGTGTACCGTAGGTCCTAATTACTAGTGTTTACTATGGTCAACCGTAATGCTGTAAGTAGTTTTACACCCCAAAAAGTGTCCCCCCGTAACTCGTAGTTTTACACACCAAAAAGTGCGTGCAGTGCAGTGGAACTATAACCCTTTTGAGCATACCCAACTCCGATTACAATGATCAACAGTTTTCCCCTCAAAACATGGATACTGCACTGCTCTTACGTGCGCGGGGGGGATAAGGTTCTTCTGGCACTCGATTTATTCCTCCCAGCGCCGAGCGTGATGCACAATTTTTGTAAATCTATCACCCTCGGCGCTGGGGGTCATGAGTGCCAGGAAAATCTCACCCCCCCCCGATGTACTATTTTGTGCACGGCCGTAGTCATATGACCATAGACCCTCGCATCCCCTACAATGCCGGGACGGAGCGCGTGGGTTTCACCAACCAGTCAGACATTGCTTGCACCAAGCGCGAAACGCCGTGAGGTATTGGGCGCGAGTCGCATGGAGGGTGAGCTGCATCCTGCCAAGAACCGCCTCTGAGGCGGACTTGCATATGGACGACAGCTTCAATGAGTTAATTTAATTTCTGGTGTGGCCACTTCCGGAGACAGCAATGCTTTTTACTATGTAACTGCCTCGCGGACGCCTTACCATATAACACTACGTGATACGACCATTCCCAATGTGGGCGGAATAAAAAAAAAGAAAAGATATATAGACAAGGTCTCCCTGCACAAATGAGGTGCGGAACAAAGGTTCTCCACCCCGCACAAATGATCTACTCGACCGCCAGCTTTGGTGACCGCCAAAAAAAAATAACAAAAAAAAACGGCACCCTGGTTGTCTAGCTCACGCAGCGAGTGGCGTGTTTTACAGCGTCGTTGCCAACCGACGCCAACCCATCATATATTTATATGACGGGAGACTAGGGGGGGAAACAATTAGAGTAATGTTGTATATACAGTGGTTACCCCGCACTGAGGCAGGTATGGGACAAGGCCGTTGGACCCGCCTTATTGCTACTTCTGCCTTACAGTATCCCGATGTCAGGCCACGTATGCCATAACTCGGGGATAAGGCCGAAACCTGCCTTACAAGCGGGAAAAATCGCTGCTGGGACACCATACTGAGTTTATATTCGGACCAAGCCGATTTGGCCTGCCTTCTTTTGCCCTTATCAATGACTGCCCACTCTAATTGGATACATTGCATTTTGCAGTGTAAGGTACTGGTAATTGGTACGAATATGAATTGAGGGTCAAAATCTAGTTAAAAATCAGAATGTTTGGTACTTTCGGGTCTTTCGCGGATATCTCGGCGAAATCGAGTCGGTTTTTATACAATGTTTGATTTTTTTTCATATACTTTTTTTCCTTTGCATCTCCAGTAATACGTCAGGACCAGCGCTTCCAATTTTCAACTCCTAACTCGTAAAAGTGGTGGCGCTAGAGCCTCACATAATAAACTCCGTTTCAAGGCTGGCCCAGCTCGTAACTGGCTAATACCGGGGAAACGGACATCCCTGCCGCAAAATGCATCCCACTATACGTAAACCCAAGCAGTTTTTCCAACGCATGGCTACTGCTGTACCTGCGGCTGGATCAGGTCCTTCTGGCATTCACTTCGTCCAGCGCCGAGCATGTCCAGGATGCGGTCCTGCTGACGTTTAAGGGAGTTCCCCCCGCTCCTGGTCGAAGGGGAACAAGCGGCGAGACCCTGCGCCGTGCACGAAAGAGACGTACAATATAAACAGGAACAAACCGGAACAGGGGCGGGAAAAAAAAAACACCGGTAGGATAGGGAGGGTAGCTCTCGTTAGGAACTTTAAGCACAGTGGCACACTATGATACGTACCAGGTACCGCTGTATGCAGCATGATGTCATGTGTGGGAGTGAGGGATGAGAGGAAACCGCATCGGTCTTGATATCAACAACAAAGTACAGTATATAGGTGTACAAGGTACACGATGCAGTAAAAAGCAAGCGGGTTGAACGTAGGCCAATCGGTGCCAAGGAGTGCATGCTGAAGGGGTCCGAACAGCGCGTGCGGAGGTCAAACATGAAGTGAAACCAACAACAGATAGGCCAATCAGCAGACCTACCGGAGTCAATGACTGCGGGTTGGAGAAGGAGCAAAGGTTTGAATCGACCCGCCAACTTTTCTCGATAGTGCTGTCATCCAATCTGCCGAGGCGATGTGCTACAAGACAGCAATCACAGCAATCAAAGACACGGACACGTCACGACAATGACACGCACACACCTTTTTCCCTGTGCCCTTCGCTTCAGGACGCGAAGGCGAAGGCGGTGACGGCGCCACCAACCCCTGCTTCTCCCCGCCGTCGCTGACATCCCCTCCTCCGCCGCCCCCCTCCTCCACCCCCAGCACCGACCCAACCAACCCCCCCAGCCCTCCCGACACACCATCATCATCCACCCCTAGGCGACCACCAGTCAGAATTTCCCCCGCACCCACCACAAACTCCACCTTCCGGCTCAGGAAATCTTCTCGGATGGTCGCCGTCGCTTTTCCATCGCCCACCGCGTCTCCTACTAGAGCTGACGGCGGGGGAATAGGGGATGGGTCCGCTAGCGGCCCTTCCCTGTTCACACATGGAGCGCGACCATCACAGAGCGGCAGCAGCCGTGCGCACGTTAACGCTTCGGCCGAGGCGTTGGCATCCGGGGCCCCCGATATCTCCTCCCCACCGAACCCGCAACCGGTGCCACCACCACCATCTCCGTCACTACCGCCACCGCCGCCACCACCACCACCACCACCGCTACCGCCGCTCTCGACCACCATGGCGACTGGCTGCTGAATGAAGTGCTTACGGTCCCAGACCATGTTCTGGAGCGCTTCTCGTGCAACCGTGGTCGAGAAGTCTCGGTCTTCAGCAGGGCCACCCTGGTCGGAGGGAAGGTAAGCCCACGGCGTAGGCGTCTCAGGCACGACAGCGTGAACGGGAGGTTCCGGCTGGATCGACTTGTCGAAATCCTCGAGGGCCAGCACCTCCTGGGTCTTGGCCGCCGCTTCGGGCTTTCGCTTCTTTCCCTTCGCTTTCGCCCCCGTGGGGCCCTTCTTCTTTCTACCTACGCTTACCACTACCGCGCCTCCGCCCGCGTCGACCATCACGCTCCCGCCTGCACCACCCCCCGCAGTAGCACCGCTAGGGCTGCCGCCGCCCGCACCAACGCTTGGGCTTCCGCCCGCGCCGCCGCCCTCGCGGTTGCCTGGGCTGCCGCTCGGGGTGCCGCTCGGACTGCCGCTCGGACTTCCGCTCGGGCTGCCGCTCGGGCTTCCGCTCGGGCTGCAGAGCGTACGGTGGCTGCCGCTAGCAGCCGGGGTAGCGGCTGGGCACGAGCTCGGGCTGCCGCTCGGACTGTGGGTAGCGCCATGGCTCGGGCTACTACTACTGACTGGGATGGGGGAAACCCGAGCGCTTCGGCTTTCCATGTCTCTGTCTCTGTCCGGCGCTGGGGTGGCCTCGGTGACGCTACGGACCGCCTTCATGCACTCGGAGTCACTGCCGCTGTCGCTGTTGAAAGGGCCGCCGGCTTCGTCCAGGCAACTCTGATAGGTGTCTTTGATGCGAACGGTTTCAGCGGCGGGGAGGTCCACGCGCTCGAAACCGGCGGGCTTGCCGCGCCTGTTCGCGCCTATCATCATCTTCCACGGCGATCCCGTGTCGTGGGGTGCAAACTCCGCACCGACTCTGCGCTTCACCAAGTTGCTGCTGCCGGCGTGCAGCGCACCGGCCTCGCCAACAGCCACCGTAGCCCCCTCCGCCGCCTCCACCACCCCCCCCGCCGTCGCCGCCGGTGCCGGCGCCCCCGCCGCCACTAACGCCGCCACCACGGCTGACAACCGCACTCTCACCGCCGCTGCCGATGCATCCGGTTGTGCTGCCGCCACTGCGGCCGCCGCCGGTTCTACCGCCTCCACCACCTGCGCCGGTACTGCTGCCGCCGCCGCCGCCGCCGCCGCCGCCGCTGAATCGCCCTCCGCAGGTGCGACCAGCGCCGGTGCTTGACGTCTTTCCCTCGGCAACGCGACTCCATGCGCGTCGGGGTCGTCGGTTTCGGTGGTAGACCCATCCCCGCCGTTCTGGCCGTCGAAGACCATCAAGCCCATCGGGGGCTGGTTCGGCAACGCCATGCCTGCGACCTGTGGTGACAAGTGCTGCCTACGACTTCCTTGAGGTGGGGGTGGGTCACTGCGGCCGTCTCGATCCCCGGTCTTTTTACGTCCGGATACTGCTGTTGAAGTGTCTGCGCGAAATTGGTCCTACGCAAGAAAGTAAGCAAGGAGCCCACCCACCCACCCACCCACCCACCAACCCCGATCCCAAGAACGAGGCGCGGGAAAAGAGGAAAAGAGGAGATGCTATGAGGGAAGGCGCTTTAAGCTTGCGAATCCAGAATCCGTATGCCTTCGATTAAAAATTTGCTTCGTATATATTTCTATATGCAATCCCTGCCGAAAAAGCCAAAGCACGAAAACATCGTCTGCTGCGTTTGCCGCTCTGTCTCCCCTGGTAAAGGATACCATAGAGCCAATATCATAGTATCATGGAAGCTCTCAGGACAAAGCCCCAGCGGCAATTATGAACTCAACTTCACGCTTTTAGAGCTGCATTTGCGATTTGAGGACAAGTTACATGGAATTATAATAGCATGCATTTTGCAGCAGGAAAATGACACCTGCGAAGTACGTACATATCATACGAGCCAGGGGGGCACGAAAAAAAAAAAGTGAGCTCACACTTTTTTTTTTCCAAAGGCAGACAGGGGGGGGTATACTAAAACCAAGTTGAAAAAAAGGGCAATTTCCTCGGTTCGTCCATAAACTCCAACGCTCCGATTTGTTCTTCGTTTTGACCTTTCAAGTAGTGTGGTTCCATTTTCTCTTATTTTCGTGCTCCTCTGTACGAGCATCCGCATGGTTTCAATGCGAATTCGATAAAATCGGTTGATAATCGATACTCAACGTTTACAAGCTGTACAATGCGGAATGAGTGATGCATAATCTTCATATAACATCGACATTTCTGTCGCGCACTT
Organism: Saccharina japonica; assembly: GCA_008828725.1. Classification (NCBI taxonomy): domain Eukaryota; class Phaeophyceae; order Laminariales; family Laminariaceae; genus Saccharina; species Saccharina japonica. Next base: position 206,283 of record MEHQ01004197.1, on the reverse strand, counting down.
TATATACAGCATATAAATAATCCTGGTATATACCGGCACAGTATATGGTACGTAATACATATACGTACAGGACACCTTAATAAGAAACAGGAAATCTGAGTCCAGGGTGGATTCTGTTATGTCAGAGAGGGTGCTTTTACACTAACTTTCAAAATAAGCGACTCGAATTTCTTATTAACCTAAATATCAGCCTGCTTTTATACCTGTCGGCGAGGAAGAAAAAGGCTATAAGATTACTCTCTAGCTTTCGCTCGGTGCATGAGCTGGGTGGGTGGGTGGGTGGTGTCTCGAGTGATGCCTCCCTTCTTTCTGTATTTCGTGGCGAAGCTTGAGTTAATTTGGAATGATCCTTTGACGCAAGAGTTGCACCCGATAATGCCTGTTAGGTGAACCAGGGGCTGCGATACTCTGAGGTCGTTTCTTCGTCCTGCTTCAGATAATCCAGCAGTACCTTTGTGCCTGTTCTTCCTCTCATGTAGTGTGGGTCGAAACAATGGCATCACCTCCCGTGGCCGGTGGTGTCCACCCTCCCATACTATTCTTATTAGGTGTCCTGTACTGTACAGTCAGTATCAGGGTTATACTTAGGGTTATACTTAGAGCGTGCCGCGGTGGGCTGTCGTACCTTTCGCTTTGTTGTATCTTTGCACAGATGCTCCGAGTATACTCGATACTCCGAGTATACTCGGAGAATCGAGTATTTTTCGTACTCCGAGTACTGAGAGTATTAGAGTACTGGTGGCCTAAATACTCGGAGTACTTGGAGTATGAGCAGTACTGAAGGCCCTAATACTCCGAGTACTGGGAGTATGAGCAGTACTTATACTCGAGTACAAGCAGTACTCGGAGTAAAAACATCTAAATTACTCGGAGTACTCCGAGTATCGAGAGTATTGGACACCGAAATACTGCGAGTACACAAAGTACCTGAAGTATTTTTTTCTCGAAAATACTCTAATTATACTCCGAGGTAATGGGAGCATCTGTGAATTTTGAAATGCTATAAACGCCAGTCACATGCTCCCAGAACCTGGGGGGAATGACGGCCGAGTCTTTAAAATGATGCAAAGATGCTCCTAACGTACATCACACTCCGAGTATACTCCGAGTATCGAGTACATTTCGTACTCCGAGTAATTAAGAGTATTAGAGTACTGGCGGCCTGAATACTCGGAGTACTTGGAGTATGAGCAGTACTGAAGCCCCAAATACTCGGAGTACAAGGAGTACCCGCAATATCGGACCCCGAAATACTCCGAGTACAAGCAGTATCGAGAGTGTTCATACCCGAAATACTCCGAGTACGAGCAGTATCCCGGAGTATCGAACCCCGAAATACTCCGAGTACATGAAGTACCTGAAGTCTTTTTTCTCCAATACTCCTTACTTTACTCCAAGGTACTCGGAGCATCTGTGCATCTTTCTAACGAGAATTCTGCTTAGCGCACCATGTGCTGGTGTGCTGGAGTCAATGTACGGCTTGCCACACCTTCGCAGGTTGGTGCCGTACGTGTTTTCGCCGCAGGCGAAAACAAAAGTGCGGCCGAAACAAAAATGGGTTCATTTTCGCCCTAGGCAAAAAAGAAAATCGGTAATTTATAATTTCACCGTAGGCGAAAATTATTTTGGGTCCGTTTCGCTTCGTTTTCGTTTGTTTGTTCGTTTTTGCCTTCGGACCAGTATGTTACAGTGAAGCTTTACGCTAAAATGTGCATCTTTGTTACGATAATTCTGCTTAGCGCACCATGTGCTGGTGTGCTGGAGTCAATGTACGGCTTGCCACACCTTCGCAGGCTGGTGCCGTACGTGTTTTCGCCGCAGGCGAAAACAAAAGTGCGGCCGAAACAAAAATGGGTTCATTTTCGCCCTAGGCAAAAAAGAAAATCGGTAATTTCTAATTTCGCCGTAGGCGAAAATTATTTTGGATCCGTTTCGCTTCGTTTTCGTTTGTTTGTTCGTTTTTGCCTTCGGACCAGTATGTTACAGTGAAGCTTTACGCTAAAAGGAGCTTGATACCCGCCTACTACGAGAGAGCAAAAGGAGTGTGTAAACACGCACATTTCGAGTATATTCACGCATTATTTACGCCAATAAAAAGTCCAAAGTATTGCCTCCGGCGGCCCTCCGGGGGGCCTCCGGTGGGGGCGCGCACCGGCTCGGTGTGCGGGGCCACACCAAGGCTTACTACCCCTGGTGCGCTTTGCGCACCACATGCCGGAAGCCCAAGTATATCCCTGGTCAGTACGTAAGCGGCACTACTTCAGAGTTAAGAGGCTCTTATTTTACTCATTTTGCTTGCTCTGGGCCAGGCTGAAAAAAGCACACATTATACTGTATGAGATTACAAAGTAAAGGTGTTGGGCAGTGGTGAATTAGACTATTAGGCTACCTGGTTGTTCAGAAACACCTGGTCGTTGAGAAACAAAACGGTCCCAACGGAAAGTCATGATGCCCGCTCTACCCTCTACCCTCTAACCTCTACCCTTCACCGAACATAGCATGGCGCGGATAGCCACGTAGTCTACAGTAGTCTTTCACTCTTTGCCGATACTCCCAACACCCTCTATTAATAGAAGCTGACCCCCGTGACCTACTCCGGTTCATGGAATTCTTACCACTACAGCGAAGGGCTGCTTCATGTTCTCGAAATACCCCCCAGCGCCGCCGTACTCCTGCCACGGCAAAAGGGCAAAAGGGCACAAGGCAAGGATAGGGAAAGAATCGCGGATGTGTTGTTTGAACTGGCGCTGGAGTCTATTAATAGGCATACACACGTACAAATTTGTAATAACAATGGTTGAGTCGAAGTTATAAAGTAAAAGGTCAAACGTTATTTTTCGAAACATTTCTCAAGTTTCAACTTCAATTTCAATTTCAATCTGAGTTTTAGAGTTGAAGTTGATATTTAGTTCAAGTCAAAATTTAAAGTTGAAGTTGCAATTGGTGTTCCTAGTTGAAGTTAGAGTATATCGACGTCAATGTTTGTGATGTTTTTGACATTTGACTCTAGAGGAGCTTATGGTGTCCAGGTTGCGTTTGGGTGTCGACGTTTCAAGCGAGACACTTTACAGTTGATGCCAATCGCAGCAGGTCTCTGAAAAAACACCTACGACTAACGCACTTTCTTCTCCCATAACCTCCCGCTGAAACAAGAACCAGCATAGACCAAAACCCCCCGAAAAAGCAGCTCGTGAAAGGCACAGACTCTCTGTAACAGGTAACATACCTGATTCAACATCTCCGTGATATTCGCTTATGCGTAAACGTATTACCCCTTTTGGGGCTCACTCTCATCCCCAAGTAGTTTTACCCCAAAAAATAAAAGCATAATAGTAATAGCATAATATTAATAGCAAGTTTTGCAACCCCTTTAGTTTTGCAAAATTATTAAATTAATACTAACTCTATCCAACTCAAATTCCAAGAAAATTCCTCCCCAAACATGTGTACTGCTGCACCTACGCGTACGAGGGGGGTGTCATTTTGACATCCTTGGCTTCCAGCGCAGAGCGTGTGGCGCTTGCAGTATTAAATAGACACATTTATTATTAATACTCGTAGTACTTTGCAGTCAAAAAAGGGTTAATCGAAGCAACCCTAACCCTGCACGGTCAATACGCATAACCGGCAAAATACCCCCCCCCCCCCCAAGTTAAGTAGGATGCCAAAAAGTAGTATATTGCTGTGAACCATGCCAGGTAGTAAATAGGACCAAATGTTGTTAGTAAAAATAGGTACATATATAGGTTTATGGGTGTACCGTAGGTCCTAATTACTAGTGTTTACTGTGGTCAACCGTAATGCTGTAAGTAGTTTTACACCCCAAAAAGTGTCCCCCCGTAACTCGTAGTTTTACACACCAAAAAGTGCGTGCAGTGCAGTGGAACTATAACCCTTTTGAGCATACCCAACTCCGATTACAATGATCAACAGTTTTCCCCTCAAAACATGGATACTGCACTGCTCTTACGTGCGCGGGGGGGATAAGGTTCTTCTGGCACTCGATTTATTCCTCCCAGCGCCGAGCGTGATGCACAATTTTTGTAAATCTATCACCCTCGGCGCTGGGGGTCATGAGTGCCAGGAAAATCTCACCCCCCCCCGAGGTACAGCAAGTACCCATGTCTAGGGGGGGGGGGGGGGGTGTACTCATGTTGTGCACGGCCGTAGTCATATGACCATAGACCCTCGCATCCCTACAATGCCGGGACGGAGCGCGTTGGGTTTTCACCAACCAGGCAGACATTGCTTGCACCAAGCGCGAAACGCCGTGAGGTATTGGGCGAGTCGCATGGAGGGTGAGCTGCATCCTGCTAAGAACCGCCTCTGAGGCGGACTTGCATATGGACGACAGCTTCAATGAGTTAATTTAATTTCTGGTGTGGCCACTTCCGGAGACAGCAATGCTTTTTACTATGTAACTGCCTCGCGGACGCCTTACCATATTAACACTACGTGATACGACCATTCCCATTGTGCGGAACAAAGGTTCTCCACCCCGCACAAATGATCTACTCGACCGCCAGCTTTGGTGACCGCCAAAAAAAAATAACAAAAAAAAACGGCACCCTGGTTGTCTAGCTCACGCAGCGAGTGGCGTGTTTTACAGCGTCGTTGCCAACCGACGCCAACCCATCATATATTTATATGACGGGAGACTAGGGGGGGAAACAATTCGAGTAATGTTGTATATACAGTGGTTACCCCGCACTAAGGCAGGTATGGGACAAGGCCGTTGGACCCGCCTTATTGCTACTTCTGCCTTACAGCATCCCGATGTCAGGCCACGTATGCCATAACTCGGGGATAAGGCCAAAACCTGCCTTACAAGCGGGAAAAATCGCTGCTGGGACACCATACTGAGTTTATATTCGGACCAAGCCGATTTGGCCTGCCTTCTTTTGCCCTTATCAATGACTGCCCACTCTAATTGGATACATTGCATTTTGCAGTGTAAGGTACTGGTAATTGGTACGAATATGAATTTAGGGTCAAAATCTGGTTAAAAATAATATTTTTTGGTACTTTCGGGTCTTTCGCGGATATCTCGGCGAAATCGAGTCGGTTTTTATACAATGTCTGATTTTTTCATATACTTTTTTTCTTTTGCATCTCCAATACTACGTCAGGACCAGCGCTTCCAATTTTCAACTCCTAACTCGTAAAAGTGGTGGCGCTAGAGCCTCACATAATAAACTCCGTTTCAAGGCTGGCCCAGCTCGTAGCTGGCTAATACCGGCGAAACGGACATCCCTGCCGCAAAATGCATCCCACTATACGTAAACCCAAGCAGTTTTTCCAACGCATGGCTACTGCTGTACCTGCGGCTGGATCAGGTCCTTCTGGCATTCACTTCGTCCAGCGCCGAGCATGTCCAGGATGCGGTCCTGCTGACGCTTAAGGGAGTTCCCCCCGCTCCTGGTCGAAGGGGAACAAGCGGCGAGACCCTACGCCGTGCACGAAAGAGACGTACAATATACAATATGAACAGGAACAACCAGGAACGGGGGCGGGAAAAACAAACAACACACCGGTAGGATAGGGAGGGTAGCTCTCGTTAGGAACTTTAAGCACAGTGGCACACTATGATACGTACCAGGTACCGTTGTATGCAGCATGATGTCATGTGTGGGAGTGAGGGATGAGAGGAAACCGCATCGGTCTTGATATCAACAACAAAGTGCAGTATATAGGTGTACAAGGTACACGATGCAGTAAAAAGCAAGCGGGTTGAACGTAGGCCAATCGGTGCCAAGGAGTGCATGCTGAAGGGGTCCGAACAGCGCGTGCGGAGGTCAAACATGAGGTGAAACCAACAACAGATAGGCCAATCAGCAGACCTACCGGAGTCAATGACTGCGGGTTGGAGGAGGAGCAAAGGTTTGAATCGACCCGCCAACTTTTCTCGATAGTGCTGTCATCCAATCTGCCGAGGCGATGTGCTACAAGACAGCAATCACAGCAATCAAAGACACGGACACGTCACGACAATGACACGCACACACCTTTTACCCTGTGCCCTTCGCTACAGGACGCGAAGGCGAAAGCGGTGACGGCGCCACCAAGCCCTGCTTCTCCCCGCCGTCGCTGACATCCCCTCCTCCGCCGCCCCCCTCCTCCACCCCCAGCACCGACCCAACCAACCCCCCCAGCCCTCCCGACACACCATCATCATCCACCCCTAGGCGACCACCAGTCAGAATTTCCCCCGCACCCACCACAAACTCCACCTTCGGGCTTAGGAAATTTTCCCCGATGGTCTCCGTCGCTTTTCCATCGCCCACCGCGTCTCCTACTAGAGCTGACGGCGGGGGAATAGGGGATGGGTCCGCTAGCGGCCCTTCCCTGTTCACACATGGAGCGCGACCATCACAGAGCGGCAGCAGCCGTGCGCACGTTAACGCTTCGGCCGAGGCGTTGGCATCCGGGGCCCCCGATATCTCCTCCCCACCGAACCCGCAACCGGTGCCACCACCACCATCTCCGTCACTACCGCCACCGCCGCCACCACCACCACCACCACCGCTACCGCCGCTCTCGACCACCATGGCGACTGGCTGCTGAATGAAGTGCTTACGGTCCCAGACCATGTTCTGGAGCGCTTCTCGTGCAACCGTGGTCGAGAAGTCTCGGTCTTCAGCAGGGCCACCCTGGTCGGAGGGAAGGTAAGCCCACGGCGTAGGCGTCTCAGGCACGACAGCGTGAACGGGAGGTTCCGGCTGGATCGACTTGTCGAAAGCCTCGAGGGCCAGCACCTCCTGGGTCTTGGCCGCCGCTTCGGGCTTTCGCTTCTTTCCCTTCGCTTTCGCCCCCGTGGGGCCCTTCTTCTTTCTACCTACGCTTACCACTACCGCGCCTCCGCCCGCGTCGACCATCACGCTCCCGCCTGCACCACCCCCCGCAGTAGCACCGCTCGGGCTGCCGCCGCCCGCACCAACGCTTGGGCTTCCGCCCGCGCCGCCGCCCTCGCGGTTGCCTGGGCTGCCGCTCGGGGTGCCGCTCGGACTGCCGCTCGGACTTCCGCTCGGGCTGCCGCTCGGGCTTCCGCTCGGGCTGCAGAGCGTACGGTGGCTGCCGCTAGCAGCCGGGGTAGCGGCTGGGCACGAGCTCGGGCTGCCGCTCGGACTGTGGGTAGCGCCATGGCTCGGGCTACTACTACTGACTGGGATGGGGGAAACCCGAGCGCTTCGGCTTTCCATGTCTCTGTCTCTGTCCGGCGCTGGGGTGGCCTCGGTGACGCTACGGGCCGCCTTCATGCACTCAGAGTCACTTCCGCTGTCGCTGTTGAGAGGGCCACCGGCTTCGTCCAGGCAACTCTGATAGGTGTCTTTGATGCGGACGGTTTCAGCGGCGGGGAGGTCCACGCGCTCGAAACCGGCGGGCTTGCCGCGCCTGTTCGCGCCTATCATCATCTTCCACGGCGATCCCGTGTCGTGGGGTGCAAACTCCGCACCGACCCTGCGCTTCACCAAGCTGCTGCTGCCGGCGTGCAGCGCACCGGCCTCGCCAACAGCCACCGTAGCCCCCTCCGCCGCCTCCACCACCCCCGCCGTCGCCGCCGGTGCCGGCGCCCCCGCCGCCACTAACGCCGCCACCACGGCTGACAACCGCACTCTCACCGCCGCTGCCGATGCATCCGGTTGTGCTGCCGCCACTGCGGCCGCCACCGGTTCTACTGCTTCCACTACCTGCGCCGGTACTGCTGCCGCCGCCGCCGCTGCCGCCGCCGCCGCCGCTGAATCGCCCTCCGCAGGTGCGACCAGCGCCGGTGCTTGACGTCTTTCCCTCGGCAACGTGACTCCATGCGCGTCGGGGTCGTCGGTTTCGGTGGTAGACCCATCCCCGCGGTTCTGGCCGTCGAAGACCATCAAGCCCATCGGGGGCTGGTTCGGCAACGCCATGCCTGCGACCTGTGGTGACAAGTGCTGCCTACGACTTCCTTGAGGTGGGGGTGGGTCACTGCGGCCGCCTCAATCCCCGGTCTTTTCACGTCCGGGTACTGCTCTTGTAGTGTCTGCGCGAGATTGGTCCTACGCAAAAAAATAAGCAAGGAGCCCACCCACGCACCCACCAACCCCGATCCCAAGAACGAGGCGCGGGAAAAGAGGAAAAGAGGAGATGGTATGAGGGAAGGCGCTTTAAGCTTGCGAATCCAGAATCCATATGCCTTCGATTAAAAATTTGCTTCGTATATATTTCTATATGCAATCCCTGCATCCCTGCCGAAAAAGCCAAAGCACGAAAACATCGTCTGCTGCGTTTGCCGCTCTGTCTCCCCTGGTAAAGGATACCATAGAGCCAATATCATAGTATCATGGAAGCTCTCAGGACAAAGCCCCAGCGGCAATTATGAACTCAACTTCACGCTTTTAGAGCTGCATTTGCGATTTGAGGACAAGTTACTTGGAATTATAATAGCATGCATTTTGCAGCAGGAAAATGACACCTGCGAAGTGCGTATATATCATACGAGCCAGGGGAGCACGAAAAAAAAAAAGTGAGCTCACACTTTTTTTTTCCAAAGCCAGACAGGGGGGGGGTATACTAAAACCAAGTTGAAAAAAATGTCAATTTCCTCGGTTCGTCCATAAACTCCAACGCTCCGATTTGTTCTTCGTTGGCCTTTCAAGTAGTGTGGTTCCATTTTCTCTTATTTTCGTGCTCCTCTGTACGAGCATCCGCATGGTTTCAATGCGAATTCGATAAAATCGGTTGATAATCGATACTCAACGTTTACAAGCTGTACAATGCGGAATGAGTGATGCATAATCTTCATATAACATCGACATTTCTGTCGCGCACTTTATATACAGCATATAAATAAATCCTTGGTATATACCAGGCACAGTATATGGTACGTAATACAGTAATACAGTACAGGACACCTAATAAGAAACAGGAAATCTGATCCAGGGTGGATTTCTTATGTCAGAGAGGGTGCTTTCTACACTAACTTCAAGATAGCGACTCCCGAATTTCTTATTTAACTCTAAATATCAGCCTGCCTTTCCTATTAGCCTGTCGGCGAGGAAGAAAAAGGCTATAAGATAACTCTCTAGCTTTCGCTCGGTGCATGAGCTGGGTGGGTGGGTGGTGTCTCGAGCGATGCCTCCCTTCTTTCTGTATTTCGTGGCGAAGCTTGAGTTAATTTGGAATGATCCTTCGAGGCAAGAGTTGCACCCGATAATGCCTGTTAGGTGAACCAGGGGCTGCGATACTCTGAGGTCGTTTCTATGCCCTGCTTCAGATAATCCAGCAGTATCTTTGTGCCTGTTCTTCCTCTCATATAGTGTGGGTCGAAACAATGGCATCACCTCCCGCGGCCGGTGGTGTCCACCCTCCCATACTATATTCTTATTAGGTGTCCTGTACTGTACAGTCAGTATCAGGGTTATACTTAGGGTTATACTTAGAGCGTGCCGCGGTGGGCTGTCGTACCTTTCGCTTTGTTGTATCTTTGCACAGATGCTCCGAGTATACTCGATACTCCGAGTATACTCGGAGTATCGAGTATTTTTCGTACTCCGAGTACTGAGAGTATTAGAGTACTGGTGGCCTAAATACTCAGAGTACTTGGAGTATGAGCAGTACTGAAGGCCCTAATACTCCGAGTACTGGGAGTATGAGCAGTGAGTATAAGTAGTACTCGGAGCAAAAACATCTAAATTATTCGGAGTACTCCGAGTATCGAGAGTATTGGACATCGAAATACTGAGAGTACACAAAGTACCTGAAGTATTTTTTTCTCGAAAATACTCTAATTTTACTCCGAGGTAATGGGAGCATCTGTGAATTTTTAAATGCTATAAACGCCAGTCACATGCTCCCAGAACCTGGGGGGAATGACGGCCGAGTCTTTAAAATGATGCAAAGATGCTCCTAACGTACATCACACTCCGAGTATACTCCGAGTATCGAGTACATTTCGTACTCCGAGTAATTAAGAGTATTAGAGTACTGGCGGCCTGAATACTCGGAGTACTTGGAGTATGAGCAGTACTGAAGCCCCAAATACTCGGAGTACAAGGAGTACCCGCAATATCGGACCCCGAAATACTCCGAGTACAAGCAGTATCGAGAGTGTTCATACCCGAAATACTCCGAGTACGAGCAGTATCCCGGAGTATCGAACCCCGAAATACTCCGAGTACATGAAGTACCTGAAGTCTTTTTTCTCCAATACTCCTTACTTTACTCCAAGGTACTCGGAGCATCTGTGCATCTTTGTTACGATAATTCTGCTTAGCGCACCATGTGCTGGTGTGCTGGAGTCAATGTACGGCTTGCCACACCTTCGCAGGCTGGTGCCGTACGTGTTTTCGCCGCAGGCGAAAACAAAAGTGCGGCCGAAACAAAAATGGGTTCATTTTCGCCCTAGGCAAAAAAGAAAATCGGTAATTTCTAATTTCGCCGTAGGCGAAAATTATTTTGGATCCGTTTCGCTTCGTTTTCGTTTGTTTGTTCGTTTTTGCCTTCGTACCAGTATGTTTCAGTGAAGCTTTACGCTAAAAGGAGCTTGATACCCGCCTACTACGAGAGAGCAAAAGGAGCGTGTAAAGACGCACATTTCGAGTATATTTACGCATTATTTACGCCTACGTATAAAATGTCCAAATTATTGCCTCCGGCGGCCCTCCGGGGGGCGGCGGGGGGGCGCACCGGCTCGGTGTGCGGGGCAGCACCAAGGCCTACTGCCCCTGGTGCGCTTCGCGTACCATGTTCCGGAAGCCTAAGTATACCCCTGATCAGTACGTAAGCGGCACTACTTCAGAGTTAAGAGGCTCTTATTTTACTCATTTTGCTTGCTCTGGGCCAGGCTGAAATGCTTGTGCGCGTGAGGCGGGATGTGTCCTACACAAATACCAGTAGAAAAAGGTTTCTTAGGTCTCGTGCAAAAGTCAAACAACAAACACGTTTACAACTCCTAATTTCTCCACCGCTTCCGAATTGCTCGAGTGTTCTATAGTCCGTCCGTCTCCAAATATCAAAATTTCCCCCATCACCAAGGAACACTCATCTCGGGTATGGGTAGGTTGTTGAAAATAACAGAGATACCCTTAAAACGGCCCTCTCGAGACGGAGATAGTGCGTAACACGTTGAAGTTTTTGCAATTATTATTATTTAGCCTGATTTTTGCAAAAAACGTGATTTTCTGGTCCAAGTTCAGGTGGACTGTAATGCTGCCATACAATAATTAGACGGCGTATTTAGTTAGCTAGCTCGTCACGTTTGCGCCTGGGCTTTTTTATTGTTTAAAAAAAATCGATAAACTGAAGGAGATATCGGCAAAAATACTGATCTCGAAGGTCGTTTTGTTCAAGTTTACATTAAATAATTGGGTGTGGGATTTTATTGAGAGGTCGCAAAAAGTTTAATCGCAACCATGCGCGCAGGGCTTATTCCTTTTCTTTTTCTGAAAAACGAAATTTAGTGAGATATTGAGGATTTACCCCAAAATGACTGATTTTGGCCAATTTTGGCCGGTTTTGGTATTTTTTTTTTCTTGATGCGGTGTTGCATAATTACTTGTTATTAGTGTGAAAGAAAACGTTCAAAATCTCAGCATCGATTCGCCTTGTCTTTGCGATCATAAATATACAATTTTCGATGTCTACCTTTATCTGTTACACTCGGTATACTATAAAACGTGAATGGAAATAATATCCCGGATGGACCATACTGGTACGAACTAAAATACACGCAGGTTTTTAGGGTTAGGTTACATGGAATTACTGTAGCAAAATGTAAAAGGGTTATCGGTAAGTGCTGTTGAGTACTGGATGGTATTGGATACTGATGTATTAGATATATTCACAAGTATATGGGCATGCTTTCAAGAAAAATCGTTATTTCCACCGGTCGACATCCAGCACACAGCACACCCAGTGTCCGTGCCTGATTTTCCATCCCACCGTAGAGACACAAACTCTGTTTGTGACCACAAAACCACGTCACAGCAGAGATATTACATTGTATTGCAGCCAGGAGAGTGGACAATCAAATGTAATCCCATCGCACTGTACATTAGAGGTGTTACCCTTTTGCCAATTACCCGGGTACTCGCGAGTATTACCCGGCTTGCTAATAGCCGTCACGGGTACGAGTAACACTTCGTACTCGCCGAGTATTCGGGGCTCGGGTACCCGGGTACCCGGGTACTCGTTGATTTATCTCAGAAATCCCGGAGATAGCAACCTATCGTCCCCTAAATCACGTCCCCTGGGTAGTTTTTGGTAAATTCTCTCGCGGGAACCCTTTTCAAAATGAAAACGCTGTCTCATGCCTCACATGCCACACCATACTAAAGTGTTACCCTTTTGCCAATTGCCCGGGTACTCGCGAGTATGACTCGGCTTGATAATACTCGTGACGGGTACGGGTAACACTTCATACTCGCCGAGTATTTGGACCCCGGGCATTCGGGTACTCGGCTGTCAGACGAGTACCCGGGTGTTAAACGGGTACCCGCCGTTAAACGGGTACCCGGGTACCCGCCAGAAAAGGCCGCAAATACTCGCGAGTACCCGGGTATTTTTTGCTCAAAGTTGGCGGGTACCCGTTTAAGACGGGTACTCGTCGGGTAACACCTCTACTGTACATAAGACAACCACACACGTTGCCACGAGGTCTGTCAGCTCCATACTGTATTCAAGATAATAATATGATTTTGGTAACACACACCCTGATCCGCGTTTCTCCAAAGCAAGGGGGATACACATATACACACTATGCATAGTAATTGTAAATAGTGCATACAACGATAGTAATGGCTTTGGGGGTATGCCGTCGAGATGTTGACATAGCAGATAGACGCCTCTCTTGCCGTTTGCACTTGCCCCATTGCCGAGAAAACCAGACATCTGTAACTACTAAATAGCTACCTGGCATATCATTAATACATACTGGTACGAAATTTTTCCGATGGAGTGTGTTACAGCGCAGTATCTTGTTACAGCAGTACAGGACATCTACAGTAATAAGAAACAGGAAATATGGTCCAGGCTGGATTTCTTATTTGAAAGCGGGTGCTTTCTACACTAATTTCAAGATAACGACTCCTAAATTTATAATTTCCCTCTAAATCTCAGCCTGGCTTTCTTATTAGCCTGTTTCTTATTAGGTGTCCTGTACTGTATCTCAAGTGTTACCAGGTACCAGGTAACAGGTATCAAGTGCACCGTGCCCCGCCGGAGGAGATGCGACAGGTACAAAACAAACAAAACAAACAAAACAAACAAAACAAACAAAACGAACAAAACGAACCCTTACCAACCAGTACTCGTACAGCAGTAACACGAGTACAGCACACACCTGACAGGAAACAGACTTATGAAAAAGCCAGGCTGACATTTGGAGGAAAATAATAATTTTGAGAGTCTTTATCTTGAAAGTAGTGTAGAAAACACCCTCTCTCGAATAAGAAATCTAGCCTGGGCCAGCTTCCCTGTTTCTTAGTAGGCGTCCTGTACTGTACTCGAGTCTCATGTGGGACTTGTCTATACTCGTACCTGATATATACGTGTGAGCACGAGTACTTGTAGCTTGTAGCGAGTATATAACGACTACCTGGTATGATACAGTACTGCTGTTGTGCCTGGTACATAGGAAGTGCTGTGTTGTTTTGCCACACCTCTTGCGGTGTGGTCTCTTGAGTGCAACCGAGGGTTGCGAGGGTTCAAAGAGGGTGTACATGGTGTGCGGTGTGCATCCTTTGCTGGGCAGCACTTGCAGTATTCATAAGCTACGAACGATACGTATGCTTTACGTACCCGGTACTTACTATGCAGTTGTGGATAGAAAAAGCCGGTTTCCTATTGGAGATACAATCGGGTTTTCTTATGCTGTTGACAAAGAGCCTTTTCGATCCCAACTTTTTCGATCGAGCAATCCGATCCACGCACCCCGTCGAGAAACTCGAGTTTTTCGATGGGCTTCGTGGATTGGATTTCTCGATCGAAAAAGTATTTGAAGTACGCCGCATCTCTATCCACCCCTCCGAACACACGGCCACACCACCCAGCAGCAGCCTAAACACCTCTCCGATGCTGGGTTGACTGCTCTACTCTGCTGCTGCTGCTGCTCTCTACTGCTGCTGCTCTTTACTGCTCTTCACTGCTGCTGCTGCTGCTGCTGCTCGCAGCGCAGCACCTTCTAGAACCCGCGAGCAGGACACGAAGAAGTTTTCAACTCTCATATCAGCCGCCCCCAGGAAGAGCACAAAAACTAGAAACTCGATCCGATGCACGATAGGGAAGACACTATTAATACCTGGTAGAAGACATCCAGACACACCCCGTCGAATTTAGCGTGGATCGGAAACCGAGCTTTTCGACCCTCTCAATCCGACGGCATCCAAATTAGCCTGACCCGTTTATGATAGGACTGCACTCCAGATGTGGGGATAAAACACTTGGAATTAGAGTACGTAGTCAGATTTAGGTAGGTATCCGGTCGCCCCGGTAGTATAGTGGTTAGCTCCAACTGCTGCTAGCATTGGTACCCGAGTATAAATCCCACCGTAGTGAGATTTTGACTTTATTTCAAAACATAAAAAAAGGAACCAATTGTTGCTGAGAGCGCCTCGTACGTAGCGTGGGTAGGCGGGGGATTCGACGCGAGTCGACGAGGGAAGAAAGAGCTGAAATCTTCTCGCGATAGAAATGCAAGGCACGTCTATCAATAGTAGTATGGGGAGGGAGTAGAAGAGCCTACTGACTACTGACGAGTGACCCCGGATCTGAGTCGCGACTACGTAAAGAGGGAGAGAGAAAAGAAGGACAAAGATAGTATATACAGTAGTAGTACAGGACACCTATTAATAATAAGAAGCAGGAAATCTGGTCCAGGCTGGATTTCTTATATGAGAGCGGGTGCTTTCTACACTTATTCCAAGATAACGACTCCCGAATTGATTATTTTCCTCCAAATCTCAGTCTGGCTTTCTTATTAACCTGCTTCTTATTAGGTGTCCTGTACTGTATGGGATGGACAGTGCAGTACTAAACCGCCGTGTGAAGAAAGACGCAAGATAGCTCAAAGATACCACACTCCTCCCTGCTGGGATGAACTTCTTCCGACCTGTCCTACAAGATTTTCTCCAACCAAGAACCAAGGGGGGGATACACGACGAAGTAACGTGGCTACTATCGTATGCAGTACGAGTATGGAAATATCTCGTCAAGAAAAATTGAAAATTTCATGCCAGGTACCAGGTATATGGTATATCCGTGTTCCTATGAATAGAAGATGCAGCGCTCGGCGTTTGCATGCCTGTCGTATACAGTACAGGACACCTACGTAATAAGAAACAGGAATTATGGTTCAGGCTGGGTTTTTTATTTGAGAGAGGGTGCTTTCTACACTAATTTCAAGATAACGAGTCTCGAATTTCATGTTTTCCTCTAAATCTCAGCCTGGCGTTCTTATTAGACTATTTCTTATTAGTATACCTGTACTGCTGTATGGCATTGCATTGTCTGCTCTGCTTACTGCATTGCAGCGCAGTATCTCTGCTGCGTCGTAGTTTTGTGACCACAGAAATAACTGGTACCAGGTATCTCTCGAGGATGAAGAATCGGCACAGAGACTGGGTGTGCTGGATGTCGACGGGTAGAAAGGACGGTTTAATGTGAAGAACACACACCCGTTTGCACCCTCTCCGTTTTCGAGACAATCCAATCGTCTCGTGAGCTGATGAGCTCATCAGGCTGTTATCTTGCGTGCTTTGCACTGCTGCTGTACGTTATAAGGCAACTCCTCTATGATATCATACGTGTACTTCGAAGCATATACATTTACGGAGTATTCATGGTACGAGTTCGTATGATATGTACCAGGTATAATACAGGGCAGGAAATGACAAACGAAAGAACGGCAAAACGGAAGATGGCGACCATTTTTGCACACCGGTACTATTTTGAATATCAAATATCAATATACGTCTGATGTTTGATATTTGATGTTTTGGCGCGTTGTTCATATTATGCTGGTCAGTTTTACGAGATTAAATTGTGGGCAAAAAAACTTTACGAGTTGTACCAGGTATCTTTTGCTCTCTCTCGGCTTCCCTGCAGCAGGCTCTCTCTACTGTCTACGCAGAGCACGCCGTGTTCTACATCGCAGCTCGTGCTGGCGCTGCCGGGTAGTTATACTATGATGTTTCGCGTGCCTGTAATCACCAGCATGCCCCCACGACCCACCACTGCTGCAGCAGCGCTTACGGTATACCCCAACTGCACTTGGCGTGACACTGCTGTCAACTTGCAACCGTGCTTGCTGTACGCTGTACATGCACAGCAGCAGTGCACAAAAACGAGCATCATTGATTGCTCGTTCGCCGGAAAGTAAGGGGGACGTCAGCGGAACCGGCTCGCTCGCGACGGGAGCACAACCGCATTGCGTTTTCCAACCTATCGCTCTCGGCAGGTGGGAGGCCGGTTGTCTATGGAGCCTACCCGGCGTGCTGTGCCTCGTCTTTCGAACGCAACTCTATGATATCTGTAATGCAATGATACTCGTATTCGTGCCTCTGCTTTTTTTGTGCCCCATGTTCCCATGTTGGGGCAGCAGTGTGTTGTGTGCTTATCCAACTTTTCAGTTTTCACCTGCCTGATGCCGCGTTGACGCAACACCCAGGCTGGACCCGAGCTCTGCCTTGCTTGGGCGCACTCCAGGCAGGGCAGGTTGTGCAGTACGAGACAAAGTTGCTTGATCCACCCGTCGATGGCGAGGAAGATACCCCCTCCGGGTGCACTTGGCAGGGTGCGTGTCGAAAGCAAAGTGAACAACGAGGGAAGCAGGGGAGAGAAACGAAGAAAAACGCGGCGAGATTTTTGCAGGATCCTGGCATTACCCTATCCCCGAGAATAAACACGCCACACAACCTTATATAAACCCACTGGAAACGAGCTCACCGCGTACGCTCGTGTGGAGGTGGAAGCACGCACAACGGCAGCAGCAGTGCTGTAGCTGTCTGATTATCAAGTGAAAGAAACACACGACGATATTGTCATCTCGAACGTGGCGTCGGCGGCGCACAATGAGGAACTCTAGAGCTGGCGTGAAGAACAGACGCTCGGTTGCTGCAATTGCCTCGCTTTTGTGTTGTTCCCTCCTTCTTCAGCTACTGTCAGCCAGCTGCAGGAGCTCGAGAATCCAGCAAGGGGTGAGTGCCGGACTGACAACTGCTGTTCCTATGAGTGTAACATGATGACAATACCATCGAGGCACTGCTGTACAAGACAAGTATGTAGCTTGCAAGCGTATGGCAACGTTGCAGACATCTCGATGGCTGGCTCAGATTTTGAATTTACGGTGCGTCTTTCGCGTACCCGTATAATACAGAGTACAAGTATGTACGAGTAAACGTCGAGTTGTTGAATGTACTCGTACTGCTGGTACAGAACAACCGTCGAGGCGTTGAACAGCAGTTGTACAGCAGAGTACAGCAGCACGATTATCTGTCGACTCAGTTGGGCTGGGCTATGCTGGGCTATGCTGAGCTAGGTGAGGTTGGGCGGGGCTAAGTTTGGCTGGACTGTTGTACGCTAACGTTCATAGCTTGCGCTAACCGCTCTGCTCCGTTTACAGCTAGGCATCGCAAGGCCCCTCTCTGCCTGTGTGGCACCTTCTGTTCCTGATTTGGTTCAGTCAGCAGTGAATACGCAGAGGGCATACGAGTAGGTCCTTTGACTACGACGTACTCGTACACGGCATTACTTACTCGAACTCGTATTGGATGTGCCTTTCATGATATAATAGACGCTGAAGAAGACGAGCTCCCCTTTAGTTTTGCGACACTGGTGCCCTCTAACGGCTTGTCTTGGAAGTCTCATTAATCATGAACGCCGCGGAGGGTGTTTCACCATCCTTTTCAAGTAGAGGGACGAGAGGGCATCTTCCTCCACGAGCACTTGTAGCCCCACTGCAACAGTGCAACAACAGCTACACGCAGTGATGACGCCCTACACACGCCTCCCACAAGGCTAAGGCTTGAAAGCCAAGCTGTAGTGATGACGCGCTACACACCCCTCCCACAAGGCTAAGGCTTGAAAGCCAAGCCAAGACTTCAAAGCAAAGCAAAGGCTTCGGATCACAGCTGAGCCTTCAACGCAGAGCCAAGTCACGGGCTGCTGTTGTGCACCCCCGCCAAATATAAATCTATGATATATTTATAGGTTGGGTTGGCGTGGCAAGTCTAAAATCACACGGGACAGAAAACGCCAGCCATCTACCAATCAAATCGCTTTATTAACGGGAGTCACGCCAGCTATCTACCAATAAAATCGCTGTATTAACGGGAGCCACGCGAAATCACGCCGCATACCAACAAGCCCACAGCACGCAAACACCGCATCACTCACGCGACAGCCATGCGACGATTGACCTTCGATCTCGATAAATACTCAACCCACGATTAACCCACTTCGTACCGGGCAAGGCCAGTGAATGTACATAGCGATCTTGAAGGTATCATTGCGACCCGTAGTCTAGGAGGCGAGGGGTTGCCTGCCGCGTCCCATGGTCTTCGTCTAAACCTTGAAGAAGTTCTGTTTTTGGCCATCGGAGAGGAATCGAGAGTTTTTTCGTCTGTTTCCAACACATTGGCTGCCAAATACATTTTATCCAACGCCCGGCCGGCGCCCGCCACATACTATCCACCGAAAGGGGAGCACTGTGACACTCGGGTGGGTCGGAGCCTCTAACCAGTTCGAGAGTCATCCCACGGTAGGGGCGCAGTATATTTGTCTGAGCTCCTCACATGAGGAGCTCAATATCTCACCCGAACCATAACTTCGGAAACATTCACTCGCGCAACCCGACCAATCCTTCAAATGCGGTAGTCCAACAACAAATGTACCAGTAAAATAATATTGTATCCGGTGGCTACTCACGTGAGTAGCACAACCGGTCAGAAAATGTTGACTCTAAAAGTGGTACCCCTACCGTGGGATTGCTCTCGATCCGTTCAGATTTCATGACGCAGTCGCTGGGTTTGTCGATCGATGTCAAACATGAAAAACGGTCTATTTATTGCGATCAGCGAGATATCAAGATTTGTTGTCGTCGGTTTTCTACACACCAGCGGCCGAATGTTTTTTTACCAGACGCCTGACCGGCCCACGCCACGTATCACCGACCAAGGTACGAGCACTGTAAGACTAGGGTGGGTCGGAGCCATTAACCAGCGTGATCCGTTCAGAGCTCATGACGGGGTCGTTGGATTTGTCGATCGATGTCTACCGAAGATTCTCATAAAAGAGCTGTCTCCAGAACCTGCCAGAACAGGAGTTTCATGAGTATTGCGCGGGCTTCGCCCGCGTAATTAAAGTCCCCGTGAGCTGTCCCGTAGCATCTAAATTTTGCCGGTTGGCGTCGGTTGGCAACGACGCTGTAAAACACGCCACTCGCTGCGTGAGTTAGACAACCAGGGTGCCGTTTTTTTTTTTTTTTTGGCGGTCACGAAAGCTGACGGTCGAGTAGATCATTTGTGCGGGGTGGAGAACCTTTGCTCCGCACAAGGGGAATGGTCGTATCACGTAGTGTTAATATGGTAAGGCATCCGCGAGGCAGTTACATAGTAAAACCCATTGCTGTCTCCGGAAGTGGCCACACCAGAAATTAAATTAACTCATTGAAGCTGTCGTCCATACGCCAGTCCGCCTCAGAGGCGGTTCTTAGCAGGATGCAGCTCNTATACTATAAAACGTGAATGGAAATAATATCCCGGATGGACCATACTGGTACGAACTAAAATACACGCAGGTTTTTAGGGTTAGGTTACATGGAATTACTGTAGCAAAATGTAAAAGGGTTATCGGTAAGTGCTGTTGAGTACTGGATGGTATTGGATACTGATGTGTTAGATATATTCATAAGTATATGGGCATGCTTTCAAGAAAAATCGTTCTTTCCACCGGTCGACATCCAGCACACAGCACACCCAGTGTCCGTGCCTGATTTTCCATCCCACCGTAGAGACACAAACTCTGTTTGTGACCACAAAACCACGTCACAGCAGAGATATTACATTGTATTGCAGCAAGGAGAGTGGACAATCAAATGTAATCCCATCGCACTGTACATTAGAGGTGTTACCCTTTTGCCAATTACCCGGGTACTCGCGAGTATTACCCGGCTTGCTAATAGCCGTCACGGGTACGAGTAACACTTCGTACTCGCCGAGTATTCGGGGCTCGGGTACCCGGGTACCCGGGTACTCGTTGATTTATCTCAGAAATCCCGGAGATAGCAACCTATCGTCCCCTAAATCACGTCCCCTGGGTAGTTTTTGGTAAATTCTCTCGCGGGAACCCTTTTCAAAATGAAAACGCTGTCTCATGCCTCACATGCCACACCATACTAAAGTGTTACCCTTTTGCCAATTACCCGGGTACTCGCGAGTATTACTCGGCTCGATAATACTCGTGACGGGTACGGGTAACACTTCATACTCGCCGAGTATTTGGACCCCGGGCATTCGGGTACTCGGCTGTCAGACGAGTACCCGGGTGTTAAACGGGTACCCGCCGTTAAACGGGTACCCGGGTACCCGCCAGAAATGGCCGTAAATACTCGCGAGTACCCGGGTATTTTTTGCTCAAAGTTGGCGGGTACCCGTTTAAGACGGGTACTCGTCGGGTAACACCTCTACTGTACATAAGACAACCACACACGTTGCCACGAGGTCTGTCAGCTCCATACTGTATTCAAGATAATAATCTGATTTAGGTAACACACACCCTGAGCCGCGATTCTCCAAAGCAAGGGGGATACACACATACACACTATTCATAGTAATTGTAAATACGTAGTGCACACAGCGATAGTAATGGCTTTGGGGGCATGCCGTCGAGATGTTGACATAGCAGATAGACGCCTCTCTTGCCGTTTGCACTTGCCCCATTGCCGAGAAAACCAGACATCTGTAACTACTAAATAGCTACCTGGCATATCATTAATACATACTGGTACGAAATTTTTCCGATGGAGTGTGTTACAGCGCAGTATCTTGTTACAGCAGTACAGGACATCTACAGTAATAAGAAACAGGAAATATGGTCCAGGCTGGATTTCTTATTTGAAAGCGGGTGCTTTCTACACTAATTTCAAGATAACGACTCCTAAATTTATAATTTCCCTCTAAATCTCAGCCTGGCTTTCTTATTAGCCTGTTTCTTATTAGGTGTCCTGTACTGTATCTCAAGTGTTACCAGGTACCAGGTAACAGGTATCAAGTGCACCGTGCCCCGCCGGAGGAGATGCGACAGGTACAAAACAAACAAAACAAACAAAACAAACAAAACAAACAAAACGAACACTTACCAACCAGTACTCGTACAGCAGTAACACGAGTACAGCACAAACCTGACAGGAAACAGACTTATGAAAAAGCCAGGCTGACATTTGGAGGAAAATAATAATTTTGAGAGTCTTTATCTTGAAAGTAGTGTAGAAAACACCCTCTCTCGAATAAGAAATCTAGCCTGGGCCAGCTTCCCTGTTTCTTAGTAGGCGTCCTGTACTGTACTCGAGTCTCATGTGGGACTTGTCTATACTCGTACCTGATATATACGTGTGAGCACGAGTACTTGTAGCTTGTAGCGAGTATATAACGACTACCTGGTATGATACAGTACTGCTGTTGTGCCTGGTACATAGGAAGTGCTGTGTTGTTTTGCCACACCTCTTGCGGTGTGGTCTCTTGAGTGCAAGCGAGGGTTGCGAGGGTTCAAAGAGGGTGTACATGGTGTGCGGTGTGCATCCTTTGCTGGGCAGCACTTGCAGTATTCATAAGCTACGAACGATACGTATGCTTTACGTACCCGGTACTTACTATGCAGTTGTGGATAGAAAAAGCCGGTTTCCTATTGGAGATACAATCGGGTTTTCTTATGCTGTTGACAAAGAGCCTTTTCGATCCCAACTTTTTCGATCGAGCAATCCGATCCACGCACCCCGTCGAGAAACTCGAGTTTTTCGATGGGCTTCGTGGATTGGATTTCTCGATCGAAAAAGTATTTGAAGTACGCCGCATCTCTATCCACCCCTCCGAACACACGGCCACACCACCCAGCAGCAGCCTAAACACCTCTCCGATGCTGGGTTGACTGCTCTACTCTGCTGCTGCTGCTGCTCTCTACTGCTGCTGCTCTTTACTGCTCTTCACTGCTGCTGCTGCTGCTGCTGCTCGCAGCGCAGCACCTTCTAGAACCCGCGAGCAGGACACGAAGAAGTTTTCAACTCTCATATCAGCCGCCCCCAGGAAGAGCACAAAAACTAGAAACTCGATCCGATGCACGATAGGGAAGACACTATTAATACCTGGTAGAAGACATCCAGACACACCCCGTCGAATTTAGCGTGGATCGGAAACCGAGCTTTTCGACCCTCTCAATCCGACGGCATCCAAATTAGCCTGACCCGTTTATGATAGGACTGCACTCCAGATGTGGGGATAAAACACTTGGAATTAGAGTACGTAGTCAGATTTAGGTAGGTATCCGGTCGCCCCGGTAGTATAGTGGTTAGCTCCAACTGCTGCTAGCATTGGTACCCGAGTATAAATCCCACCGTAGTGAGATTTTGACTTTATTTCAAAACATAAAAAAAGGAACCAATTGTTGCTGAGAGCGCCTCGTACGTAGCGTGGGTAGGCGGGGGATTCGACGCGAGTCGACGAGGGAAGAAAGAGCTGAAATCTTCTCGCGATAGAAATGCAAGGCACGTCTATCAATAGTAGTATGGGGAGGGAGTAGAAGAGCCTACTGACTACTGACGAGTGACCCCGGATCTGAGTCGCGACTACGTAAAGAGGGAGAGAGAAAAGAAGGACAAAGATAGTATATACAGTAGTAGTACAGGACACCTATTAATAATAAGAAGCAGGAAATCTGGTCCAGGCTGGATTTCTTATATGAGAGCGGGTGCTTTCTACACTTATTCCAAGATAACGACTCCCGAATTGATTATTTTCCTCCAAATCTCAGTCTGGCTTTCTTATTAACCTGCTTCTTATTAGGTGTCCTGTACTGTATGGGATGGACAGTGCAGTACTAAACCGCCGTGTGAAGAAAGACGCAAGATAGATCAAAGATACCACACTCCTCCCTGCTGGGATGAACTTCTTCCGACCTGTCCTACAAGATTTTCTCCAACCAAGAACCAAGGGGGGGATACACGACGAAGTAACGTGGCTACTATCGTATGCAGTACGAGTATGGAAATATCTCGTCAAGAAAAATTGAAAATTTCATGCCAGGTACCAGGTATATGGTATATCCGTGTTCCTATGAATAGAAGATGCAGCGCTCGGCGTTTGCATGCCTGTCGTATACAGTACAGGACACCTACGTAATAAGAAACAGGAATTATGGTTCAGGCTGGGTTTTTTATTTGAGAGAGGGTGCTTTCTACACTAATTTCAAGATAACGAGTCTCGAATTTCATGTTTTCCTCTAAATCTCAGCCTGGCGTTCTTATTAGACTATTTCTTATTAGTATACCTGTACTGCTGTATGGCATTGCATTGTCTGCTCTGCTTACTGCATTGCAGCGCAGTATCTCTGCTGCGTCGTAGTTTTGTGACCACAGAAATAACTGGTACCAGGTATCTCTCGAGGATGAAGAATCGGCACAGAGACTGGGTGTGCTGGATGTCGACGGGTAGAAAGGACGGTTTAATGTGAAGAACACACACCCGTTTGCACCCTCTCCGTTTTCGAGACAATCCAATCGTCTCGTGAGCTGATGAGCTCATCAGGCTGTTATCTTGCGTGCTTTGCACTGCTGTACGTTACAAGGTAAATACTTTATGATATCATATTCATACGTGTACTTCGAAGCATATACATTTACGGAGTATTCATGGTACGAGTTCGTATGATATGTACCAGGTATAATACAGGGCAGGAAATGACAAACGAAAGAACGGCAAAACGGAAGATGGCGACCATTTTTGCACACCGGTACTATTTTGAATATCAAATATCAATATACGTCTGATGTTTGATATTTGATGTTTTGGCGCGTTGTTCATATTATGCTGGTCAGTTTTACGAGATTAAATTGTGGGCAAAAAAACTTTACGAGTTGTACCAGGTATCTTTTGCTCTCTCTCGGCTTCCCTGCAGCAGGCTCTCTCTACTGTCTACGCAGAGCACGCCGTGTTCTACATCGCAGCTCGTGCTGGCGCTGCCGGGTAGTTATACTATGATGTTTCGCGTGCCTGTAATCACCAGCATGCCCCCACGACCCACCACTGCTGCAGCAGCGCTTACGGTATACCCCAACTGCACTTGGCGTGACACTGCTGTCAACTTGCAACCGTGCTTGCTGTACGCTGTACATGCACAGCAGCAGTGCACAAAAACGAGCATCATTGATTGCTCGTTCGCCGGAAAGTAAGGGGGACGTCAGCGGAACCGGCTCGCTCGCGACGGGAGCACAACCGCATTGCGTTTTCCAACCTATCGCTCTCGGCAGGTGGGAGGCCGGTTGTCTATGGAGCCTACCCGGCGTGCTGTGCCTCGTCTTTCGAACGCAACTCTATGATATCTGTAATGCAATGATACTCGTATTCGTGCCTCTGCTTTTTTTGTGCCCCATGTTCCCATGTTGGGGCAGCAGTGTGTTGTGTGCTTATCCAACTTTTCAGTTTTCACCTGCCTGATGCCGCGTTGACGCAACACCCAGGCTGGACCCGAGCTCTGCCTTGCTTGGGCGCACTCCAGGCAGGGCAGGTTGTGCAGTACGAGACAAAGTTGCTTGATCCACCCGTCGATGGCGAGGAAGATACCCCCTCCGGGTGCACTTGGCAGGGTGCGTGTCGAAAGCAAAGTGAACAACGAGGGAAGCAGGGGAGAGAAACGAAGAAAAACGCGGCGAGATTTTTGCAGGATCCTGGCATTACCCTATCCCCGAGAATAAACACGCCACACAACCTTATATAAACCCACTGGAAACGAGCTCACCGCGTACGCTCGTGTGGAGGTGGAAGCACGCACAACGGCAGCAGCAGTGCTGTAGCTGTCTGATTATCAAGTGAAAGAAACACACGACGATATTGTCATCTCGAACGTGGCGTCGGCGGCGCACAATGAGGAACTCTAGAGCTGGCGTGAAGAACAGACGCTCGGTTGCTGCAATTGCCTCGCTTTTGTGTTGTTCCCTCCTTCTTCAGCTACTGTCAGCCAGCTGCAGGAGCTCGAGAATCCAGCAAGGGGTGAGTGCCGGACTGACAACTGCTGTTCCTATGAGTGTAACATGATGACAATACCATCGAGGCACTGCTGTACAAGACAAGTATGTAGCTTGCAAGCGTATGGCAACGTTGCAGACATCTCGATGGCTGGCTCAGATTTTGAATTTACGGTGCGTCTTTCGCGTACCCGTATAATACAGAGTACAAGTATGTACGAGTAAACGTCGAGTTGTTGAATGTACTCGTACTGCTGGTACAGAACAACCGTCGAGGCGTTGAACAGCAGTTGTACAGCAGAGTACAGCAGCACGATTATCTGTCGACTCAGTTGGGCTGGGCTATGCTGGGCTATGCTGAGCTAGGTGAGGTTGGGCGGGGCTAAGTTTGGCTGGACTGTTGTACGCTAACGTTCATAGCTTGCGCTAACCGCTCTGCTCCGTTTACAGCTAGGCATCGTAAGGCCCCTCTCTGCCTGTATGGCACCTTCTATTCCCGATTTGGTTCAGTCAGCCGTGAATACGCAGAGGGCAGAGGTCCTTCGACTACTCTTACACGGCATTACTTACTCGAACTCGTATTGGATGTGCCTTTCATGATATAATAGACGCTGAAGAAGACGAGCTCCCCTTTAGTTTTGCGACACTGGTGCCCTCTAACGGCTTGTCTTGGAAGTCTCATTAATCATGAACGCCGCGGAGGGTGTTTCACCATCCTTTTCAAGTAGAGGGACGAGGGCATCTTCCTCCAGGAGCACTTGTAGCCCCACTGCAACAGTGCAACAACAGCTACACGCAGTGACGACGCCCTACACACCCTTCCGACAAGGCTAAGGCTTGAAAGCCAAGCCAAGGCTCCAAAGCAAAGCCAAGGCTTCAAATCAGAGCCGAGCCTTCAATGCAGAGCCAAGTCACGGGCTGCTGTTGTTCACCCCCCCCCCCCCCTCCTTAATCCCTTTGGGGCCCCGAGACATCGACAGGCATAATTATAGCCTGGGTGTTATCAGCTGCCAATGTACAGGCAGCGTGGGTGCCCACTAGCACGGTCATAATCATGGTGCGCCCGTGCTGTACGACTCTCCTTCCATTGCAACCATTGTAAATCGGACACCAACCATTGTATCATATAAACCCGCAATCACACAGTGGCCGCTTGCCGTTGCTGTAGTCGTCACTTTATATCGACATTTGTCCCCTCTATATCGTACTGTAATCAAGTTAATAAGTTAACCAACTCCCAAGAGGGTTGGTCCTGACGCTTCATTGCGCCAATCCTTACGGTCATTTCTAGCGAAGACAAACAATCACGCTGCATGACAGCATGTCACGAAGCGTGATGCAAGTTGCCAGGTGCGTACAGGTACGGTGTGTGTTTCTATATAGGCGTTTCTTCTCAAATCGTTTTTTTCGTCACCTTTTTTGTCATGAGCCGTGCCATCGTGACATCCATCCTTCTCGATTATTGTACACTTTCTTTTCTGATTCCTGACAAACGCCGAGATTCGCGAAAGTATATATGATACGCAGTTTGGTTTAATTTTCATGTTTTTTTTGTACATTTCTTTAGTCTCGTTAAAAACGACATTTAACCGCACAAACCCTCACTTCTTCACGTATGTTTACCTGATATCTGATACCTTGGTAGATATGATGGAGACCTGACGCTTTTCTCCCCGGAGGGGCGGCTGTACCAAGTGGAGTACGTCATGCGCGCCGTTGGACACTACGGCTGTCCTGCCGTTGGGGTGCATGGAGACAACTGCTGCGTCGTCGCCTGCAAGCGGGACTTGCCGGTGACCGGTGACTGACCCTTGCTGTAACAGTCGTTTTTTGTTATGGTCATTTTTGGAGCGGTCATGCTGTAACGGTCATGCTGAAACAGTCATTTTGTAACGGTTATTGCTGTAACGTTCATGCTGTAGCTGTCAGATTGTAACGGGAGTGCTGCGAAGGTTAAGCCGGAACAGTCATGGTGTAACGGTCTTTCTTTATGCTGGAACGGTTATTATGGTTTGACCTTCATTCTGTAACGGCCGTCTTGTAACGGTAAGGTGGTAACGGTCATGTTGTACTCGTCTTAGTGTAACGGTCATTTTGCAGCGGACTTGCTGTTGCGGTCATGCTGTAACACTGTAACGATCACGCTGACATCACAGGCTTGCCTTAATGGTGCCGTCTGCATCTCAGGCACTACACCGCACCATGCACCAAGAATTAGCACTGTTTGCGCCACATATTACCTTATGCCCCATACCGCCTTGGCCCCACTGCTGACTTGACTGCCGCCTTGGCCACCCCTCTGGTTCATTTTCCAGGATGAGCTAGTTTACCCCGAGTCTGCGAGCAGCATATTTAGGATAAACGACGAGATCTACACTGCTGCCACTGGCATGAGGGGCGACGTTCTGTATCAGGTGAACAACAGCAAGAAACAAGCTGAGCTCTATCTCGTAATATGTACGGTCTGTATGATATGCTTGTAGTTTTGGGTGATTGACTGCACTGTCTTTCTTACCGTAGCGTGAAAAGTGGAGAGTTGGCCGTTCTGTATCAGGTGAAAACGAACGTCAGAAGCAGAGCTTTGGTTCGTTTTTTTTAGGGGGGAGCTGATTGATGCACCGATGTCCATGCTCATAGAGTTATGCTCTGACGTGCCAGGTAAGACATTTGCATCGCTTGGCGGGCGAGCTTAGTGGCAACGTAGTGCTATCCTTACTCTGATCTTGTATGTATCTCGTTACTATTCTTGTTCTTGTTCTTATCCTTGTAGCTGTCGTTGTTCTTAGCCATGATATTTATCTGTGTCTTGTACTTGCTCTTGTTCTTATTCTTGTTATTGTCCTTAATATTAATATTGCTCGTGATCATGTTCTCATTCTTGTCCTTGTTCTTGTCCTTGTTCTTGTCCTTGTTGTTAACATTGTTATTGACATTGTTGTTAACGTTGTTGTTAACGTTGTTATCACCCTTGGTCCTTTGCGTGTCAGGCGAAGCGAGCACAGCTGCAGGCGGTTGAGTACAAGAGGCAATACGGCAGTCCAATGCCGTCGCGCCTGCTAACACTCGTCATGGCCGACGCCGCCCAGGTGAGAACGTTAACGTTGGCATTCCACAGATCACACAGATCACACAGATCACACAGATCACACAAACCAGACAGATCACACAGATCAGACATATCATATCCTTTTTTATTACAGTATCTACTTGAGCACATATAGTACAGGGCAGATGTATTCCTGATCTGTATGATCTATATGATCTGTGTGATCTAGTTCATGTTGCCGGATGGGAGCCGTGTGATCTGCTTTGATCCAGCACGCGTGTCCTGTGTTTGATCTGTACTATACAGGGCTTGCACAGCTTATCGTAACGACAGACACAGGATCTAAATTTTCGAGATTGTCATCTGTCTGGGGAGGAAAAGGTCAAACTTCTCATCCGGATCCCGTTTCTTGCGGCGAGGCGTTGTTGTTTGAGGTTTGAGCTCCGACCCTAGATAGAGGAGGGTAGTTTTCCACTTATTCCCAGGATTTTTTTCACACCTTGAACAGATCATGATCTATCTACCAGTATCTATCTATATATCTATCTATCTATCTATCTATCTACAGTAGATCACCTAGTTTCTTGCCTGCCGCTGTGAGAGGTTGTGCGAATCTGCATTCATCCAGATCCAACCCAGGAAACATGTGCTATAGAGATCATGCAGATTTTGGAGAGTTTATGGTGCCCACCCGGCAACATGAGCTAGATCATACAGACCATACGTACAAGATCGGGAATGTGTCTGCCCTGAAATATCTAGATCATCAAGTGAATCAAACGGGAATTGATTACCTGCCCAAGGTGTTCTTATTTGAGGGCTGTAGCCGACCCTCGATTTTGATCGGCGTTGTATGGAGTTGCTTGCTCGGCCCTGTCGGCGGCTAATTATATACTACATACGTACCCAGGGCCACTTTGGAGAGCTCAGGTTCAAGCGGGATTAGCTATTAAAAGGGGTAGGATCAAAGAGTGCCACTCGGGAGCAATTGTTATGTGTGTGGTAGTGTGTGTTTTGTCCAATGAAGCATCCCTAACATCAGTCATCAATCATCAATCAGTATTGGACCAGTAAAAGGGTATATCCGACTGTATAAGGGGTTCTGGTGTACCACTATGTCCCTTAATATAGGGAACGTTTGAATTACATATTAATAGAAAAATGGTCTTTAAATTTCAGGACATAATTATACATCTGCAGAGGGAGGGCCCCGTCGTTTTGAGAGCGGACGCTTTCCATCTCCAGTCGGAGTCCCAAACAGTGCAGTAGCCTTGCCGAATGCTGGCCCTCGTCGCCGCGGCGTTCTCTATCGTGTGCCCGCGTTTGCTGGTTCATGGCTGTTTTTCTGTTATGTGGATTTTAATGAACCCCGTCGGACGGAAACGCCTGGTATTACCTACTGGTAATACCTTACCTACTGGTATTACCTATTGGTATTATCTTACCTACTGGTATTACCTACTGGTATTTCCTACTGGTAATACCTTACCTACTGATATCACCTACGTACTGGTATTACCTACTGGTATTATCTTACCTACTGGTATTACCTACTGGTATCACCTACTGGTAATACCTTACCTACTGGTATCACCTACTGGTATCACCTACTGGTATCACCTACTGGTGTCACCTACTGGTATCACCTACTGATATCACCTACTGGTACTACCTATTGGTATAACTTACGGGCATCACGATGTGCGTACTCGCAGGGGAAAACTCAGCACGCGGCCTTGGGACCGATGACGTGCGTCTGCTTCGTCATGAGGTAATGCTGTGTTTTACGCGATATAGGCCAACACGTAAACACTGATAAACAATACGTGGTCAATACCCATTACCCGGTAGCAAAAAAGCACGTATTAATAGGACATATCATGACCTATCTGTACAGTACAGATAATCTAGTTCCTCACCTGCCGCCGTGACAGGTTGTGCACGATCTGCATAGTACAGATACAAACCCAACAAACATGAGCTAGATCATGCAGACTATACGGCAACATGAGCTATTAATAGATCAATCATACCAGTACACGATCGGGGATAGACCTACCTT
Source organism: Saccharina japonica (assembly GCA_008828725.1). Lineage (NCBI taxonomy): Eukaryota > Phaeophyceae > Laminariales > Laminariaceae > Saccharina > Saccharina japonica. The sequence goes on along the minus strand of MEHQ01004197.1, from coordinate 175,977 downwards.
GAATATCTATGCCATGATGAAGTGGGAATCGATGATCTGTCAGAGATGTGAATTGTGCATTGTCCCCTCCCCCCCCTCTCCGTCCTCGCCCGCCCTCCCAAAGCGTGGATGATCCTGCAGGACCGGCGTTGTTCCGAGTGGAGTCCTCGGGTCAGGCTTTCCAAGCGTGGGTAAGACAGTATACGCTTCATACGCTACTAGTGGTCCCTCTGTATCATAGTGCCGGTTGAGTAGTGCCAGCTGTCCTATATAGTGCCGGTTGAGTAGTACCGGCTGTCCTATATAGTGCCGGTTTATAGTGCCGGCTGTCCTGTATAGTGCCGGTTGAGTAGTACCGGCTGTCCTATATAGTGCCGGTTGAGTAGTGCCGGCTGTCCTGTATAGTGCCGGTGAAATCGCTCGGCGCAAACTGGTATGGGATTAACCAGTTCGGCAGTATGCGGAGTATATAGTGCCGGTTGACGCTGTAGTGCCGGTATTGCTGGCTGGCACACACCGGCACTATAGCGGGACCACCACTGCTGTAGCTCCTCATAATGCAGTTCGGAGACACCCTCTACAGGTATTCGCTGAAACACTATACACAAAACACAATACACTGCTCGTACACAATATACAATATACTCTATGTTATATGTATACACTATGCACGATATAGTTGTCACACGTATATATATATGCACTGGGTGAAAAGCTACTGTAGGTGTCTCGGTGATCTGTGTAGATGCAAGCCTGCGATTGTTTTGAGTGACAACTCCACGAACTTAGTCTATTAATAGGAGCAGTATAGCGGTAGCAGCAGTAGAGTGGTAGCAGCAGCAGTAGTAGCAGTAGTAGTAACAGTAGTAGAAGAAGCAGTAGTTGTAGCATACCAGGTATAGGAGTAGCAGTAGTATTACTATTTCTAGCAGTAGCGTACTATTCGTTCTCATTCCTAGTACAGCCTACTTTCGCGCAGCGTGAATTGTCTAGACTAACCCCTTTGCACATTTCTCTCTCCATGAATCCATTCATTTGCGTGTCCGGCCGCCATCCGCCATCAGGGCACAGCAGCAGGGAAGGGAAGCGCGGCATCTCTCTTATTCCTGGAACAGTCTCTCGACCGCGCCAGAGAACGCCGACAACAAAACGAAACCGACGCACCCGGCCACGCCGAACAAACCCACAAAAAATCGCCCGACGGATTAGCCTCGGGTCACTCAGAGATTACTGGAGGTGCCACATCCACATCCACCGGGGCGGGGGAGGGGAGCGCAACATAAATAAGCGGGGACATTACAGGGGGCGCTGCTTCGGAAGGAAGTGCTTCCGGCCAGGGGAGACGGGGAGGCGCGGGGGGGGCAGGCAGGCTAGAGCTCTCCAGTGGGGGAAGCGCGACGGCGGGGTTCGGGGTAGTGGGAGTGGAGGGGACGGTAGAGCTGGCTTTGCAAGCGCTGTCAAAGGTGCGTGTGAAGGCGTTTCTCCCAAGGTTTTGATGGTTTTCGTTGATTTTGTCAAAGGTGGGTGTGGAGGCGTTTCTCTCAAGGTTTTGATGGGTTTCTTTCAGTTTCTCGAGGCGTTCTTGTTTATTTGGGCGGCGTATGTATGCCTTGCAGGCGAAAATGCGCGCGGGGGCGATGTGGCGGCGATTTGGCCTAGCGTAAGAAATGTAGGTATTTGTACTCGTACTTTTTTTGTTTCTCTTCTCGTCGTGTCCGGAGGCCGGAGCGTTGTGTAAATACAGCCTGTCCCATGGGCGTGTAGAGGGTGGGGGGGGGTAGGGGGAAGGGTAGGGGGAGGGGGGGTTGACCAACAATGAGTATTTTATCGATTGGAATTTGCAGAGAGGGTATCAATATATGTGACCGAACTGCCAGCTTACCCATTCGTACCAATTCAATTAGTAAACACAGTGTTAGCCCGCCTTGGGAAGACATTTGCGAGCCCATGGTGAGTACAAATCGCTCGAACTTTGCAAGCCGGGCCATGAATGAATTTGGCCGAATTCACAGCGTGCGTGTTTGTAGCTTTTTTTTCCATGGAGTGCCGGTAAGTGCTAACCACCCGCCGTGGCAAGACCTGCCTCGGTATTTGCGATAATCGCACGAGTATTTTATCGCTTGAAGTTTTGCGTGCATTACTTTATTTGGTTGGACGTAACGTAGCTGTACCAATGTACCAGGTATTATACAACAAAGGCGGGATATCGCAGCGGGAAGCCTTCTGCCAGCTCAGACTATCACAGCAGCAGCCCCCTACGAGCCTAACATAGCAGTGCATTGCGAGCCTATGACAACAGTGTATTTCTTATCGCAGCAGTGCCTTCCTCCTAACCAACGCTATTAATAGTACGCCTGTGCAATCTCTCTATGAAACCCGTGTTTTTTTTAGGCGTCTTCCGGCAAGGATACACCAGGCTTAACAGACAAGAACGTCGAGATCGCCATCGCTTCCAGGGACGCTGGGTAAGCCATAGCCTGCATTATACCAGGGGTGTGGTACTATTAATAGTTGATGAGATCGATGCGGTTGATGTTTTTTTTTTACACGCCGGATGAGGTTGCTCTCCTGTTTATGTTTATATACTGCGTATGCAACGTTGGTGCGTTTCGAAGACCCTGGGTAAGTGATGCACTTCTTTTTTTGCGGCGTTGACGCGTATATTTCAAGCAAGCTGGATAAGTCTTGCACTCCTTGTGTGCTTAAAACGCCTGTCTTGTATCCACCTTCTATTTGGATCTCAATATTGCATGGGGAGGGTCCCGCCCATCCATGTATAGTCTCAAACAATAAACACTGATGAGTATGCGCTCTCAGAACGTTGGGAAACACAAGGGTTGCCTTGTTACCTTTGCTCTCGTCTCTATATGGAATGTAAGCTTTCATTGTTTCTATGGAGTTAACCCTTTAATGCTTCCATGTGGTCTAACTGTTTACTGTTTTGTTGTTTTATAATATCTGAGCGTACATTTAACATTATGTTACGTTTAGTTGTTTATCGCGTATAACTGAGCGTTATGTTCCTATTAATATATCCTTGTACATCGTAGTTAAGCCTTGCATTAGCCATTCTATTCAATGTTTTCTTGTGTATCGTATAGAACTGGGCGTTACATTTAACATTCCAGCTATGGTTGTGTATTTGTTTATCGTGGCTGAGCGTTACATTCCCGACCGTGCCTTGCTTGTGCTTGCGTTTGTGCAGGATCCGAGTGTGTTCGCGAAAGGAAGTGAGGGGTTTCCTAGGGAAGATGAAGCTTTCTCCCACGGACTGCGTGTCGGCGGCGGGACGATGGCCGGCTCGCCTTGGTTTTTGCATGCTTGGGGAAAAACGAGCAAGCCAATAGTGAATCAGATCATAATATACATATGTTTACCGTACCGATATTCGATACCTGGTAAATTGTTGGCGGGGAGAAGTGACATGGCTGCAGTTTTTTTCGCGGTGGATGCCCTCGTCCTAACATATACCTGGTACCAGGTATCATATACGAGTACACTAATGTGATACATTTTTTTGTTCTCGTACGCTATGATATGGCGTGATGCTGTGTTATATGATGCATAGGACGCGATACCTATGGCATATTGCTGATCCTGATACTTCGAAGTATGTTATTTTGGTGCGGCAAATGTCAAGGTCTACCTATTCTGGCATTTTAGGTTGGTGTGTTTATCATGCCTGGTGCGATTTTATACTCAGTGATCTGACATTTTCACGATTTTGTATTATTATGTGATGTGATATGCCGACTGTTGCTGGGGGCAACCGGTATACCCGGTATGGGGTGAGCAGTGAGAGCAGCCCAAATCATTGCATGTCACACGATTTTCCATTTTTCTTCCTCTACTGCTTCTCGGTTGCGCTGATATACGGTCATGATTGTGACTTCAGCAGTGTGGGAGCTACAGCAGTGTATATACCATGTACCATGTACTCGTAAAGTGCACAATTACTGTACAATATAGACCTAAATACGCTTGTCTCCCACACTTCGGAGGCCAGCCTTGACACATCCCTGGCCTCTCAGCCTATTCTCAGCTCTTAATTGCCGAAGGAAAAAATATTTTTTCGGGATCGGTCCTGGAATTATTTTTCTTCTTTGTTTCTTCGATTATTTTCTTCGATTCATCCCAAAAAAAGGGTGGTGCTTTGCGTACGCAGCATCATGCGCGGCCGATGATAACTCACTGTACACGGAACGAGATGGCACCAAATCTTCGAGGCTGTATGCGTCTTTGCTCTAATAAGAATGGTACTCGTAGTAGTTGCGAAGGCTTTTTTTTTTTTCAAACTTTTGTTTTTGTTGTCCCGTTTGCCGTGCACATTTTGCAGTGCGATTGGGTACAAAACACGAAGTACCATGCATAGAATCACGAAAAATGCACAATTCACACCCAGGAGGCAAGCGCAGCGCCTTGCCGTGTGCCGTGCTCTCTCTTTCGAACATATTATAGCTTTGTTGTCCTGGAGCATGGAGCTCTTGGCATTTGCAAGTCCTCCTCATTTTCTGTGCCATCTGCAGTGTCACGTTCTTTCACACTATAAGTACTACCTTGTGTCCTTGATGAGCGAGCGTAGCAGGCGGAACGGCCCGCTACGCGAATCGCCTTGTATACTGTAGCACCACTGCTGTATGGTACGAAAGATAGCACACCCCCTACTACTGTTGTATTACATTCATACTGTGGGCCGAAGGAATGTCTTACTTAATCTATAGTGCAAACGGCGAGCGATGCGTCTGTCCATGGAATGAAATGAAAAAATAACCCTTTGACCCCTGTTTCTCGAAGAAAATTCTGGACCCCGAATCGCGTCGAAGATCACGTAATTTCTCGAGAGTCTGAATGAAGACGTCGTGTTTCTTGAGCATTTATTTGTGGCCGTTCCTGTTGCAGACTTGACCCCGATTCTTGAAGACGATTCTCGGCCGATCCCGAGGTTTTGTGCTGGATAATATTGTCGACAGTAGGTGATACGCAATATTATTGCGTCGAGGGACGCGGGCGAATACGCAACGCAACATTGGAAACCCCCTCCTGCTACGATTGATAGTGGCAAACGACCTTCGATCTCGGGAGACAACACGGCCAGAACACTGCCTTACCCCTTACCCTATATGTTTAGTAGTTAAATTTGTAACTACTTAGCAGTACAGTAGTAGCAGTAGTAATGGCTGGATTATTCATCTCTGGTACGAGAGGGTGGGAACCTTTAACACAGGTGTGGCACGAGTATACCAAAAGGCCAAGCACACAATAACGCCAACTCACACTGTACTGCCCTGTATAATTCCTCATGCATCAGTAGTAGTAGTAGCAGTAGTTGTCGCTAAGTAGCAGTATAAAAAATACCAGGTAGACACTGCTGGGTTGATGGGATCTGGTAGGACATGTCGGCCCGCAACATTTCGCTTTAACTTTTGACCACACTGACTGAGTTTGACCCACCAACCAACAATTTCAAGAAAACGCTCATCCCCTCAACCGTGGACCCAAAATGTAACACGGCGCTCGTGGCCTTTCACAAACGCAGCTGAAGCTACTGCTCTAGACTGTACACATAATATGATACCTACAAGACACCAAGCGTGAATAGTTTTTTTGTTTTTTTTTGCCAACCCCCACCCGCAGTCTCCCCTTTTCTTATTCCGCTCATGCCCCAGCAAAAATTGCGTAGGTACGTCTAGCCAACCAACTAACCAAACCAACTACCAAACGAACCAACCAACCAATCAATCAAGCAATTCACCCACCCACCAATCAACCTAAAGCAACCCACCACCAGCCCTAGAAAAATAAACCGCCGCGCAGGATTCGCGCACACCTGCAGTAATCTGCCCCTTCACCCAATTACCCTCCAGCCTACACTCAGCCGCGCAAGTCCACATGCCGTCATGTCCCAGGTTCTGGTTGGGGGGGGAGGGGGGGAGGGATAATCGAGTGAATCGGTTTTTAAACGGCTCAGGCGCTGGTAGCAGTGCTTGAAGCAGGCGTCCAATACCGCTGCGTCCTCGACCCCGCCAGAACAACAGCCCCCCCCCCCCCCCTCCCAACACGCCTACCGCCCCAACACTGGGCGGAACTCTCCTCAATGGCATCATCAATGGCATCATCAATGACATCATCAATGGCATCATCAATGGCATCACCAATGGCATCATCAATGACACCATCAATGACATCATCAATGGCATCATCAATGTCATCATCAATGACGTCATCAAAGGCAGGAGTACATATCCGTTCACCGCAGCTTGGGCCGGATGTATGGCACCTCCCACTCCTCGTCTGTTTCCAAGTCGCTCACGCACACCTTCGCCATGATGACAGTCATGAGAGATCATGCCGAATACCACATACAACAGGCACACAACAGCAACAGTAAACAACAACAGCAGCAGCAGCAGCAAAGACAACAGGCACAGCAACAGGCACCAAAAAGGCAACGCAACGCCACACGTGGGGCAGAGGGCGAGGGGCACAGACACAGGCACACCGAATGGGCCAGGGAAGAGGTGGAGTAGAAACGGCGGGGGGGATCCGGCAAACATTGACGACCGCTTGCCGATAGCTCAAGTCAAACACAAACCTCGTACAAGTGCTACATGGGTGATACCAGTGAATTAATCACAACAAAAAATCACACCACAAACTCGCGCACACATCCAGATCGTATTTATAAGCCAGGTATAATACAGTACGATACCGACGTTTCCATAAAGGTGATAACATAAAAATACAAAAATTAACATTTCCTTGAAATCTAGCCCGCTGTGGCGAAAAAAACAGGCCTGCTCCCGGGTCGGGTCACAACTCGCGGGTTGGGACGGGTCACTATTAATAGACCATACACCCCGACCTGACGCGTGACTTTTTGAAGATCTCTTCACCCGACCCAACCCGACCCGCTAGTGACGCGTCAAAGACCCTCTGAATCGGCCCCGACCCGACTCGCGGGTCGGGTCATAAGGCGTGGAGAGTCGTGGCAGAAACAGGCCAAATAAACGCTTACCGATGGAACAGAAAACAGAAAACAGAAAAGAGGCACTCTGTTCTCACCTCGAAGATGAGATATCGTTGTGCTTCCGGTATTTTTCTTCTTGGTGACCAGCTCCACGACCTTCGGCAGGGTCATGGGCAAGCGCTCCTGCAGGCAGCATCAACATCGTCATCAATGGCGATCAACATCGTCATCAATGACAATCGATATCGGCATCAACAATCATCAATGTCAGCATCAACACGCATCACTATCAGCACCAATAATCACCAGTATCATCCATATATGGTCACGTTGCCAAAAAAACTATAAAATACGATGATAAGATGACAAGATAATACGATGACATGATACTTCATAGTTATCCTCTTGCTCGAGAAGTAACTACTACTGTACAATTGAATCTAAAGAGTCACGACAAGATAAAATTATAACATGGTAACCCACCGCAGTCTTCTTGCTGCCGAACAAACTTTACAAGGATGATGATAGCACAGTATGGCGGCACGATAAGACACTACGATGACATGATAACTCTCCGCTATCTTCTTTTGCTGGCGAAGAAACCCTAAAGGCCTACGTATCATAAGGTAATGCGATTATATCATAACTACCTGGAATAAACCAGCGCTATCATATTTTAATTGGCGAAGAAAGTACAAAGAACGATAATAAAATCATACTGGTATGGTGAAATTTCACGTTTTCAGATAAATCACCGCTGTCTTGTTTTTGTCGGCGAAGAAACTACAGAGAACAATGGTAAACTTGTACTGGCATGATGTCACTTCACGTTTTGAGATAACTCACCGCTATCTTCTTCTTGTTGGCGAAGAAACTATAAAGGATGCACACCCCGTGGCTGGGCATCGTCACTTCCAAGCCGTAGGGCCCTTCTTCTTTCCAACTACGATGACCACTACCGCGCCAACCATCGCGCTCCCGCCCGCACCACCCCCCGCAGTAGCGCCGCTAGGGCTGCCGCCGCCCGCACCACCCCCCGCACTAACGCCGCTAGGGCTGCCGCCGCCCTCGCGAACGCCTGGGCTGCCGCTTGGGCTGCCGCGTCGGGCTTCCGCTCGGGCTGCCGCTCGGGCTGCCGCTTGGACTGCAGAGCGTACGGTGGCTGCCGCTAGCAGCCGACGTAGTGGCTGGGCACGAGCTCGGGCTACCGCTCGGCCTCGATGTAGCGCCATCGCTCGGGCTACTACTACTGCGCGGGATCGGAAAAACTCGAGCGAATCGGCTTTCCACGTCGCTGTCCGGCGCTGGGCTGGTCTTAGTGACGCTTCGGACCGCATCCATGCACTTGGAGTAACTGCTGCCGTCACTGTTGCAAGGGCCACCGGCTTCGTCCGGGGAGCAAGTGTCATCTTTGATAGGGACGGTCTTAGTGGCGGGGATATCCACACGCTTAAAACCGGCGGGCTTGCCGCACCTGTCTGCGCCTATCTTCATCTTCCAAGGCGATCCTGTGTCGTGAGGCGCAAACTCCGCACCGACCTTGCGCTTAACTAAGCTGCTGGTGCTGGTGCTGGTGCTGGTGCTGGTGCTGGTGACGCCACCAGCACCACCACCACCACCACCACCAGAGTCACCAGCTTAGTTAAGCGCAAGGTCGGTGCAGATTTTGCGCCTCACGACACAGGATCACCTTGGAAGATAAAGATAGGCGCAGACAGGCGCGGCAAGCCCGCCGGTTTTGAGCGCGTGGACACCCCCGCCGCTAAAACCGTCCGTATCGAAGATGAAACCTGTTCTCTGGACGAAGCCGGTGGTCTGTCAGCGCCTATCTTCATCTTCCATGGTGATCTTGTGTCGTGAGGCTCAAAATCCGCACCGACCTTGGGGCTTAACTAAGCTGCTGGTGCTGGTGCTGGTGCTGCTGGTGCTGGTGCTGCTGCCGCTTTCGCCACTGCTGCTGCTGCCAGCGCGCAGAGCACCAGCCTTGCAAGCAGCCACCATTTGATTTTCCGCGCCTTATGTTGAGGGCTACGATAGCTAACCGGCCATCGTAGCCCTCAACATAAGGCGCGGAAAATCAAATGGTGGCTTCTTGCAAGGCTGTGCTCTGCACGCTGGTAGTAGCAGCAGTGGCGAAAGCGGCAGCAGCAGCAGCAGCACCACCACCACCACCACCACCACTACCACCACCACCACCACCACCACCACCAGAAGCACCAGAAGCACCAGCTTAGTTAAGCGCAAGGTCGGTGCGGATTTTGCGCCTCATGACACAGGATCGCCTTGGAAGATGAAGATAGGCGCAGACAGGCGCGGCAAGCCCGCCGGTTTCAAGCGTGTGACATCCCCGCCGCTAAGACCGTCCCTATCAAAGATGACAAATATTCCCTGGACGAAGCCGGTGGGCTGTCTGCGCCTATCTTCATCTTCCAAGGTGATCCTGTGTCGTGAGGCGCAAACTCCGCACCGTACTTGCGCTACACTAAGCTGGTGTTGCTGGTGCTACTGGTGCTGCTGGTGCTGGTGCTGCTGCCGCTTTCGCCACTGCTGCTGCTGCCAGCTCGCAGAGCACCAGCCTTGCAAGCAGTCACCATTTGACCAAACCACGCCTTATGTTGACGGCTACGGTAGCTAACCGGCCGTCCTATACTCCCTAAAGTCGAAAAAGGGAGTATAGGACGGCCGGTTAGCTACCGTAGCCCTCAACAGAAGGCGTGGCTTGATCAAATGGTGGCTGCCTGTAAGACTGGTGCTCTGCACGCCGGTAGCAGCAGAAGTGGCGAAAGCGGCAGTAGCACCAGCAGCACCAGCACCAGCAGCACTTGAAGCACCAGCTTAGTTAAACGCAAAGACGGTGCGGATTTTGCGCCTCACGACACAGGATCACCTTGGAAGACGAAGATAGGCGCAGACGGGCCACCGGCTTCGTCCAGGGAATATGTGTCATCTTTGATAGGGACGATCTTAGCGGCGGGGATGTCCACACGCTTGAAACCGGCGGGCTTGCCGCGCCTGTCTGCGCCCATCTTCATCTTCCAAGGCGATCCTGTGTCGTCAGGCACCGACCTTGCGCCTTAACTAAAAGCTGGTGCTGCTGGCGCTGCTGTTGCTGTTGTTGCTGGTGCTGGTGCTGCTACTGGTGCTGCTGCCGCTTTCGCCACTGCTGCTGCTGCCAGCGCGCCGAGCACCAGCCTTGCACGCAGCCACCATTTGACCAAACCACGCCTTATGTTGAGGGCTGCGGTAGCTAACCGGCCGTCCTATGCTCCCTAAAGTCGAAAACGGGAGTACAGGACGGCCAGTTAGCTACCGCAGCCATCAACATAAGGCGTGGCTTGATGGAATGGTAACTGCTTGCCAGTCTGGTGCTTTGCGCGCTGGCAGCAGCAGCAGCAGCAGTGGCGAAAGCGGCAACAGCACCAGCAGCAGCAGCAGTACCAGCACCAGCACCAGCACCAGCTTAGTTAAGCGCAGGGACGGTGCGGATTTTGCGCTTCACGACACAGGATCACCTTGGAAGACGAAGGTATGCGCAGACAGGCCACCGGCTTCGTCCAGAGAATACGTGTCATCTTTGATAGGGACGGTCTTAGCGGCGGGGATGTCCACACGCTTGAAACCGGCGGGCTTGCCGCGCCTGTCTGCGCCTATCTTCATCTTCCAAGGTGATCCTGTGTCGTCAGGCACCGACCTTGCGCCTTAACTAAGCTGGTGCTGCTGGCGCTGCTGTTGCTGTTGTTGCTGCTGCTGGTGCTGCTGCCGCTTTCGCCACTGCTGCTGCTGCCAGCGCGCAGAGCACCAGCCTTACAAGCAGCCACCATTTGATCAAGCCATGCCTTATGTTGAGGGCTACGGTAGCTAACCGGCCGTCATATACTCCCTAAAGTCGAAAAAGGGAGTATAGGACGGCCAGTTAGCTACCGTAGCATAAGGCGTGGTTTGATCAAATGGTGGCTGCTTGCAAGGCTGGTGCTCTGCGAGCTGGCAGCAGCAGCAGTGGCGAAAGCGGCAGCAGCAGCACCAGCAGCAGGAGCACCAGTAGCACCAGCAACACCAGCTTAGTGAAGCGCAGGGACGGTGCGGATTTTGCGCCTCACGACACAGGATCACCTTGGAAGATGAAGATAGGCGCAGACAGACCACCGGCTTCGTCCAGGGAATATGTGTCATCTTTGATAGGGACGGTCTTAGCGGCGGGGATGTCACACGCTCGAAACCGGCGGGCTTGCCGCGCTTGTCTGCGCCCATCTTCATCTTCCAAGGCGATCCTGTGTCGTGAGGCGCAAAATCCGCACCGAGCTTGCGCTTAACTAAGCTGGTGCTGCTGGCGCTGCCGTTGCTGCTGCTGGTGCTGCTGCCGCCGCTTTCGCCACTGCTGCTGCCAGCGTGCAGAGCACCAGCCTTGCAAGCAGTCACCATTTCACCAAACCACGCCTTATGTTGAGGGCTACGGTAGCTAACCGGCCGTCCTATACTCCCGTTCTTCTTGTGGCCAATTATAATCAACGACACAAATAGCCGTTCCCTGTCACGCCGCGATAGGCCTGCAAGGCTCTAAGGAAATACCTTTGGCGGCACCGCCACTCGCCGCATTCGGCCCTTTGTCGTCTCCTCCTGCACCTCTGCCACCGCCGCCGCCGCCGCCGCTGCCAGCGACACAAACGGCCTCGTCGTTGCCGTGCCCGTCCTCGCTACCTCCCCTACTGCTGTCTGTAACTGCAGCTCCATCACCACACCCTCCTCTCTCATCATCGTTCTCGGAACTCGAGTCACCCAAACACCCGCCGATGCCTCCGTCCCGCAGCATCTTGGCTGCGTCCGCCAGACACGGCGGCAACGAGGACGCCGTGCCTGCTGTCTGCGCACGATAGGTCCTGCGCAGGAAGGAAATAATCAAGAGATCCACCGACCCACCGACCCACCCACCTACCCCCACCCCAAGGACGAGGCGCGGGAAACGAGGACATGGGATGAGGAAAGGCGAACGTCGTCTGCCTCGTCTGCCTTTACTGTGGCACCAACCTCGAGCGACTTTGAGCATTGGCTACTCTACAGGATGCAATACTTCCCAGCCGATTTTCTGCAAGCCAACGGGCAATGGGGGCATATGTATACTGCTACTACTGTGTATATGCACAATAAAAAGTGGAGGCTTTGGAAAGTACCTTTAGACCTTTTCATAGACGCATGCATCGCTCGGCGTTCGCGCTCTCTCTCTCCGGTGTCCATAAAATCAGCTCCAAAATTCGTCTGGGTGTTCTACCAGGTACGTATGTATGTGTTACTGTCTCTGATGTCTCTGCTGTCTCTGCTGTCTCTGCTGCTGCTGTGCTGCTGTGCGATGCCTTGTAAGCGATGAGATCTCTCTCTCTCTACGTGAGTACCAGCACTGCTGTTTGCGTTTTTGAACATTTGGCGCGCGATGCGGCGATTCATGTTGTCAGTTCGAGGTTTGAGAGCCCGCAGGTCGCCTGCTTCTTGAACGAGCGGTGCGCGTGTCATGCGTGCTAGAGTATCATAACCGGCCTGGCCAGGCCACATGTATATCATTCATGTTGGAGGCTATGATTATCCTCTTCTGGCCTCCGGCCTCAATAGATATTCCCGCATACTCTACGACAACACGCGTATTATCGTTTCCAGTCCAGGGCCAGGTCTCTTCATCCTATGGCCCTGACTTTAGCGCAAGCTCAAGCTTCATTCGAGTTCATGTGCAAGACTGACACCTGCAATCCCGTTGTTCTACCCGTCCTGCTGTGCGTACGGCTGAGCCATCTCTTAGCTATCTCTCCTGGTACTCTTCTTCGCAGGGGAACACCGAGGATAACGAGCAATCTAGGTGGAGCTAGACGGGGAGAGGATGTTGTGCGCTAGCACACCAGACCTCTACGTCCCCTATAGGAAGGCATACGCCTTGGGGATCGGGGGAATAATTCACATGATTCCCTTTTGGCCCCACGCCATGATATCTACTGGAAACCCCTCGGATCCTTGGTATCTCACCACAACAGTACCACCACTGCTGTTGCTTCGCGGGCAGAGCTTCTACGCTCTCGGCACCTCGCACCAGGCTCTTTATCTCTCTCTCTCTGCAGAGCACGACATATTCTACGTACCAGCTCGTACTAAAATTGCCGGATATACTTTTCGCGCGCCTGTCATCGACAGCCGCATGCTCCCTCCTCCCTCCCTCCCTCGCCGACAACAGCTGCAGGAGCGGTCAAGGTGGTATAGGAGACCGCGATTTGACCCCTTGACTGACCGCTACAACACACTCGAACTAGTATGTTAATGCCAAAATAAGTCTTGACGCGACAACGCACCAACAAACGGATACATCAAAGCGTCAGGCGGAACAATGACATGTCCATGCATGAAAGTTCATGCTCACAAGATACAACGGAGCCGACGGCGGGGCAGACTCGCTCGCCGCGGGGGCAACCACTTCTTGCGGGTTCTAACTGTTGGCTCTCTGCGGGTGTGAGGCCGGCTGTGCGCGGAGCCTACCCGATGTGTTATGCCTGGCCTTTCGAACGCATCTCGTACATAGCTCTAACTCTGTGTCCGTATTTTGGTGCGGTGCTGTTTTTTGTTTTTCACACCTGTGTGACGATGCCGTTGATGCAAACACCACAAGACCCGTCGCGTGCTCTGCTTGGCTCGAGCGCACCCCAAATGGGGCAGGTCGTGTACCACGAGCGAAAGTTGCTTGACAAGCGCGTCGATGGCGAGGAAGATGTCCACTCTGGGTGCAGGGGGTAGGGCCCGTGCTCCGTGTCCCGAAGCGAACAGCGACAACACAACAACACACTGATGATCGCGAACGAGCAACGAGAGGAACAACGAGGAGCGGGGGCGGAGGTAAGAACCAAAGAAACAAGCCTCGTAAACATATGAAACTTTTGTTTCAAAAAGTGCGGCGGAATGACAGATGCGGCGATATTTAATTTTGCGCGTGAAGGGGGGCTGTACTCGTAGCTCGTAGGGCTGTGTCTGTGGCTAGTGAAGCGTGAAGCGTGAAGCGTGAACGCGTGGAAAAGGTATTGGGTAGGACGAAGAGAAAACATGCACACATGCACGTACAACGACAAACCGTGCACCGAGCACGATGCATATACGCTGAGGACTTTGCGCGAGGGACGCATGTTGGTGAAACTACTATTAATAGTAGTAGGTGCACCTGAATGACGGTACTCTCGGCCTTCGTCGCGCCCGCTCTGAGGCGAGAGGCGAGAGGTAAAGTTATCCGATATGATGGACAAGACGTTCAGATCGGATTGTCTACGGTCTACGTACAGGTTTTCAAGTATTTCAATTTTATAAAAATATCTCTGGGGCGGTACTTTGCTGGAAGCCTTCGTCGTTTCCTATGTACCTATTCATACGTAACTCAAGACTTCAAGTATGACGCCAGCCAGGTCGGAGACTACAGACACCGCACAAGAGCGTGGTACGACATAAACGGACGGTGACACACGCCGCGGTGCTTGCCGTGACACTCGTCGCGGTGCTTGCCGCGACACACGCCGCGGACATGGCCGTGAGTCGTGCCGCGGGTGTTGTTGCGGGGTTTGCCGCGGGACTTGCCGCGTGGGTGCTGCCGTGGTGCTTGTCGCGGGCCTCGCAGCGGGTCGTGCCGCGGCGGGCGTTCTGTGACATGTCGTGGCACTGTCCGGGTCATGTTGCGGTACGTCGCGGGGGTATCGCGGCATGTTGCGACATGCCGCGTACAATTCCACGAAAAAGTCTAATAATGTACATCCCTCCACAAATCGAGCATCGTTCATGTTTGCTGTTCGCGACGCGTGCTACGATGGCGGTAGAGGTATACCGTTATTTGGCTGAAACGGTTTCTGGATGACGGTGTTCCTGAACGAAAATTCGTCGGAATTTCATTCTTGTGGTCCGACAGTTTTCATTTTATACTCAGGTCATGTGACTGTTCACCGCGGAGCCCTTTTCGTCCCCCTCTTAAATCAGTGTGCAGGCTACTGCAGGTATATAGCTCCTTAAGTGACCACCCTCAGAAAAATCATGGTGTCACCTGCATGCAGGCTACCGTAGCATGCGTCTCGCCTGGGAATTTCCCAGGGAAAGCAAAGGGAGACGTCGTCAGCGGAAACTTCTCACTCGCTGCTGGGAGCACAATGTGTGTCGCGTGTTCCGATCTATCGCTCTCCGCGGGTGGGAGGGCGGCTGTGCCTATGGAGCCTACCCGGCGTGCTATGCCTGGTCTTCCGAACGCATCTATGATGATACTCTCGTACTCGCAGCTCTGATTTTCTGCCCATGTTCGGACTTGATTTTTTTTATCGACTAGGACTTTTTAGTTTTTAGTTTTCACCAGATAGATGCCGCGTTCACGGAAACACCCCCACAGGACCCGTGCTCTACCCTGCTCGGGCGCACCCCAAGGAGGGCAGGTGGTGTAGCACGACATAGTCTTGCTTGATCCACGCGTCGAAGGTGAGGTAGGGCCCCACTGCTGTGGGCGGAGTGGGCAGGGCGTGTGGCTCGTGCCCCAGAGACAACAAGGAGCACACGAGGGAACGAAGAAGCGAGAAACGAGGAAAACACGTCTGGCGCGATGTACTGTAGATGCGGCGAGGTTGTTGTATTTTCAATAACAAATACGTTACGTGCGTCGTTCAGCTCGAGCTCAATCCTCAGTTGTTAAAACTGTCGCGCCGGCAACCGAGAGGATCAGCGGCGGAAAGCAGCGGGAGAGACCACAAGTAAGTGGGGTTGGTTCGCGGCAACATATAGGATAATCGGAGGGGGTGGAGCCAGGGGAGAGTTTGAGGCGAGGAAGTGGGGTTGGTGCGCGGCATCGGCACACTGACTGGCCGCCGTGCCTGCAAGGTCAACACAGTTTTTGGGACCACTCAAACGGTTAAAAAAACAAAGTAGGGCCGTTCAAATTGCCGAGACTCGAGCGCTGTAAACACCTTGGCCTCGCTTCGACAATATTTTTTATATATATATATACATATACTTGGAACACAAACCCTAACTCTAACCCCAGCCCTAAGCCGACCGCCTGCGAAATTTATCGGAAATAATATGCAGTGAGGAGTTGCTATATCTTCGCCCTTCTTTTACTTCTCCCTCCTATGGTCGAAACCCAGATCCGGGGCTCAACAAGAAACCGTTCTCCCCCCCCCCCCCCACTACGGTGCATGCCTTGCAATTTTTATCTCGAGAAGGTTTCAGCACTTTTCCCCCTCGTCGACCCACGCTATAATAGAGGGGCTCTCTCGACATTTGGTATCATTTTATGAAAGAAAGTAAGTTATATACGGAGAAAAGAACCCGTGGCACCAACGATTAGACGCATGCTACGGTAGAGGTGTAAGCAGCATGTATGTTTTTGCCTTATAAGGGTGGCCATTTGAGAAGCTCTATACCTACCTCACCCAAAAGCTGATTTTGAAGGAAAAAACATTAACCCATTCAGAACTGGAAAAAATGTCCCACACTAATTCCAAGTAGTTTGTCCCCAAAATCGGGGGACCAGTTCTTAATAACTATATACTCGTACTCAATGAACAATCCTATGGCCGAAGTAATTTTTGTTTTTGTTTTTTTTGCTACGCAAGAATGAAATTCCGACGATTTTTGGGTTCAAGAGCTCCGTCATTTCATAAAACGTTTCGGCCAAAATAAGGTATACCTCTATCGTAGCACGCGACGCCTATTAATACTTAATACTTAATAGTAGTATTCGAGGTCAAACCACTAGACCACCGGCGCGACCGGAGGTACTACTCGTATTAATAGTAGCGGCATTTCTCCGACTCTGGCATCATTTTTCTCCGGGTGTACGGTTACGACGGGTGGGTATGATAACATGGGTATGATAACACGAAAAATTGGTGTGTAACATGAAAAATTGACTCAAGGTTATTGCCGGTAAGTGGCTACAAACAGTACCTCAGCTACGAGTTACTGAATACAGCGGTACCATCCCTGCTATCCCCGTTTAGGCCTTAAGGACTGCACTCCCGCTGGGGGGACAAAACGCTTGGAATTAGTGTCAGAGTTAGGTTTATCTTGGAATTAGAGTGCAGCAGTAAAAGAGTGAAACTCCTTACGTCAGTCCCCCACACTCACTGCAATTCAGCGAAGTATCTCTGTGTCGCAGTTTTGTGACCACAGAGCTTGTACCTCTCGAGGATGGAGAATCGGCGCAGACATTGGGTGTGCTGGATGTCGACGGGTAGAAAGGACGGTTTAATGTGAAGAACACACACACATGAAGCATCCAATACAAAAAGAGAAAGGATACGAAAAACAAACAGGTAAACTGAAAAACAAAACGTCAACTCAACGAATGTCAAAACTGTCAACCAAAAAACAAAAACGTTGACCCTCTCTCTGATACCAGCTGAAACTACGTACGTATCACCCACAGGGGAGCCACAGACAGACCTAAAATATACGAGGTCATGCACCCCGTATCACGCGCAACCGAAGCATGACAAGCAGCCTGAAAAAGCTTAGTTTCGACGAAATGTTTCGATCTTACAGCTGAGTGAAGTGTCTTTCTAATTGTATACACCTCGGACAGATCACTAACATATCACTAACAGATCACTAACAGATCACTAACATATCACTAACAGATCACTAACAGATCACTAACAGATCACTAACAAATCACTAACAGATCACTAACAGATCACTAACATATCATTCCCACTTGATGATCTAGATCTTATGTCAGGGCAAATACATCCCTGATCTGTATGATCTGTATGAACTACAGTAGCTCGTGTTGCTGGATGGGAGCCATATAATCTGCACGATCTGTAGGTCATGTTTTTTTGGGTTGGATCTGTACTGTACATACATATCCTATAACGGGGGACCATAGTAAATAGGACCAAATATTGTTGGTAAAAATAGGTAAAATATGTAGGCTTTTGAGTGTACCGTAGGTCCTATTTACTAGTGTTTACTATGGCCCCCCGTATTACACAGCATCTCATGACGGCGGGCTAGGTTCTAGATGATCTACAGTGCGAGATCGTGATCTATCTGTAGATGATCTATCTGTAAATGATCTATCTGTCCGAGGTGTGCATTTTTAATCTTGTCCCTGGTTTCGCTGACACGCTATCTACTCGTACTTACAAGTAGTATGCAATTTCGCGCCGACCACGACAACAACGTAACTATATGGTAGGTGGTGGGTGGTTTGAAAAACCGGAAGATAAGAAAATCAACCGAAAACACAACATATACATACCTGGTACCTGCCTGGTATGATGCAACTGACGCTGTGGTAGTTCCATGGACCGAACACTTTGCACACTGCCGCAGCTACACGACCCATTTACATTGCATGCAGTGGTCTGAGTGTGTGTGTGTGAAACAGCACAGCAAACAGATGCGACCAAGGCGGGTGTGTAACAATTGTGGACCGGCATTATTCGGGCGCGGGCGGGCGTACTTAATATTCATGCATGGCCGTAGTCGTATGACCATAGGGAGGGGGTGTACTCATGTCGTGCACGGCCGTAGTCGTATGACCATAGGGGGGGGGGTGAAGTGTCAATATCGGCACTATTGGGGTCATTCCCGCTATAGTGCCAGTATCGGCACTACTGCTCCATTTGTGCCAAGCGATTTCAAAAGGCACTATTGCGGGCAGCCGGCACTATATGACACAACCGGCGCTATAGGGGGACCGCTACAGGCTACAATAGTAGTGCTGATGTATTCCGAGTTCGGTTATATATTGATATTTCGATACTTCAATAGATCGATACTGTCGATACGATATCTAACACTTCGTACAGTGGATTAGACTACTACTACTACTACTACTACTACTACTACTACTACTACTACTACTACTACTACTACTACTACTACTACTACTACTACTACTACTACTACTACTACGTACTACTACTACTACTACTACTACTACTACTACTACTACTACACTACTACTACTACTACTACTACTACTACTACTACTACTACACTACTACTACTACTACTACTACTACTACTACTACTACTACTACTACTACTACTACTACTACTACTACTACTACTACTACTACTACTACTACTACTACTACTACTACTACTACATTACTACAAGCACTACGACTACAGAGATATACTGTTTCATATTACTGCTAGTTATACTCCTACTTGAAGAATTGCTATTCTGTGCGGAGAACGGTCACGAACATTTGTGGCTCCAGCACTTACAGCAGGTAGCCATTGTATTAATAGTCATTGTACTCGTAGCCATTTAGTCGTCATCAAGTTGAAGTACGGGCGCTCCCGACTCTTGCGCGGCGCTCGTCAGGAAGGAGGCGGTAGCCGCCATGTCGCTGCTCCCAGACATGCTTGAAAAGTCCTCTGCAGCTGCGATCTAAATATTATCGATGGCCAAAACACTCTTCTATTAATAGGAGAGCAGCGGCTGTACGTCGGACGCCAGGAGCACGAAAACAGCACTACGGAAGACTTCCAGCTTAAACCCCAACACGTGCGCTTGCAGACGGTGCTCGACAATGGTCGCGTTTTTGATATTTTCGCACTCTCTCTCTCTCGCTCCTGCTTGCTGCGCGGTTGCTGCGGCGGGCACGGCAGGTGATCACATAATATCGATACGACCTTTTGGATTGACAGAAAGGGCAACGAGAGATAACATTTTATACATACATACGTACAGCACGCACAGCAGTTTTGTTTTCGTATTTGGACGCATGCTACGATAGAGGTGCGCCATGTTTTTTTCTGAGCCCCTCACTTGAGGAGCTCCATAACTCACCGAAAAACCGAATTTGGAGCAATATAACAGTAGTGTTACCCGATAAACAATCTCATGACCGAAGAACAATCTGAAACGTATTGCAACACCAGATTCAACGCCCGACGATTCTGGTTTAAGGAGCCCGACCGTTGAGAAAGCATTTCAGTACGTAGCATGCGTCTTTGTTTTCGCGGGTGAGAGCACCGTTGGTGGCTTGCTTCAAGTGGTAAGGGCCCGAATTAACGAGTATAAAATAAATCCAATTTGGAAAAAATTAAATTAAAATTCGCTTTTCATTAGTCAACACACACGCACCAGCACCAAATATTATGCCCCAAGAGACCCTAATCTTTGGTGCTGGTGCGTGTGTTGACCAATGAAAAGTGGATTTGAATATTTTTTTTCCAAATTGATTTTTTTTTCTTCTTCGTTAATACGGGCCCTAAGGAGCCCGACCGTTGAGAAAGCGTTTCAGCAAAAAGTGTCACTGGGACTACCTATATCGTAGCATGCGTCTTTGTTTTCGCGGGTGAGAGCACCGGTGGCTTGCTTCAAGTGGTAAGGGCCCGAATTAACTATTATTAGTATAAAATAAATTCAATTTGGAAAAATAAAAATTCAAATTCGCTTTTCATTTTGGTCAACACACGCACCAGCACCAAAGATTAGGATCTTGGAGTATAATCTTGGGTGGTGGTGCGGGTTCTGACCAATGAAAAGCGGATTTGATTTTTTTTTTTCCAAATTGATTTTTTTTTCTTTGTTAAAACGGGCCCTAACAAGAAAAAAACCCAACCCCGCAAAAGCGTGATTGGTTTCAAAATAATGATAATAATCGTTTCGGAATCTAATTTGAGGCATTCCACAGTACTTCGTGACATGTACTGGTAATACATCTTGATACATTTGTGTTCTCCCTCTCTGGCGGAGAAGCAAACGGGATTTTGGCCGATGTGACTACAGTACTTCAGCATTTGCATAGAACAACGTCCAGTACTCTAAAACTACCAAAATTTTGAAGCCGTATTCAGTTAACCCTCCCATTGCACACTACCAGTACAAAATAAGCGATGCACGTGAAGCACATACCAGGTATACATTAGACTATGGCCCCTCCCTTGCTCTACCCTTCACTAATATGTTATAATCACATGTATACATATATATGCATGTACCAGGTATATGTATTGCGTGCAATGCTCAAGTCGCGATGAACCCTGTGCGACCCAATGGGGGATGACGGTGCGATCGACCCTACTGTCATGCGTATGCGGATAATGGAGCGTCGTTCAGTGCATAAGCCGCGTCGCTGCTGGGTTTATGCGCGCCCTGACATGTCAACCAAGGTGTTTACAGTTTATGCTGGTCCGGACAGCCAAGTGTACCAAGCGCAAAGGGCCCAAACCAATATCTGGTAGCAAACAACATTTCTACCCGCCATGTGCCTGGTACACACTAAAAATACTACCAGGTATGCCGCATTAAAATGCTAAGTGTAGCTCGTTGTAAACTGTACCTACCAGTATGTCACTAACTGTGAGCCATCAGGTATAAACACATGAAAAAAAGCAGAGCTGTTCGCGGGTCAGCTCAAATCTCACGGGTCAGGTCGGGTCGGGTCGGGTCAGCTGACCCGACCCGACCCGCGAGAATCTTGAGATATCGGGTCATGACCCGACCCGACCCGTGAAAATTTGAGATGTCGGGTCATGACCCGACCCGACCCGCGAAAAATTTGAGATGTCGGGTCGTGACCCGACCCGACCCGCGAGATTTTAGAGACCTCTTGACCCGACCCGACCCGACCCGTGATATTTGCAAACCTCTTGACCCGACCCGACCTGACCCGTGAGATTTTGAACACCTCCTGACCCGACCCGACCCGACCCGCCAGACACCGATTGACCCGTGAGATACGGGTTTCATACGGGTCGGGTCGAATGGGCCCGTGATATATCTCGCGGGTCAAAATATAAAAACTCGCGGGTCCATTCTGTAGTCGTTGCTCGTTCGTCCGTTGGTTGGGCCCTGGTCCCTCATACTATTCCTAGAGTGTCGTGCTTTTTTTGTTTGTATTTTTTGTATTTTTTTGCTTTGTTTTTGAATTAGTGGTGTGTGCTCGCGAAGATCTTGGTGAACAGAGAGAGACATAGACCTACATCCCGCACATTGCCGTGCCTACCACGCCTTCTTCTCGGGTCGACCCGATAACTCTGACCCAAGATGGCTTCTGCTTCCGCCTCGGAAAGAGGGCAGACTATGCCGCCTCCGGCGAGGGCAAGCGTACTAATGTATCCATCCATAAGTTTGTGACATGCATCAATTGTCGATTGCACAATTGATGCATGTCTGCCTTGTTGTTATACTGCTGCTGCTGCTGCTGTCATTTTTTATATTCTCGTACCCTGCATTGATTTGCGGTCTGTCTGTACGAGTAGTGGGTTTGGAGAATGTGTGAGCATGATATAGTGCTGTGTGGTATCGTCCGACCAGGAGGTCGCCAAAGGTATGCCTGGCATGTTAGTACCAGGTATATAATATAATCGTTCTGCACGCTATGATATGCACTCGGGGTATCGGCACGACGGGCAGGAAAGGTAAGATTAAAGGTTTGGGACCGGCGGATCCGACCCGCTGAGGCGAGAGTAGCCCTCGAGCAGGAAGCAGTAATATAGCGAAAAATCCGGGTCTGCCGGCCGGATCTGCGGGTTCGACCCACGGGTCCGACTCGCCGGTCCACGGAAAACAACTCGCGGATTATTCTGGCCCGACCCGCAAGTGACCCGTTTCTCGCGGGTCATGACCTGACCCGACCCGCGAAAATTTTCTGATGTCGGGTCATGACCCGACCCGACCCGCAAAAATTTGAGATGTCGGGTCATGACCCGACCCGACCCCTGAAAATATTGAGATGTCGGGTCATGACCCGACCCGACCCGCGAAATTTTGGAAACCTCTTGACCCGACCCGACCCGACCCGACCCGACCCGACCCGACCCGTGAGATTTTGAACACTTGCTGACCCGACCCGACCCGACCCGCGACATTTTGAACACCTCCTGACCCGACCCGCGGGTCGGGTCACGACCCGCGAACAGCCCTGAAAAAAAGGACGTTTTACTTAGAATACCGCCGCCACATCCCATGTATCTGTTTCTTCTCTGTTCACCGGCTAGTAATTTGTTCACCCAGCGATTTGTGTTCGTTCGTGTCCATCAGTAAGCCTTCAAGCTTATCGTTACTTGCTCCCACAGCGGTCTACACACACCACCCCACGCGCCGCCTCGGGCCTCGCTCTGCTCCAACTACCTGGTATGACAGTAACATTAAATGCCGCTCGCGGGGTCCTCACGGCTGCCCGGGGGGCTGCACCCTGCACCCCGCACCCGGGCCTGTAACGTTCGATTAAGTGGCTATTACCCCCCCCCCCCCCCACGGCGGGCACTCCGGAGGGGTTGAGTTTGCTGCGCTCGGCGCTACCACCGCTACCCCCCCTTCCCAATGGCAGGCGCTCCGGAGCAGTGACTGGGCCCCTTGCGGTCGGCTCCACCACGTATGGGGTTGGAGCGGCTGGGCCCCCGGTGGGCAATGCCATCCAGCCATCGTAGGATAGGCCGTGTTCGTAGCGGCGGCTGGTGTGTCAACGAGACGAGCCCTTCAAGCCGATGCGCGGGCCGGCGCCTACGGGTCTCGCCTCCTGACAGGCGAAATAGTCGAGAGGGACGCCCTCCTCGGCTTAAGGTGCTCCCCTCTCAGTCCAGCCAGTAGAGGAGGACAGCAGTTGTCTACCATTTTATGTGATCTCCGTTTCCCCTTGACTCTCAGCATGGTATAGCAGCAGGTCTCTTTGTGCGAGGAACACATTGCCTGGCATGCATTGTGGTGCATTGCTCGAAGTATGTGCTGTTAATGGGAGCGACGAGATGGGACTTTCCCCCTCTTCTGTCCACCCACGTACGTGCGCATCATGTAGCTAAATTATGGAACCAATACTGAGGTTCGCGTTTGGTATGAACAGTACAGTACCGTTGATGGCGTTGTATTTGCACGGTGCGGTGGAAGTTCTTACTCACTACCAGGTACCAGGTGGAGGATACGGTATCGCCCGCGAGGACCATGTATTTGCACTGTGTGGCTCAAATTATTTCTTGTTGATAGGTATGCAATGATCAGTAACACTATACATAATATACACGAAGTATACTCGTAGTGGATTATTAGCTGATCGTCATATAAAATATATACCTGGTAACTACCTGGAGTAATAGTATAGAGATGGACTGCATTATTGGTATAAGTTTGTCAAGTAGTCAGGGATGATTCATAGGTACCATAATGTATAATTAATGGTGTGGTTGCCATAAGAGCTGTACATTGTCAGATGGCAAACGGAATATCTATTGGTATACCTGGTTACCTGGTAGTTCTCAAGAGCTTTGGTTTTATTTTTGGTGATGATGTTGCTCTGTCCCCCCTGGCTTTTCGCAAGGGGAGTCACAATCACCGCGGTCAGCATATACTCGTATCTCGCGGGGGTACAACAGTCTGTGCCACAAGCCTTGGCAAATGCGCTGTTGTTAGATTACGAAAATTGGCATTCATCAAAGCTTCGTAGCCAGGCACACATAGGAGTGTCGTCGTGTTTGATGAGAGACAGAGACAGGTGCCTTTGGTCATTTGCACGATGATAGGGAACACACGGAATACACACCGAAACACAGCAAGCACCCAAAGAAGAGACCGACTTTATGTTATTGTCTGTTTTTGTTTTTTGTATGTGGTCATTCCAAAACCGCTATCTCTGACCCCCCCCCCCCCGTGTATAGTCGGAGGTAAAACCACTGGCTGTATGAGAGCAGTGTCGGTATCGACATTTTTGGGGGAGGCCTGGCGCCCTGCTAATGGAGATCAGCACAATTCTCGACTAATACGTGATATTGGAGCCACAAAGTACAAACAGACGCTCAAAATAAACGTTCTTATGGAGTTTCGCGCTACCTTCCTATATGTGGCGTTGGTTGGCTGTCGGTGGTATCCCTCAAGGCCGAAGGTCAAGTCGAATAGACGGCAGCACACGTCTCACCTCTTGGTGGTACCGAGGCCTTCTTGAGTGCTGTCCTCCATGCTGCGGGCTGTTCTTCTCTCAGCGGTCGGCTTTCCCAACGCGGGCACCATGTTGTCCAACTACAACCCTCGAAGTTTCCCGTCGATGCCAGATACATCATTACGAGGACACGTAGGTTTAGCACAATCGGCGGTGCACCGCCGTACACTCCATGCGTACGTACATACGAGCAGAGGAGAACAGCCTCACCGTTTGTTCGCAGTCAGCGCAGTCAGCGCAGCTCTGCAATGCGGCGCGGATGTCAAGCCGGAAGCCTTTTGTGCAAGCACGGATTTCCAAATTGTCTTTCGGAGTTTGTTGTGAAGTGCCAATCCACGCTTTCGGAGTACTGTGCGAGTAGTTGTGATGTTGTGTGCTTCTCTTGCCCAGCACCTTTACATAATCTTGACTCCGTTGAAGTTGGAGGCGTGTTTAGGTGACTCACCACGGGTAGACTCTGTTGTTGAAGTCTATGGGCTACGACCCTCGAAAAAAAGGGTCATACTCGTAGCCCATATAGGTTGAAGTTTGTCATCGCCATCATCCATCGTGTCTCTTCTGTTGAGAACAGCGGTACGTATATACGTACTGCAGATACCGTGATTCTTCAATCACACATCATGCCAATCGTGAAGATAATATGTTAACCCACGTCCGGCCTATGAGATCCGCCATCAAATAAATATTATGGACCTTCAAAATATTTGGCGCTTGGGAATACAAGCCCCGAACGGTTAGGGTTAGGGTTGGAGGTTGGGTTGGGTCTACGCGCGTACCTTGATCCCACTTGGAAGTGCTTCCTAGCACGCAAACACGAACAGTCCGACCCCTGGAAGATCTTTACCGGACGATGTGTGAATAGTTCTCCCCCGAACGAAGCCAGCAGAAGTGGGGGGTCCTCTACGAGAACGGCCCGAGCTCCCACTGCTGTCCACTGTACCATATCCCATACTCGCTTGACGCGAGGGACGTTTGTAGAGGCAACTCGTTGCCACATGCCACCACCGAAGAAAAGTACGCTTTGAGGCCTCGGCTCTTGAACACGTCCAAGAGTAAGACAAGGCCGTCATCATCGGCATCAGAGGAGGAGGAGACGATCTCCACATATATATATATATATATATTATATATGTATATATATGTCGACGGGTAGAAATAGCGGTTTAAAATGTGTTTAAAACACGAGGTACCAAGGGGTTTATTGTGTCTACTGGCCTACTGATACTTCGTATATACATATATTTATTATGTGGACCCTGTACCCGTTGAGGTGTGCTGGTATCGGGCGCGCCCTATGTGCAGGAGCAACCTGCAACACGTTGTGTGCAAGCTGTGTGTGGTCAATTTCTACCTTGCTCGTCGACCCAGACCGAGCCAACCCAAGACATAACTCTAACCCCAACCCTCTATAACCCTAACCCGAACCCCAACCCTTTGGGGGGCACGAGGTCGGCAGGGGCAGGAACGCGGCTCCGCCGCATGTTTTGATGGCGTTTTTCCGAGAAAAAAACATGCGGCCCAATAGGCCAGCCTCACCCATCGAAACCGGCATCCTGCACAAAACTCTTTGCAGGTTGCTCCTGCACATACGGCGCGTCCTGGTATTATCGTGGTATCGTATTTGGCGTATTTGAGGGGTCGTGTGCCTCGTAGGTGAAAAGTAATTCATATCTTGAACTCTTAATAGTATGGATGGATCCGATAGATCAATAAAACGACGACGCCTGTTAGGCGAACCAGGGGCTGCGTTACTCTGGGATCGTTTCTTTGCCCTGTTTAGAATCATACTTAATGCGTATAGTACACGTTCTGTTCGTACATGTTTTCAGCTCCGGTTTGAAGGATAGATCCCCCGCAGAGTAGGAACAAGCAATGCGCATCGCGTAACACCGAACCGCCACTGACATCTGGTACCAGCAGGAAAAGGACACCCGAGGGGGCAGAGTGTACCCTAGCCGGCCCGCGCTGACTACCGCCTGGTCCTGCAGTAGAGTCGTCCACTTGGTAGAGGTCATAAGAGCTTTCTGATAGTATGTTGCCATCTATTTTCTGGAATATTGTCCAGTATTACGGTCACGGCTCCGCCAGTAGCGCTAGCCCTGCATTACCAATTGTAGTACGACCACTCCTGCTCCGTTCATGCGTACATCAGCTGGCACTCGGGGACGATAAGGTCCCATCCCTGGATCATAACCCCTTCCATACGTCTACAAGTCCAACAAACTGGGGACGATAACGGAGTTTCCCCGGGTCTATACCACCCCGCAAGGTGTGGAAACCGCGCCCCCATCGACTGATTGCTGATGGGGTTGGGGCTCATGGAGCCAGCTCGCGGTGAGAGTTGCCCTTCGGGGCAACATTGCGGTCCCGCCGCACCCGGGAATAATAATTTTCCATCCCCTGATCATAGATCCTTCCGTCAATCGACAAATTCGACAACCCGGGGACGATAACGGACACCCCCCGGGTCGATACAGCCCGGTAAAATGTGGAAACCCCAACCCCACTGGCTGCTTGCTGATTCGGTTGGGGCTCAGGGGCTCATAGTGGAGGTCCCGCCGCACCCGGGGATGATATACGTCCCTATCCCCGGATCAGACATCCTTCTATACACCTACAACGCCAACAACCCGGGGACGGAACCAGCCATGCCCCGTGTCGATACTGGCGCGCACGGTGGTCTTTACATTTCCTCTCAGAGTGGTACATCACAGCATACGAGTACTACCATACCAGGCACTACTATACATTCGAATACGTCGTATGAGAAACGCAGGGCTAGCGCCACGGGCTGAGCCGTGGCCGTACCGCTATTTGTAAAGAAATCCAGTAATTATGTATACCGTTGTCGTGTACCGGTAGCTCATACAAAAGCTACACCACCCTGAATAATCGTACATGCAGATCACACGAAGATACAACGGATGGGTACCAAAGACACCACAAAATCCGAAAAAGTGGTCCAAGATAATGCCATTCAAACCAACGACAAACGGATGAGGCTATGAAATAGACCAACCCGCACCCCGTATATGAGGCTAAGACGCCTCTGGTTAGAGTTAAACCCCTCAAGTTCCCGTTAAGGGAAAACTCGAGGAAAGTACTGACGCAAAATAAAGAAGAACATGAAGAGCTAGGGTACGCTACGTAGCGAGAAAAACCGAGCAGGGGGTTCGACAAGGTGGACCGTAAGGCGGGTATCTGTGGCGCAAACTGACGAAGAAGACAGGAGAACCTGAATCGAACATTCCAAACAAAGACGAAATACATCGACGGAAATACTGCAGCGGCGGACAATCGTGTCTCAGAGATAGTAGACCTTACTGAAAGGGGCAAGTACAAAAACAATCCGGAAAACCGTACGGAAGCAAGCGCGATAATAGAAGGCGGTGTAAAGGCCAAATGGAAACACACATTAAATATTGTGTGTTCACACTGAGGGGTGTGTGCTCCGAATCCGAAAACAGTTAATAAGGTAGACCGTTCCCAAAATAGAAGCGAAGAGACTCACTGAAGCAGCGTGCGAATGGCATATATATAGGGGTGTGTGCTCTACTGTAGTTCGAAAAACAAAAGGAAGAAATGCTGTACTTTTAGAGGAAAAGCGGAAGGAACACACTGAAGAAGCCCGCGAAAGGTGTGGGTGTGGGTGTGGGTGCTCAGAACCGAAATTAAACAAGAAAAACCCTTAGCATCTTGAGTATGTACCCTGAAGGCACAATGGCACCTTAAGTTGCAGTTTTTTTGTTTTGTTAGAGACGCGTGCTACACTAGAGGTAGCACTGTTTGGCTGAAATGATTTCTGAATGATCGAGCTCCTTAACCCCAATTCGGCGGACTTTTGTCATTATTGGCATTTTTGTCATTATTTTGTTGCAATATTGTTCCTTGTTTGCTTCGGCCATGGGATTTTCAATCGGATATCATAGCACTTTTACTTTCCTCCCTTAATGATCACTTTGGGGTGACGTGTAGAGCTCTTCAAGTAACCACCCTTCCAAGGCAAAAACATGGTGCGGCACACCTCTACCGTTACGCGTAGCAGGCGTCCAGAGTGAAAGGCAAGCGCAACGTGCGGCGCTACTCGTAGCCCGAAATAGAAGCACAACCCGAGCGCAGATCGAAGACGGCGGACGCGAAAATAGAAGACCGCAAGCAAAGGAAGCCATGTAATAAAATGCCACTATACGCGTCAGCACGACTGTACAGTAGGCAACTGGCTAAAGGGGTGGGTGAGACACTAGGGGGGGGCAGTAAGGTGTTCACGGGTTCCATCGGCGTTCCGTAGCCCGCCACGAGTCAGACCCCCACTTTGATTACGTTGAATACACCATGATCTCTCGGTACCGCTCCGTGAAGCAGTGTAAGCCGATGGCAGGAGGTCGATCTTG
Source organism: Saccharina japonica (assembly GCA_008828725.1). Taxonomy (NCBI): domain Eukaryota; class Phaeophyceae; order Laminariales; family Laminariaceae; genus Saccharina; species Saccharina japonica. The sequence goes on along the minus strand of MEHQ01004197.1, from coordinate 146,755 downwards.
ATCGTCCCCGGGTCGCCGAGGAAGCGGACTATGTAAGAATTAGCTGCTGAGCAGTGAGACCTTATACGAGGGGTGGTGGCTTATTTTCTAAGCTCCTCACATGAGGCGTTCGACATCTCATACACCCGAAACATGACTCCGTATATTATGTAACTGCCTCGTGGGTGACGTACCATAGACCAGGTACACACTACGTGATACGAGCATTCCCCTTCACAATGTGCGGAGTTAAGGTTCTCCACCACGCACAAATGATCTAACTCGACTGCCAACCGTGGTGACCGCCGAAAAACAAAAAAAACTCCTGGTTGTCTATCTCACCCAGTGGGATGCGTGTTTTATAGCGCCGTCGCCAACCAACACCAACCCTCTATGCGGGCCAGGGGGGGTGGGTCGTTCTGACCAAAATACTGACCGCTGGGTATGGCCATCATCGTTATGAGGCGTACCTTCCCAGTGACGTAAATAGTTAGCGTAGCGCCACCCGGACCCCCTCGCCTTTCTGTATGCCTCCAGTGCCTTCCTTACGCTTTCCCCGATAAAAAATCTGTGTTTCTCTCTTTATGTTGTTATCTCTCTCTTTCTTTCTTTCTTTCTTTCTTTCTTTCTTTCTTTCTTGGTTTTCCCTTTTTTCCTTACCTTCGCTTCTTGTTTCGCTTATTTTGTACGAATACTCGCGTGCGTAGTCGTAGCTACTGTAGCTCTTAATGTTGGTGGATTTCTCTCCTTGTTTTTTTTCCCGGTTCGCCACCCTCCCTCCTCTGCCTGCCTGCCCACCGGCCCGCCTGCCTGCCTGCCTGCCTGCCTGCGAGTATGCACGCCAGCGTGTTTTCTTGCGTTTTGTCTGAGGTAGTATTCCACTCCAGAGTTATTGGAGTCTGTCTTGGGACCGCGGACTAGGTAGTTGGCGACGAGTTAATTTAAGAACAATAACCACCTGTGTAGTAGTTGGTATTCATTGCTACTGCATACATGATGCGCAAACACCACCTGGTTCTACGTAGTATATATAATACAGCCCAATGCTAGAGCATGTACTTCGTGGAAGACCAACAATAAGTACCTGCTATATAACAGACCAGCGGGCCAAGTGGAAAACACGAGAAGAGTATGAAAACTACTCAATTGCAAAGAAGAACGCAAATATTGTTTTCAAAATGTAGCGGCATTGCTTACTATCCTTGCTGCAATACAATCCAGTACCATAGTATATCTGTGTCATGGTTTTGTCGCCACATAGTTAATATCTCCCTAAGGCTAGGATAAATAAACGGCACGCGCACTGGGTATGTTGGATGTCGACGGGTAGAAGTAACTGTACCGGTTTACCGTATAGAACGCACACACACATTTGGCTATTGTTATACTGATAGTGTACGTGGTGGCTAATCCTTTCACCATCATCATCGTATGAGAAGTACAGTACCGGGATGAACATAAGAATAACATGCACCTGGCAGGTTACACGTTTGTTTGTGTCGCTCGACGGCGGAGAGGACGGAAGGGAGCTTGGAATGCTGCCCTCCCAGCGTCTTGATGTGTTGTTTATCGCAATCCATCGACGTTGATGCACGTAATAAGTACGCGTCACTTGCTTTTTTTCTTTCGCCATCATCGTGCCCACCTACTACCTCGGCCGACAGCACTTGGGAGGGGAGGCGCTCGACCCTGTCGCGACAACTCGTTCGTCGTGCGGATGGCGGGATGTCGGCCGGAAACAAAAGAAGGGTACGTCCCGCAAATGTACCGCGCGCGTTGGTTGCGAGGATCTACGGGCAGACTCTGTTTTTTTGTCACAAACAATGTAGAGGGGAATCTGTCGTACGCCCCCTCTTCTCGTTTCGTTACCGTCCACACTCACTCTCGGGGCCCCTTCTCTTCGTATGGTATTGTAGTGCTTGCTCCGATTTGTGTTCTGTAACAGCAGCCGCAACGTGAGCTCCTGTCGGTACACACCGGTATACTTGGAAGTTATACAATGTATGTAATGCAACCCCACATAAGGATTGGGATGAAGTTCGACCCACGTGAGACTCGAACCCCGGAAACAAGCTCTTAAAAGCATTCGAGGGTACCACTAGACCACAATACTTGTATGTACAGTAGCATTACATACATACATCCCTGGTGTATAGTAACAACTACGTGTGTTATGTATTACTACTGCCTACAGGATGCGAAAACATTACCTGGTGTAATATTGAATGACGCAGTACAATACTAGAGCATGTATACGAGCTGGTTCAAGCGTATCAGCCACGAATATCGAATAACAAAACAACTAAAATGCCACATATTTGGTATCATACTGACCGCCATGAACAGTGGAAGAGAGAGGGTGACATCGCTACTCTTTTGTTTTTTAGATACCTACAGTAGGAACTGGCGCTACCACCGAAAATAATGTGGCCTGACCAATCACAGGCCTTCAAAGAGGTCAATAATAGTCAGGCGTTTCCGTAGAAATATATATTTTCCCTCGATTTTTTGCCTGAACGAACCGCTTACAATGGTCTAAGGCATGTCTGTACATTTTTTTGACGCAAATACTCGAAGATCTGACTGTGTTTGGTCCATATTAAGCAATATTATGTAACGCCGAAATCGAGTATATACTGACTGGCACTAAGAAATTACGAGGCGATGCCGGATTTAGCACGTGTTTTGCCGCACAAAGGTCCAAAAGTTCTCGCCGTTTTCATGAGGTGAACCCTGAACTTTTACACACACGCACATGTTACATATGTGTTTGCCGAACCATTAACGAATGGCTTTTTGGTTTAGTTTATTGTCGTCGCCGAAAATTCGGGACCCCGTAAGACCTAAAGCTCCGAATAAACAATTCTCGCGAAAAAACTAAAATTACGCAGGGGTTCCCATAACATGTGTGCCAATTTTTAGGGTCTACGCCGTATCTCTAAAACACGGCGTGAACTTTGGCTACTAAGTCGATTTGGGGTGTTGCGCTGTAACCAGCCTGTAAACTAAGTATAAGTACCTGCTGTATAACAGACCAGCGGGGCAAAGGGGAGACACGTATTAGATAATTGTAACCACCCCTCGCCAAGAAAACGCGAAAATTGCCGATTTATTTGTAGATATTATTTACTTCGAAGTATTCCGGGGGACCATAGTAAACACTAGTAAATAGAACCTACGGTACACACAAACACTTACACGTTTACGACTTATTTTTACTAAAGATATCTGGTCTTAGTTACTACGCCCCTCCGTAATAGTTACAGTAGTAGAGCGACACTAATAAAGAAGGTACTGTACGTAGTAAGCTGGTCCTTTCGTCTTCATTGCAGTTGCTTCGTGAGGAGGCGTACATATGCGCCAGGATAAACATACATAAAGCCGGTCGGCCCGGTGGTCTAACAGGTAACCACGAGGCCTCTGTTAAGTTGGAAGTCGAGGGTTCAAGTCTCTGTATTATGGGGATTAAATAAAATTATTATAAATACGTCAGCTGTGAGTTCAACCGATTGAACAGTAGATACTCAACTTTGCGAGCTGCGTAGAATGTTTGTTATATTATTATCAAATGGCCCCAACTGTCGAGAGCGCATATTATAGCGTGGGTAAGCACACTTCGACGAGAGTCGACGAGGAAAGGAAGTGCTGAAATCTTCTCAAGATAAAAATGCAAGGCACGAACCGTACTGTAGTGGGGGAGGAGGGAGAGGAGCCTACTTTGTGACCCCGGATCTGAGTTACGACTAGGAAGGAGAGAGGAAGGGAGGGCGAAGTTAATAAATGGGATGGAAACAAAAACAAAAGTAGCGCAGGTTACACGTTTGTTTGTGTCGCTCGACGGCCGAGAGAGAGCTGTGCTTTGGAATTATTTCCTTTCATGCAGCGTTTGTTGGGATTACTACGTAGTAAGTAAGTATTCTCGTAATCAACCAATAATGTTGATGTAGCACTTGCTTCGTTCGCCATCATCGTGCTTGCCAACCTCGCCTGTGACAGCACAGGGGAGGGGCTACCGGACCCCGCTCTCGCTGTGTCACGACAGCTCGTTCGTCGTGCGGATGACGGAATCTTGGCCGGACACGAATAAATCTGCTATGTCCCGCAAATCGATCGCGCGCGTTGGTTGCGAGGTGTCACACATAATCAGTGGAGTCTTCCCACCACACCTACAGTACCTCTCTATACTCCGCGTTTCGTTACCGTCCAACCTCTTGGGGCTCTCTCCTCCTCTCCGTTGCCTTATACTCTGTCTGTGTCTGTGGTGTTGAGGTTCTGCTTGTTCTTCTTTTTTGTCGTGAAGAAGAGCCGCAATCCAAAATATTACCGGTACACAACTAACTGCATAATAATATTTCGAACTTCGAAGCATATATAGGTTGAGTGTATTTGCATGCTGCGATCCCACGCAGCAAGTACTAAGTGTTGACTCGGGCGAGCAGACAAATCACCAGGTAAAGATCGTTTTTCGAACATACGGAAGGTGTGAACTTTGTGTGATACAACTATTACGGGGGACCATAGTAAACACTAGTAAGCAGGACTAAATATTGTCAGTGAAAATAGGGAAACATATACAATACCAGGTAGGTTTTTGTGTGTCTCGTAGGTCCTATTTACTGTGGTCCACCGTAATATTATAATAGGGGTAGGGATGGTTGAAATTGATAAATTCATGACTTGTAAGCTGCGTACGACGTAGTGTGGATTAATTAATACCTGTCTCTCTTTTGTCAAAATAAATGAATCCCCATTATTATGAATAGTATTGTACCTTAAGTCAATATTGAGTTAATTTCACCCACCCATTATATGATAAATGCGGGGGAGGGGTGGATTCAATGAATCCAACCAGTACTTGAACTATCACGGGGGGGCCTAGTAAACAGGGCCTACGGTACATACAAAAAACTGTATGTTTTCCTACTTTTACTAGCAATATTTGGTCCTATTTACTACGTGCGGTGCTCTGAAATAGTGTGGATTCGTTCATTGTGACACAAGAAGAGGGACACGATATATCTGCGGCGTTGGGACCAAATTTCCTCTCGAATATCGATATCGAAATTGAGCACATTGTAAATATCGACATTGATCACATTGCAGATGCGGAGTAGGACGCACGGTGAATAGATATATACCAGTCTGACCCTCAACATTAAGCAACAATTACATTAAATCCTATTATACAAACGGTTCTTATCTTTCGGATCAGAGTGGTATATATTATACAAGGTTCCCCTTCGGGATGTTGGTCACTTGACATCCCGGGGGGGTCGCAAGGAAAATAGATCGCACATGCTTCATAGTTTAATTTTTGGAGCAAACCTGTGGCATAGACTGTAAAAGTAGTAGCGACGGCCATTCCTAACGAAACAACTGTCACGAGATGATATCGTATCTGAGGTACAGTGGGCCCCCGGTGTTGAGAAACCTCAGTTTGGTGTCCAGGCTCAACGACTTGTTTTGTTTCTGAAGTCGATCTAACTATTTTTGGTAGGATTTAAAGTCGATCCCACGGTGATACTGTAGTTATCACGGCTGTTCTGCGCTGTCCAGCTGAGTATACAGAAGATAGTTATGACAGAGCTGTTGCCCGACGAGTCCCGCCCCGGTCCTAGATAAGAGTATTCACTCGTACGTAATACCTTTTCGGCGGGTACGCTGGTACGCGTTTAGCAGCCGAGTACTCGTTTAAGGGTGCCCGTCGAAGAGCTGGATACCCGGGTGCCCTGGGCCCAAATTATCGGCGAGTATGGAGTGTTATCCATACCCGTGACGGGTATTAGCGGCTTTGTTGTTTTGAATCGCTGCTGTAAAGCGCGGGTGATATTAAAATCAGTGGGGGAGGTTTTGCTGGAATCGCATACATCAAACACACATGCATACAAAATGAAAGACATAACAGAGCAAAGCAGTACTCGTTGTTCGTAGGTGTCACAACTAGATCTGCTGGATCCCTCCTGCTACTCGCAGCTGTTTACTGCGGGTTCGGCGCACGCATACAGGACACAACAACAGCCGCCACAATGGCAACAATCTGAACAGCGGCCACTGCGTGTTCTGCAGCTTCTTCTGCTGTACTGATGTGCTGTTCGATAAACGGCACCTTGGCTGCTCTGTAGTTTGTAGTCAAGACTAGAGACATGTACCCGTAAAGTATAGCAGTAGTGCTACTGTACCAAAATACTCGTATCCGTACGTATGTAGATCGGCCTATCGTTCGTACTCGTAGATCTGTGTATGTGTACTTTACGTAGATTCCAAAATATTGGAACCAAACTACAAATTTACATAAAATGCGCCTGTAAAATTCTAAGCGTCTCCTATAACTGCTACTACTGCTGTACGCAGCCCAGACAGAGCAGACGCATGCAACATGGTATCAACTACTGCTGCACGACGCTTGATGTGTGCCTCGTTCGATGTCGGTGTGGTCCTTGTTTTCTCGTGCGTGGTTCGTGCTTCGTGTGTTCCGTTCATACGGCGGGTCAAAAACGAACCATCAAACTTCATACGTATGAGAAAACAGTCGTACGACAGGTTTTTTAGAGTAGTTGCGAGGCGGTGTCAAGTCGGAACGTCTCCCCTGAGTTATTTGCCAGAATTCGCGACTTTATAGGCCCAGAGCACGCCCCACGGGCCTCGGCCGGGACCCGCGCTTGCGCCGTGGTGTACACGCGCACCCCCCTGCGTGCCCCGCAGCCGACAGCACGAGAAAAAACCCGCGGCCGGAGATGAAAAGTGAAAGTATTCCGGGAAAATGTCCATTTGGTACCTATACATACATATGTATATAGCCTCGTACAATATTTGGGTGAAGGGTGGTACGTAGTGTGTATTCGATTGCGTATACGCAGGGAAGGAGACTTGGTTGGATGAGATTGGTTGGTAGTATTCGACGAATTGTGTCAGCTTTTTCATTCTGAATGAATAATAATAATGCCCTGCACATTGTCGGAAGGCGAATAATATACTAATAGTGGTCACATTCTCATGAGCACCATGCATGGTGGTTTTGGGGTGTTGACTTGGATCAGGGTGAAGAGTGACCGGAAGGGGTGGTGGCTTGAACGAATATCTACTGTATGTATCGCCCCCTGCCCCCGAATATTCGTGCAGCCGCACGACGCGGGGGTGGTACGAGACATGCTGAAAGTTTCCTCGAGATATGAAATAAGAGTGTGTACCGTGTACCACATACTCTTCGTTTTGCACCTGAGATCCTTGACCGCCACCCCGCGTCTCGTTGTCCTGGTGGGGAGCCTGTGGATTGCGACGCGTGCTGAACGATGGCGACACATGTAGGCGTTGCACAGACCCAGCCCTCTTATAAGAAACCGATCAACTGTGTACTGGCCCGAACTCTATTTCTCATTTGAGAAAGGGTGTTTTTCACACTTAACTTAGTGTGTGACGCTCTCCAGAATTTAAGAGTTTCTCGCAAATTTAGGGCCGAGTTTCTTATGGGGCTATTTCTTATCCTGTTGTGAGATTGTCGGCAGTTGTAGGCCGTCCATCGTGATCATCATCGGCACGTACCTGTGATACGAATGCTACGGTAGAGGTGATGCACCATGTTGTTTCTGAGGGTGGTCACTCGAGGAGCTCTATACCTGCAGTAGCCTGCACACTGATTTTGGAGGCGAAAACAAGTGTTAACCGAGGACCAATACCATGGCCCAACGATAAAACAAAACATATCGTAACATAAAAGGGGACTTCCGACCATTTTGGGTTAAGGAGCCCCTTCGTGCGGAAACGTTTTCAGCCAAAAAAAGGTATACCTCTATCGTAGCAGGCGTCGTGAGTACATGTCTACAGCTAGATGTTGGCCCAAAACCATACTGATAGTACTTCGTGAGACCTTGTCTATGACCACGCACTTATCTCCGCAACACTAGCCGGCCCAAAATAATCGTAGACGGATAGATGCAGATCACGCGACGACGACACAAAGGTTGACTGCCAAAACGTCCGGAAATTGGAAAAATTATCGTAGGTACGGCTAATCAAAATTGTAACAAGGAATTGAGACTTTAGACCTGCTACCCGGCACTCGCAATGAGGCTATACGACACCTCTATTATTGTTCAAGAAGCTCTCCAGACTTGGTGACATGTTTTTTTTTTGTTTATGCACGGAATGAACCACCTGCGATCTTGAAAGTGGTTGTCGTATGTCCAACACAATTGATGCTTCGTACACGGCTAGTGTGAGCTGTAGCAAATAAATGAGGCTGTAGACCTACGACCCAGCGCTCGCAATGAAGAAATGAGACACTTATTTTTAATATGTACCCCCTTCGAAGCTGAAAGGGAACGCTCGCTGCGGCGCCTCTTGTTCGAGGGAAACCCTCTTCAAGAAGCCGAAAGGGAAAAGCTGTGGGGATTGGGCTAAGGCACGGGGATACCGAGGCGACTGCAGTACTTATAGACCGAACACGCCATATCTCTAAATATATAGGCCATCTAGCAACACTGCAGGTGGCACACGTTGTACGAGTGTAAACTGTAGCTGAAGTCCACCACAACTCCATCTGCTTGTAGTACCGCATGGAACCTTGTCTGTCGCCGTTAATAGTATATCACTCTACCACACACGAGTCATAAGAAGGTACAGCTTTCGCTATGGAACCCCGCATGTATATCCCTGTTTCCTGGTTCCATCCTTCATTGCCCCCTACCACGCGCCTTGACCATAACCCCCCTACCCTAGAACCCACCGCTCTACTTGTAGAGAAGAACACCGTACCCCCTTGCCCCTCTTCTAGTTTGTGAGCCAGAGGAAGTTCGGCCACGATACCCTATTGATAGTGGGGGGGGGGGTACACTGTCCAGACTGCGAGAGGTAAACCCCGCCTCCCAGAGGATAAACGCCTCCCGGCACGCATTGCCACGCAAAATCGTCTACTTATTAGTTTACGAAACGAACAACGCGCTTGGTGAGGTGATTGCCTTGCCACACCCGTGTGTCCCATGCGACTAGTCACGTTAACCCCTGCTGCACCGAGTCAGACGTCCACGTTGCTTCATTTGATCCTATAGTAGAACAGTTATACCCATCACGTTAATCAGTACCCTTCCGTGCTGCTGGACGGCCTCATCCTCTCCTACACCTGGCCTGGTTCGTTGAACTCTCGACCGCGGCTACAGTAGTACACAAGGCTCGCTCTCCTACCTCAGTCACATTGCCTCTACCCTATCAAGCACGGAGGGAACCTAGAGAACCATAAGCAAATAAGCGTGTAAACACAGGGGGATACCTGCTTTTTGGGGTCCATCGTATCTTCTGATTGCCATGACCCCTATTCCCCTGTCCTATCAACGACGGGTAAGTCTCGGCCGAGACTGAAGCTCCCGCTCCAAACTCGCACCTCTGCATCTTCAATTATTTTATTTCTTCATTCTTCCATTCCATCTGCTACCTTCACCCCTCGTCACTAGTTTGTAGCTCGAACCCGGGGTCATTTAGCAGCCCCCCCCCCCCCCCCTCTAGTTACGCTCACGCCTTGCATTGGTTTTAATCACAACAGGGGATCAACACTGTCTCCCGCTGTCGCTGACTCGCGTCGAACTGCACCTACCCACTGAAGCCAATGAATATTCCCACCACTGCTGCTGTACCAGGTATGCGTTACCACAAAATATGGATGCGAATACGTGAAATATGGCAATTACTATTACAAGCTGCAAGCAGACACTTCGTGGTCGATTAACCAACCTATCGCCCACCGTGTAAGGCTTAACAACCGTCGTCCAGATCAGAACTCTTCGTAAAAGGCCCCCTGTCTGCCTGGCGGGGGTGGGACGGGTTCCGCCGCGTTCCCAATGGGGGAAGGGGGACGGATTTTCTCGCAAGTGTTAGTAGCGTTGTACAAGTTGTACAAGGCATGGAGTACATGTCTAATGGCAACGGGGTAGAGTTAACGGCAACGCCACGGGTCGCCGGGACCCCCCCCCTAGCACAATTTGGGCATAACAACATACTTGTGGCGACATTGAACAATGTAGCACACCCTTAGGCGCACCGGCAACAACGCAGCGAAAGCCCCACAATGAGTCGACAACCTCTCAAGGCAGTGCGCCTGACGGTACGTATAATGGTATGCTACATCGTTCAATGTCTGCGCAAGGGTTTATTTACGCCTACAATGTGCAAGGGGACCTGTGGCGGTAATATTGTTCGACATTTCTACCTCCGAGACCCAGTTCGCTACGTACTGCTGCAAACACGCAAGTCGACGGCAGTCGAACTCCTACCGTTAAGAATGTTTTCGCCAAAACGTAGGTGGATTTTTCAAGAGGTTAACGTGCTTGTCACGGTGCTCCCATCTACCCACCGCCCTGAAACGCTCACCACTCGCCCCCGCTCTAGCATGCTGCATACCTAACAAAAGCACAATGTACTCTAAAAGACCTCTAGAGAGTTCATGATTATTTTTTCGTTTGCCTTCCGACAGTATGCAGCATGAGCTTCAACGTTGATCACTCATAAACATTTTCCCGAAAGCAGAAAGCCAAGGGGAACAGAAAACCAGAACATGATCTTAATACGACTCCTTGATGGAATTGCTATTGAACAAAGCCCACATCGATCCTTTTATTCTTAGCAACGTGCTTGTCGGTGCCGCTGCGGTGGAGCGCACCTCCCGGTGCCCAGAACCTACCCCCACGCGAGCTTGCGCGAGTTCAACTTCCACGACTACCTACGTCTGATAACCTCGCACACAACATGGTGCTCCCACGTAAGGTTGTCGCGAAACCATGACTAGACAAGGGTGAAAGCCTCGTGAAAAATACAACATGCTGCGGTGGGGATAGCGCCTGGTTGCTCTGAGCATACTCCTTTGATTAACTCAATACCGATCGTAGCACCCAACAGCTGACTTTGACAAAAACTCGTTGTCATCTGTAACCCCGATGCGCAATCCCATGGACCAGATACACAAGAGTTACGAAGGTCGTCAGAGTACCAGCACCAGTCTTTGGGACCCAGTCATTGACTCCCGAGTCCGAGACAGTTTTTACGTTATTGAGTCCATAGGATACCAGACGCTGAAATGACTGGGTCCCCGCGAGTCCCCAGGGTACCAAAGGCTGAAATGCTTGAGTCCTCGAGAATCGCTAGAGTACCAGAAGCTGAAGTGACTGAGCCCTCTCGCGTCGCCAGGGTACCAGACGCTGAAATGACTGAGTACTCGCGAGTCCCAAGGGTACCAGGGGCTGAAATGACTGGTACTCACTGGTACTGCTACTCTGACGATACTTTGTAAAAGTACACATCGGATCTAAGTACATTACATAATAAGTTTGAAGGTTGAAGAGCCTAGTCAATGGCAATGTTTTGAGCGAAACAAAGGAAAAGATTATTCGGGATCGGGAACCGACACAAGGATAATCTGCAGTTTGTTGTTATAGAGAGAATTCGGCGTTATGGTTCATATTATTTGGCTGAGCACGTAGTACGTAGCTCACTCGCAGGAACAGCGGACATTGGTCGCGCTTGTGGGAATGCCAAGTGGATACCGCCCGGAACGGTGCTGGTAGACTGGTAGAACACGCGAACAGACAGGGCTGTTGCTTGCAACTGGACAGCGGTCGTTCGCTAGGCCAGGTAGTTCGTGATTTCTTCTCGTGATTCTTGAGTTTCATCGTTACTACTGGGCCAGACATATCGTGATTACTCGTCATTCTCGAGTTTCATCGGTATTTTTAGGAGAGTTGCCAAGCCCCGGGGCATGACTTGGGAGAGGCGGTGTGGACGGTGAGGGAGGAGACACCAACATCGTGCATCATACCGGTATGTCCTGCGTTGCGTATTTACCCATTACTGGTGCTTGATGGCCGAAGGCGTGATGTTTTTCGGACGAGTCAAGCGAATTGTGAGGTGAGGCTGGTTTTTAGCAGCAGCAGCAGCGGTGCATATACGTACTGCTGTAACAATACTCGTACGAGTATCTGCCAGGTGTCTTTATGATATGATATGTCAACCAGTATTATTTGCTGGGTTTTACGAAGTGTCAATATTTTTTTATACGATACGAGTACTGCTGTAATAACGAGGGGAAAAGCGGAGAAATGCAAAATCCCGACTTCTAAATACTCGTGTTCATGTACCCGAGTGCTATATGTATACGTACCTGGTACGTATGAGAGACCAATAATGTTTGTACGCTATACGTATTGTTGCTATTATATGCTACGCGTATAATGTACTATTAATAGTCAAGATATCGCTGGTACATCATGTATGCGGATGTTACGACATGATGAGGAAACAGCAGTACGATGCTATATGTATGATACGAATGTATAAGGCACACTGCTGAAAGATTATATACAAACGTATTGTTGCTATATGCTATGCGTATAATGTACTATTAATAGTCAATATATCGCCGGTACATCATTTATGTGGATGTTACGACATGATGAGGAAACAGCAGTACTATGCTATATGTATGATACGAACGTATAAGGCACATTGCTGAAAGATTATATACGAAGTACGTACCTGATATGAGTGTATGATACGAATGTATAAGGCACATTGCTGAAAGATTATATACGAAGTACGTACCTGATATGAGAGATCAAGATTATATGTGGATGTTACGACATGATCAGGAAACAGCAGTACGATGCTATATGTATGATACGAATGTATAAGGCACACTGCTGAAAGATTATACCAGGTATACAAGTACGTACGTACCTGATATGAGAGATCAAGGTTATCTGTACTCTATACGTATTGTTGCTGTATGCTACGCCTATCATGCACCAGTCAAGATATGACCGGTACATCATGTATGTGGATGTTACGACATGGTGAGGAAACAGCAGCGCGATGCCACGAGTATTGTATGGTACGAATGTGTAACTGCTGAATGATTGATTGGACTGGAGTACGTATTGTTGCTGTATGCTACGCCTATCATGTACCAGTCAAGATATTACCGGTACATCATGTATGTGGATGTTATCATGTACCAGTCAAGAAATTACCGGTACATCATGTATGTGGATGTTACGACATGGTGAGGAAACAGCAGCGCGATGATACGAGTATTGTATGGTACGAATGCGAACTGCTGAATGATTGATTGTACTGGAGTACGAACTTTTACGTACGGACGAACGCAGCACGATACCATATGTATGATACGAATGTGTAAGGCACACTGAATGATTGATTGTGCTGGCGTACGAACTTGTACATGTACGAACGCCAACCGAGTGGGAGAAAGGCAAGGATACGTGCTATTCATATAACCTTAAGGAGCGCCCACGGGGACTGCTGAGTGAAAGATAATCTTCGCAGCCAAAAACGTACATGCACGATACATATAATGTGGAAAAATGAGCGAGTAATTCCCACGCGGATTGCTGGGTGAGAGATATTATTTACGGTCAATTGTACGTGCACGATATATATAATGTGGCATCATGAATGAGTGATTCCCCAAGTGGCATGCTGGGAGAGAGATAATCTACACAGTCAAATGTACGTGCGCGATAAATATATTGTGGGAAAATGCACGAACGAGTGATCCCCAATGCGGACTGCTGCGTGAGTTATAGCCTTCATAGTCAAATGTACGCGCGCGATAAATAAAATATGGCATGTTGAACGAGTGATTCCCCACGCGGAATGCTGGGTGAGAGGTAATCTTCCCAGCCAAAACGTACGTTCACGATGCACATCATGTGGAGTAATGAATACACGTGCCCGGAAAAATAAATAATTATTTACCTGGTATATATATACAATGTAGCATGCTACGATGCCGCTGGGAATAGTGAAACTGTACATACTTGTCGTTACCTTAAGCGTAATCGCGATGGGGGACAGATGGTCCTGAATGATCACATTGTTTTGTTTTTAAGATGTTCTCGGACGTGGATACTTGTAGAGAGACCACAGAGACTTACAAAACTGTACGATGTTGCTGGAAAAAGTGCACCTGAGTATTCTAGCTGTTACCCCTCGCGGTGGCGATGGGGCGCAGAATATTTGCAGAATTTTATGTACTAAAAATGTCCAGCAGGGCGTGGATGTGAAATGAGTATCTACAAGTATATGGTTATGGCGTTGTGAATGAGTGTCTCACCACGCGTTGAGAGGGAATCTTCACAGCCAAAAAGTTCGAGATGTCTCGGACGTGGATACTTGTAGAGAGACGACCGCAGTAACTTACACAGCGGTAGGATATTGCTGGCAAAAGTGCACCTGAGTATTCTAGCTGTTACCCCTCGCGGTGGCGGTGAGGCGCAGAATATTTGCAGATTTTTATGTACTAAAAATGTTCAGCAGGGCGGGGATGTGAAATGAGTATCTACAAGTATGTGGTTATGGCGTAGTGAATGAGTGTCTCACCACGCGTTGGGAGGGAATCTTCACAGCCAAAAAGTTCCAGATGTCTCGGACGTGGATACTTGTAGAGAGACGACCGCAGTAACTTACAGCGGTACGATATTGCTGGCAAAAGTGCACCTGAGTATTCTAGCTGTTACCCCTCGCGGTAGCGATGGGGCGCCGAATATTCACAGATTTAAATGTACTAAAAATGTCCAGCAGGGCGTGGATGTAACATGATTATCTACGAGTGTATGGTCATGGCGTAGTGAATGAGTGTCTCACCACGCGTTGAGAGGAAATCTTCACTGCCAAACGTTCGAGATGTCTCCGACGCGGATACTTGTAGAAAGGCGACCGCAGTGACTTACAGCGGTACGAAGTTGCTGGCAAACGTGCACCTGAGTATTCTCGCTGTTACCCCTCGCGGTCGCGATGGGGCGCAGAATATTTACAGAATTTTAAGCACTAAAAATGTCCAGCTGGTTGTGGATGTAACATGAATATCTACGAGTATATGGTTATGGCGTAATGAAGGAGTGTCTCACCACGCGTTGAGAGGAAATCTTCACAGCCAAACGTTCGAGATGTCTCGGATGTGGATCCTTGTAGAAAGGCGACCGCAGTGACTTCACAGCGGTACGAACGTTGCTGGCAAACGTGCACGGAGATATTCTCGCTAGTTACCCCTCGCGGTCGAGATGGGCGCAGAAATACATTACAGAACTTTCAGCACTAAAAATGTCCAGCAGGTATGTGGATGTATAGAACATCTACGAGTATTGGTTATGGCGTAGTGAATGAGTGTCTCACCACGCGTTGAGAGGAGAATCTTCACAGCCAAACGTTCGAGATGTCTCGACGTGGAACTTGTAGAGAGTCGAACCGAGTGACTTACAGCGGCACGACGTTGCTGGCAAAAATGCATCCTGAGTATCTCTTGCTGTTACCCCTCGCGATCGCGATGGGGCGATTTACATATGAATAACATTCTGCGTGCATGGCAGAATTATGTACAGAATGCTTATATGCAAAAGTGCACCTGAGTATTCTGCTGTTACCCCTCGCGGTCCGATAGGGCGCAGGATATTCTACAGAATTTTATGTACTAAAATAGTACAGCAGGGTGGGTGTGAAATCAATATTTGACGAGTATGTGGTTATGGCGTAGTGAATGATGTGTCTCACCACGCGTTGAGAGGGAATCTTACGACACTCAAGTCCCACAACAGATACGCGTTCAGAACGTGTCACCTTGACCGTCTCGGACGTGGATACTTGTAGAGAGTCAACCGCAGTGACTTACAGCGGTACGATCGTTGCTGGCAAACGTGCACCTGAGTATTCTTTGCTGTTACCCCTCGCGGTCGCGATGGGGCGCAGAATATTTCACAGAAATCTTCAAAACGTGCATTCTGAGTATTATCGCTGTTACCCTCGCCGTTCGCGATGGGGACAGAAATATTTACAGATTTTTATGTACTAGAATGCCCTGCAAAAGTGCACCTGACTATTCTAGCTGTTACCCCTCGCGGGTCGCGATGGGCGCAGGATATTTACAGATTGTATGCAAACTCACCTGAGTATTCTAGCTGTTACCCCTCGCGGTCGCGATGGGGCGCAGAATATTTACAGATTTTATGTACTAAAAATAGTCCAGCAGGGCGTGGATGTGAAATTAACAGTATATGGTTATGGCGTGTGAATGAGTGTCTCACCACGCGTTGAGAGGGAATTCTTCACAGCCAAAACGTTTGAGATGTCTCGGACGTGGATACTTGTAGAGAGTTCAACCGCAGTGACTCTACAGCGGCACGACGTTGCTGGCAAGTCACTGAGTATCTGCGTTATGGTCATGGGGCGGAATATTTACATAATTTTTGCAAATTCCAGCAGTTACCCTCGCGGTCGAGATGGGGCCGCAGGATATTACAGAATATGTCTAAATCACTGAGTATTCTAGCTGTTACCCCTCGCGGTCCGATGGGCGCAGGATATACAGATTAAGTACTAAAATGGTCAGCAGGGGTGGATGTAATCAACATCTACGAGTATATGGTTATGGCGTAGTGAATGAGTGTCTCACACGCGTTGAGAGGGAATCTTCACAGCCAAACGTTCGAGATGTCTCCGACGTGGATACGTAGGAGTCGACGCAGTGGAATCGTATCACTGCTGGGTGAACCGTGACCAACAAGTCTATGTTTGTAACCGTGAGCAACAACATTTGCAATTTCGCCACATGTTGCGGCAGGCGACAAACTTACAGCGGCACGATGCCGCTACAAAAAGTGCACCTTGTTATCTACGCTGTTACCCCTCCGGTCGCGATAGGGGCAGAATATTTACAGTTTTTATGTACTAAAGCGTCCTTGCAAACGTGCATCTGGGTATTCTCGCTGTTACCCCTCGCGGTCGCGATGGGGCGCAGAATATTTACAGATTTTGTTGTACTGAAAATGTCCAGCAGGATGTGGATGTAACATTAATATTTGCGAGTATGTGGTTATGGGTAGTGAATGTGTGTCTCACCACGTGTTGAGAGGGAATTTACAGCCACCGTTCGAGACGTCTCCGACGTGGATACGAGGGTCGACCGCAGTGGCAATCGTATCACGCTGGGTGAACCGTGACCAACAACGTTTCCTATGTTTGCTAACCGTGAGCAACAACATTTGCAATTTCGCCCACATGTTGCGGCAGGGCGACAAAACTTACAGCGGCACGATGCCGCTATCAAAAAGTGCACCTGGTTATTCTCGCTGTTACCCCTCGCGGTTGCGAGGGGGTGCAGAATATTAACAGTTTTATACTAAAAACGTCCAGCAGGTTGTGGATGTAACATGAATATTTACAAGTATATGGTTATGCCATAGTGAATGGGTGTCTCACCACGCGCTGAGAGGGAATATTCACAGCCTAACGTTCGAGATGTCTCGAGCGTGGATACTTGTAGAGAGGCGGCCGTAGTGACATAATTCGTATCACTGCTGGGTGAACCGTCACCAACAACGTTTGCTATGTTCATTCACACGTCGCGGCAAGGTGACGAAACTCAGAACGGTACGGTGCCGTTGGAAAATATCTGGGTAATCTCGCTGTTACTCCTGGCGGCAGCGATGAGGCACATAATATTTGTAGACTTTACTGAAAACGTCTAGCAGAGCTTAATGCAACATTGTTGGTTACGAGTACATGAGTATGGCGTTGTGAAGTGTCTCGCTGAGAGGGTGTCTTCACAGTCAAACGTTCGATATGTCTCGAGCGTGGATATTTGTAAATAGACGACCTCAGTGGCAGAAATCGCAACACTGATGGCTGAACCGTGAGCAGCAATAGTTGAAATTTCGCTCACATGTCGCGGCAGGGTGACGATACTTGGAGAGGTACCATGCCGCTAGCAATTCTTAATACGGATATTCTCGCTGTTACCCTTTGCGGTCGCAAAGGGGCGCATAATGTTTTGGCGTAAATGAGTGTCTCACTACGTGCTGAGGGGAAATCTTTACAGCCAAGCGCTCAAGATATCTCGATCGTGGATACTTGAAGATAGTCGAGCTTAGTGGCAGAAATCGCATCAGTGAGGAGTGAACCGTGAACACGCTATAGTTGAAATTTCGCTCAATTGTCTCGGCAGCAAGACATTGTACAATGCGTGCCGGTGCCTTTACAGCGTGTTCGTAATGGGGCTCATAATACCATGTTGAATGAACTAGCCGAACATCAATATGTGAAAGACAATACATGTGTACTGACATGTCTCGAGCGAAGTGATGTTGTGTTAGTTTCTGGTGACAGTCAGTTAAGGCGTCTTAAGTGCACTGATGGCGTCTGGATTGAGGTGCGAGGTGCGACTCTGGTCGTAGTACGTACGCGGAGCGAGGTTCGGGGCCCGTGCTTTGAGCTTGGTGAGGTTGGCGGAGCCGTTGCTCTTATGGTGGCACTACTGTCATGTCATGCAGCGCTACCTGAACACGCGCCACTTTCCTCGTTCCGCTCGGGGGAGCAAGCAAGAGCGTGGGGTTATGGACAAGCGTTGTGAGCGCCGAGAAATGTAGTTGGAAAGTCGGAGCGTAACCCAAAGAGTCCACCCTCCACTCGCCGAGGTTAGGAGGTGCCTCGACGCTTGCGGCTGGAAGTGACGTGTTGGGACGAGTCATACAGTGAGAAGGAAGGTGGAAGTCCGATACATTATGGTGTACACCCGGAATAATGCGGACCATGCGCGACATGGGTCGCGTAAACTAGTAGCTGGCAAGGGTTTGCAAAGACAGCCAGGTCAAGATACTGTATGGGATTAACTGTGTAAGTCTCGCAGTAACCTCGGTTGTGGAGGAGTACAATGGTGTTGAACCATTGGGTGTCTCAGTCATCCGAGAATTCGTACAGTATAACCCAGACAGTGAAGGGAGGGAGATGCGTTTATGGGCAAAGGCATGTGAGCATGACACAGAGTTTGATAATGCGGTAGACGTGTCAGCCAGCTGCTCTCCCTCCCATGCCACATAAAATGATAATATACAACGCAATTCGAAAGATACATACAACAAAGGAAAAGATTATTCGGGATCGGGAACCGACATAAGGATAATCTGCAGTTTGTTGTTATAGAGAGAATTCGGCGTTATGGTTCATATTATTTGGCTGAGCACGTAGTACGTAGCTCACTCGCAGGAACAGCGGACATTGGTCGCGCTTGTGGGAATGCCAAGTGGATACCGCATGGAACGGTGCTGGTAGACTGGTAGAACACGCGAACAGACAGGGCTGTTGCTTGCAACTGGACAGCGGTCGTTCGCTAGGCCAGGTAGTTCGTGATTTCTCCCGCCCACCCACCCTTTTTACAAAGCAATACATGACTCGTTTTTCTAAGTCTGGTAGCCTCGCATAACACCTCCCACGCCTGCGCAAGCTTGGTCGACTTCACCTTCCACGATTCACTAAGTCTGATGGCCCGTGCGAACACACGGAACACACGGCTCCACTCTCTGTGGTGCGCTGTGCACACCGTCACCAAGCGCGTCCCTCGCTCGTCCATCTCGACGACGACACACTTAGACCTTCGAAGGCGACCTTATCCCCTCTCCACGGACAGGTGAACCCCCCCCTCTCGAGTGCAAGCCTCCACACCTCGGACAGATTATATAAAGAGCATTCCTACGTGATGGTCTAGATCTTTCAGGAGCAAGCATATTCTGGATATGTGTATGACCTATTACGTAGTAGCTCGCGATGTCGGGTGGGACCCGTATATCCTGAATGGTCGAGGACATGTCTCCAGGGATTGGATCTGTATTTTTCAGATCCTGCGCAACGGCAGGTGATGAACTAGATGATCTAGATTGTGATTCATCCGAGATGCGTAAGCTTTGGCTCTATTCCCTGTCACTGAAGAGGCAGGCTTGCCCAGGGGCGGGTTCTTATTCTGGTGCCTAACTGTGACCAGAGCTGGCCCTGATTGCGACAACCGAGGGGGGGGTATGGTCGATCACCGACGCCCGTGTTCGGCGGTCGCCCATTACGTGGCCACCCCCGCCCTTAGGAGAGGAGGAGACCATTCCCAGCCTCGACAGTGTATACCTTATAGATACGCGCGTGTGTCCTAGAGTTTGCAAGCAGACATGTTGTAAACATTGTATCTGTTAACCTTGCCACGTATAGTGAGTGTCGGTCCTCGCCCAACAACAGACGCGTGTGCTCATTATGACACACCCTATACAGTCCATGAAAGCCCCCGACGGCTTCCTCGCTTTAAGGTCTTGACATGCTGGCGGTTCCGGAGGGCATCGCCCTTCCCATCACCCCCCCCCCGCCCCGCCCTCAACAGGCACCCCTTCATATCAATGCACTTACCTTGTGACAAACCTTTTTCATGACAACAAGTCAGCGTCGACAATTCTGTATCGACCCTGTATTGTTGTATCGGGCTATAGCCAAGCACAAAATCCCGCGATACCTTAGTAATTTGTATTGCTCCATATATATATATATATATGAAATCCAGCGATACCCTAGTAACTTGTATTGCTCCGTATATATATATATCTGAAACCTGACCGCGCCACATCGCCAAAACAGGTAGGCACGCAGTGAAGAGTTTTTGCACCTTTATCGAGATCTTAAAAGCTAGTGTGCACCTTCCTAGTTCAACCCTGGCCCTAACCCTAACCCCATCCTCAAAACGCCTGCTACGATAGAGGCAGCACTTTTCTGGCTGAAACGTTTCTTCTAAATGACGCGGATAGCACCCCTTAACCCATTCAGAACTGAAAACAACGTCCCACACTAATTCCAAGTATTTTGTCCCCAAATCCATGGGACCAGTTCTTAAGGGGTAATAACAAAGTCGTCGGAATGTCATTCTTCTTGTGTTGCGATATTTTTCCTTGGACATTCACTCAGACCATGATGTTAAAGATATTAGGCGCGAACACCTACATCTCTGATCAATATTCATCGCCACTGCTGTTGCCTGGGGCAGCAGTAGTTAGCACCAGCACTGCTGTAGCAAAGGAGAGCAGTAGGTAGCTGTAGCCGGGGAAAGCAGTACGTAGCACTATTGTAATACTGCTGCAAACAGGGAGCAGCAGTCATAATACGTAACCAAGTACCACTCGGTAGCTTCGGGATCGCGACGAGTCAATAAGCAAGTTTACCCGAGCTACGACCGGCCAGAACTGGGATCGGCTAACCGCTATTCGTCGGCCAACGTAGGTAGCACTGGTTCTGCTAATAGTGTGTTGCAGTAGCTGAGCACAACAGCAGTAGCATCGGTGATGTTATAGGCAGCAGTAGAAAAACACGGTGCGTTACGTTACGGTTCGACTAAGATGCGGCGTAACTTCGAGGACCCCGACGAGTTGTGTTTGTTGTTGTTTGTTTGTTTTTCGTACACGGGGTCCTCCCAAGTATTATTTTTGTAGCGAACGAAGGATCAGGGTCTGAGTAGCTACGAGAGAGAGCGTGGGCGTGCCCCACCCTCTGTCACTCCTCTCACCACCACCTCTAGACTCAGATGTCTACGTATTGTTCTCTAAGTTTGATTGCCCAACAAGCCGCCCTTCTACAAAACATCACTCTTCTGGTTGTTTTTTTTGTCATCGGTGGATCATCTTTCTCCAACACCAGCATGGCAGCATGCTGCTGCCTGTGCCCGCCTGTGCGGCCACCTGTCAAGAGTATAACAACTATACCTGAATACATGACAGTGTTAATCGGGTAGCACCTTTTTAGTTTCCTCTGAAATGGTTGTTTCGGGTCTGAAATGGTTGTTTTTGGGTGTGAGGTATAGAGCTCCTCAAGTCACCACCCTCAGAAAAAAACATGGCGCACCCCTATAGTAGCATTTACGTCTCAACCTCAAGGGCAAAAGTACATGTTATGGTATTGCTCGGAATCGGAATTTTGAAGTATTTAGTTTTCCAGTCTTATCAGTCCTACCTAGCCCCGCTCTCGAGCCGGGGGGCAGTTTATGTACAATGACTGCATGACTTTCGTTCCAACGTTTCTTTCTTTCGGCGTTCCTTGCTCGGCTTCGTAGCCTTGCCGTTCAGAGGTGTGGGAGTGGGTTTTGAGGAGCCGCATCTTCGACTCATGTTTTAGCTCGTGGAATCTAGGTTTCCACGAATTTGTCATGTTTCTGCATATACGGCTCATCAGGGTGGGCTAGTGTTATGGTATTGCTGGAATGATGTGGAATCGCTTGGTAAGTACCTGCTGGTATCAGGTATAAGAATCGTATTGGTAGTACTTGGAAGGCGGTATCTTAGATGGGAACCAGGGGTTCCCAGGTACTATCTACCCCCGGCCTTCAGTCTTTCATCACGGGAAAGGAATAAAGCTTCTCTTCTTCTATCTCTAAGCAAACAACACACGTGAGTACCAACGAGTACCCGTTGTAGAGGCTGACCTGGCTAAGGATACTCTGTGTCCTTACCCTAATTCCCTTACATACAACACGGTTAAAATCCTCGTTCAAAGCCCTTGGGGGTATATATAAACCCCAAAAACAAACAAACGGAGGGGGGTAAAGGGGAAATAAAGGTTGTCATTGTTTTAGTAGTCGTCGATGTATAGCAGAGGGGTAGGCATTGCTTCACGCTGCAAATCTCAACCACAAAGCTGAGACATCAAAGAAAGAACGAAACCTGAACTTTTTCATCTTTGTTGTGCTGGTTTCCGAGAGATACCATACGGGATACCTAGTACTGCACTACCTGTAGATAGTACACGATGTCCCCAAGTACACGATGTCCCCACGTGTTTTTCCTACCTAAAACTGGCCATGAGTGGATAGGATTTGAGTTGGACATCGTCGGAGAGCACAAGCATAATACATATTAGTACCTACGCACAGTATACCATAATATATATACGTCTTTGTTTGTTTGTAGTATAGATTCGATTGTTATTGTTATTGTTGCAATTATGTTTGCTGGCGTATAGATTCGATTGTTATTATTATTGTTGTAATTATGTTTGCTGGCCTTGCGAGAAATGTGTGCAGTGTGCTGCGTGCAGAGTACGTACTGCTGTAGTAAGTAATTCGGTTAAAAACTTTGACATCAATCGACCCTAAACATCACTTACTTGCATTAATCCGATAACGGGACGATGACGTTAGCCTGATGATATATACATACTTCGAAGTATATATATATATATTTTTCCATCCCATTTATTATCTTCGCACTTATGTCTTTCTCCCTCCCTAGTCGTAACTCAGATCCGGGGTCACAAAGTAGGCTCCTCTCCCTCTTCCCCCACTACGGTTCATGCCTTGATTTTTATCGCGCAGAGGGTTCAGCCTTCCCAACTCTCGTCGATTTTCATCGAAGATAGATGTGGCCATCGACTCGCTGGCTGGTATAATATTCATATCACACGAAGTATATTGATATATATAGATACACGTGTATACATTATCTATGATAGATTCGAGAGCTTGAGAGTTAAGGTCAAAGTATAATTCTCAAATATGACCGGTATATCAAATAAAGATAACCTACGACGCCTATACCGGAGACACATACATGTGGACGCTGTCTCAGTGGCTACTATTCTACAATTTCGGCGCCACATTATGAATACAAATAAAAATAAAAAACCCGACGATGCGCGCATCCTTGTTTGTTTCGTTTTGTTGTCTGGATATACCTGGTATTAATGTATTAATTAGTAGATGTATCCTGCAGTGTACGTACTGCTGTGTGTAATACTTGGTACCTGGTATGGTATAATATTATATATATGTATGCGATTTGATTCCACTGGCTATCGAATCATACCCACAAGCAGTACTCGTAGTAGTACCTGATACCACTCTACGTACAGCAACAAACAACAACAACAACAACAACAACAACAACAACAACAACAACGACACGTGATATATCCTGGAGACGAAGTCGATTGGATATAAATCGAATAGTGGGGTATCTTTTTTAGTCTGGGAGCAGTCAGGACGACACATGGTGTAATAATATCCTTACACATTGATGACCTCAGGGTTTTTCGAGCGACAGAGGGCTCCACAGAAAGCCCCCCTTTACTGTTCGGAGCAGAGACGGTACTATGGCCGAGGGCGGCTAAAAAGAGGGGGGTGTGGTATCGGGGGGTTGGCGAGGCGGCGGACCACTTCATGGCGAGATGGCACAGGGCCGAAGCGGAGAGGAGCTGGCTACGGCATGCAGCTGAGGACGCCAAGAGAGGCGAACAGGAGAGGAGGGGGGGGGGGCAGGGGCGGCCGTACTGATACAGCTGTCGACCAATGCAGAAACGAAATGGTAGATCGTGTGGCAAGATATCGGCTCGACTAGTCCTTGAATTCTATTAATTGTTTCCTGTTGATGTGTTCACTGGGGGGGGGCGCGGCAGGGGTAGTACCGGCTCTTGACACCGTTTTTGTTTTTAGAGTGGGAATGAGATGGCAGAAGGTGTGACATGGTCCCCGTATCAATTTTTATAGCAGAGACGGGAACTTGTTGTTACCATCGCCTTGAGCTTGCCTTGAGAACGACTTTTCTCTTTTCCTCTCTCGTGTCTTCTTTCTTGCTTTTTGGCCTTTTGTTTCTCCCTTTGTTTCCGCCCTATGCCGGTGTCTCCCCCTTTTTCGTGTTGCCTCGCCCGTGCAGCAGTTATCTGTTCCTCTTGGGCACGTGTGCTTTTCTTCTAGAGGCGCTTCTGTCTCCCTGCGTCATTTGTATTATGTTTCATTTCATAATTTGTTTTTTATTTGTCTTTTTGTTCTCATTTTTTGGTTCGGCTCGTGTCGCTGTGTTCTCGTACCCGGTAAGTTACGCATCTCACTTGCTCTACCCATTAATTTGCGTTTATTTTGGTTTGGTTTTTCTCTGTTTCACAGTCTGTGACCACAGAATTTGTATCTCTCTAGGACTGGGAATCAGGACAGGCACTGGGTGTACTGATGTGGTTGAGTAGAAAGAACGGGTTTAATGTGAAGACAACAACAACAACATTTGATTGATTGTCCGATGATAAATGGGATCGTAACTTACCATATATATACCGGTATATCATATAATATTATATACCTATACGACGTATATATGTTCATGTATTTACCAGTATGTACAAACTGTACAACAGTAGTATAATACTGGTACACGCCATTGATACAACGCGAACAGCAAGAAACCCGTCAAAAAAACGTACCCAAGCTAATTGACCGCGTACAGAGGATACACTAGTATACAAAAAATATGTCGGTAAAGACCAGCACATACATACATACATGCATACAGTGAGGCATGCATATTTGTTCCGTTTTTTAGTTTGAAACATGGGTGGATAAGATACGCGCGAGACGATCGGATGCTATGTATAAATGGGAAGAGGACAACACGCACAACAACAACAAACAACGAAAACCACGGACACCTACCTGATTGATGGATCAGTCGCTGCAGCAACACCATCATTATCATCACATCGATCGCTACAGAGAGCACACTGTCAGGAGAGGGGGAGGGAAAACAAATCAACTAACGCTAACTGCTGCTGCTGCGATATACCGTCGCGTCTCGTCTGCACACGAAACGTGAGTGCCTGTCACTAAATCTTATATCGGTTCGCTGTGCATATATATGGTCCTAGGGAAGAAAGGGCCCTCCCGCCCCCACGGCGGTATAGGGCCAGATTGATACATGTAGAATATGAAGAGGATACAGGAGTTATAGCCGATGCAGCGAAAGGCGGGACATACGAATTATACAACAGATCAGCTATACATACTCGTACAATCAGCATCCATCGCGAGTAGCACCAGACAGACCAAAACGCACACTGAAATGGCGGACGGTCCTATCAAGAAAGTGTTGCATGCGGACGTACTGCTGCTGCTGCTGCTGCTGCTGCTGCTGTAACTACTACTACAGTAGTAGTAATACTACTGCTGACTAAAATATCGATGTCGACGCGACTATGCTCTCGCGGAAGCTATAGTGTCAGGGGGTGTACGAGTGCTGTCTCGTGTACTCGTACCATACCTATCAGTATAGAAGATATATATTATGGTGCGTGTATCAGGAAGGGGCGGGTTATACCATCATCCTCGGTAGTATCACATGTTATTTATGTACGATGTTTTGTGTCATGTGTGCCTTGGTGCACACATATACTTACTGTAGTTAAGTAGCATTAATAGCTTAGTTATAGGTGTATTATCTGGAGGAACAAAAACAGTGCGGGGACGCTAAGTGAGGGTGCTGCGTGTGGGGTGATTGCCGTTGAGTATGGAAACGTGTTCACACTGTAATGCTACTATTATTATTGTAGTACCTACACCTACACCTACACCTACCCGAAGGTACCCCGGTATAGTACGTTCGTTCGCAGTCTACTTCGCTTGTTATTATTATTGCTGTTTTTTTGTCGTCTCGCTTTTGCTTTTTCTTCCAGCTCAAAAGTCACAGTATGGACAGATGTTTTGCCCACGACGACCTTGTACAATGTAGTTTATTATAAAATGTACATACATACATACATACCTGTGGTACCATTTTTGAGGGAGATCCGCCGTACGTTTGGGTTGGGGCTGATGGGGAGCGATTGTGTCCCAGGGAGCAACGAGCTTGAGACGCGTGCTACGATAATAGAGGTAGCAATTTTTGTCTGTTTTTTTTTTCGGGATGACGGGGGTCCTTAACCCAAAAAAATCGTCGGAATTTCGTTTTTTGAGTTGACCAATTTTTCGTTTTTTACGTAAGGCCACAATATTGTTCATCGGGTAGCACTTTGGTTCTCCAAAATCAGTGTGCAGGCTACTGCAGGTATAGAGGTCATATACTATAATCAAGTGACCACACCCTCAGAAACTTCACGGTACACCTCTATATCGTCAAGCGAGGAGAGAGGAAGGAGGGAAGAGGAGGGGGGGGCTGATGCCGATGACGTGGGGTTGGCACATAGATGCTGAGTAGGGGATTAACATACGCAATTGAACGGAAGAAGGATAGTAAATGCTTGACTTTTCCTGCAGTGGGGGTGGAAATGAGTGGGAGGATTTATTGCTTTGGGATTTTGTCGGACGGTCGTCACGAAACATGTTCAGGTATGAGGTGTGTCGATCATTGGATGAAGAAGGGGAACATAGATATATAGCAGGTATTGTCAGCTTTTTCATTCTGAATGAATAATACCCTGCACATTGTCGGAAGGCAAATAATATAATAAAACAAATATATATAGCAGGTATAATATTTGGGTAAACGGTGGTAGTGCGTATTCTATTGACTACACGGAGGGGAGGAGAATTGGTTGGATGAGATTGCTGGTATTCGACGAATTGGGTCAGCTTTTTCATTCTGAATGAATAATGCCCTGCACATTGTCGGAAGGCAAATAATATAATAATCATAAAAATGGATACTATTAATATTAATATGACATTAATGCTGTCAGATTTTTCATTTGTTTAATATATATACCAGGTGCGAAGTATTATCACCCTTCTATATACCTTTTGTGACCCGGGGGGAAAAGTGAAAAACAAATACCCTCGATTGAGGGAAGCAGCAGCAGCAGCAAGATGGCTTAGACATATAGCAAAGGACGCCTACAGTAGTATATAGATATACAGTACGAGTACTGTGTAGGTGTATTTGTTATAAGGTTTACCCTGGGTTGGGTAATCGATCGATCTTTTACCCCGATAGCTCAGCAGGTAATATCACCACATTTGGCGTCGTCGACAGGACACGGGTTCGCCACCACATATTCCACAATCAGGCTATGTACGAAGGATCCTAACGAAAGCGATATTACATAATACACGCAGGAAAGGGTGATCGATTGGGTGGGATGGGTGTGGTAGTATTCGCCAAACTGTGTCAGCTTTTTCATTCTGAATGAGAATAACGCCCTGCACACCTGCACATTGTCGGGAAAGGCACATGCCATAATGATACTCTTTAACCCCTTGAGAACTGGTCCCACGCATTTGGGGACAAATCACTTAGAATTAGAGTGGTTTGTCCCCAAAACGGGACTGCAGTTCTAAAAGGGTTAACAAAGAAAGGGGTGTGGGCTCATTACCTCTCTCGAGCGCCTTGAAAGCCAATCATGATTTCCCATCTGAAAAAAAAGATGTGCGCTTTCCGAGTGCATCAATAAAACAACCAATTTTATGAAAATACGTTCCCAAAATATCTACTCGTAGCCCACTCCGATCGAGGCCATTCAAGGTAGCAATACCGTACGTAGCAGGTAAAGATGTAAAGATGAGTTTCGATCAAATCCTCAATCTCACAGCTGTGGTTTTTTTTTTTTTTTTTTTAAATTGACATTGTCGATAAGGAAAGACAACGGGAAAGCCAATGGGAAAATTGCCATGTGTCGATGGGAAAGACAACGGGAAACCCACTGGGGATATGTGGGACAGTTGTCGAACGGGACATAGATGCTCAAACGGGACGTACACCCCCACCTCCCCAAGCCTCTTAGGAACTACTAGTAGTGTCTACCGCCGTGTACACCGGCACATGCAGTAGGTGGCAGATGCCGAAGCGCTGGCAATAAATCTACTAAAATAATAAATTACATTTGTATAAATATTGTTTACAATTTTTATTTCGCTTGGATTGCTGTGAGGCAAGTCCGTTTGCGAGCTTCGCTCAGTAGACGAAAGATATCGATGATAAGATGGCGCTCTCGGGCCGATTAAGAGAAGGAAGAAAAGGAGAGAAGAGAGAGTGAGAGGATGGGGGTGCCACCATCAGTCAGCTCTCAGCAAGACGCACGCCCTACGGCTAATCCCGGGCCATTGTACTGCCCGAGCTACATCAACGTTCCCAGTATCGATACTTAGCAGCGTTCCCAGCATCGATACAGATGGTGCKGTGTTCGAGATTGTTCTCGGTACGTACTCGTGATCGTTCTCGGTGCGTGCTCGTGAGCGTTACTTATTGCTATTGCGCCGAACTACGAAGAACGACTACCAGGAGAATTTTCTTGGAGCGTTCTTTTTACGTGTATTTGAGTACCAAGCAATACCACTCTTATATCCAGTATATCCTGTTGTGGTACGTAGTACGTGGATAGATCGTGCTACTGCGCTCTGACTTATAGACGACTATGTTACCGATCAGCGACTCGGTAGGCTACTGGCTACTGCTGTAGCGAAGTACCTATCACTAACAAGTTTACTCCCGTCATTTCCTGAGAAGAGTGAAGACATTAAGCGCGGTCCGCCCGTGTAAGAGTAGTGGTACACGCTTCAAAGTATAATCATTGTACACGAGTCAAATCCCACCGTGGTGAGAGATTTTGACTTTTAGGGCCATTCCTAACGAACAAAAAAAAATCACGATTCGTGACATTTTGGCATGACAAAATATCACGATTCGTGATGTTTCTTTCCTAACGAAAATTGGTGCTTTTTCGTCACGTTTCGTGATATTTTAAAATTATAAAGAATCCGATATTTTCAAACCAACGGTATTTGAGGGTGGGGCCAACTCTCGCAGGTAGGTCACGGCCAGGCGTGCCGGGCCGACCGCGCCCGACCCGGTCCGTGATTCAAACCATGGGCAGAGGCCCGACACGGTCTGTGATATTCCAAACCTCATGCGCCGTCGGCCAGGCCAGGTCCGCGCGAGGTCCAATCTCGCTGACATGTCGTCTGCTCTGCCTGGCCCATGAGATTTTCAGATCTATTTTTGCTTTTTCTTCACGCTGTGTCTCCTGCCTCCTCGAGATTTCGAGGTCACAGCATGCTCGTTACCCCGCACCCAGCAGTGTCTTTAGGCAGCCGCTCGCTGTCCACAACCGNGGCGCTTCTGTCTCCCTGCGTCATTTGTATYATGTTTCATTTCAGAATTTGTTTTTATTTGTCTTTTTGTTCTTATGTTTTGGTTCGGCTCGTGTCGCTGTGTTCTCGTACCCGGTAAGTTACGCATCTCACTTGCTCTACCCATTAATTTGCGTTTATTTTGGTTTGGTTTTTCTCTGTTTCACAGTCTGTGACCACAGAATTTGTATCTCTCTAGGACTGGGAATCAGGACAGGCACTGGGTGTACTGATGTGGTTGAGTAGAAAGAACGGGTTTAATGTGAAGACAACAACAACAACATTTGATTGATTGTCCGATGATAAATGGGATCGTAACTTACCATATATATACCGGTATATCATATAATATTATATACCTATACGACGTATATATGTTCATGTATTTACCAGTATGTACAAACTGTACAACAGTAGTATAATACTGGTACACGCCATTGATACAACGCGAACAGCAAGAAACCCGTCAAAAAAACGTACCCAAGCTAATTGACCGCGTACAGAGGATACACTAGTATACAAAAAATATGTCGGTAAAGACCAGCACATACATACATACATGCATACAGTGAGGCATGCATATTTGTTCCGTTTTTTAGTTTGAAACATGGGTGGATAAGATACGCGCGAGACGATCGGATGCTATGTATAAATGGGAAGAGGACAACACGCACAACAACAACAAACAACGAAAACCACGGACACCTACCTGATTGATGGATCAGTCGCTGCAGCAACACCATCATTATCATCACATCGATCGCTACAGAGAGCACACTGTCAGGAGAGGGGGAGGGAAAACAAATCAACTAACGCTAACTGCTGCTGCTGCGATATACCGTCGCGTCTCGTCTGCACACGAAACGTGAGTGCCTGTCACTAAATCTTATATCGGTTCGCTGTGCATATATATGGTCCTAGGGAAGAAAGGGCCCTCCCGCCCCCACGGCGGTATAGGGCCAGATTGATACATGTAGAATATGAAGAGGATACAGGAGTTATAGCCGATGCAGCGAAAGGCGGGACATACGAATTATACAACAGATCAGCTATACATACTCGTACAATCAGCATCCATCGCGAGTAGCACCAGACAGACCAAAACGCACACTGAAATGGCGGACGGTCCTATCAAGAAAGTGTTGCATGCGGACGTACTGCTGCTGCTGCTGCTGCTGCTGCTGCTGTAACTACTACTACAGTAGTAGTAATACTACTGCTGACTAAAATATCGATGTCGACGCGACTATGCTCTCGCGGAAGCTATAGTGTCAGGGGGTGTACGAGTGCTGTCTCGTGTACTCGTACCATACCTATCAGTATAGAAGATATATATTATGGTGCGTGTATCAGGAAGGGGCGGGTTATACCATCATCCTCGGTAGTATCACATGTTATTTATGTACGATGTTTTGTGTCATGTGTGCCTTGGTGCACACATATACTTACTGTAGTTAAGTAGCATTAATAGCTTAGTTATAGGTGTATTATCTGGAGGAACAAAAACAGTGCGGGGACGCTAAGTGAGGGTGCTGCGTGTGGGGTGATTGCCGTTGAGTATGGAAACGTGTTCACACTGTAATGCTACTATTATTATTGTAGTACCTACACCTACACCTACACCTACCCGAAGGTACCCCGGTATAGTACGTTCGTTCGCAGTCTACTTCGCTTGTTATTATTATTGCTGTTTTTTTGTCGTCTCGCTTTTGCTTTTTCTTCCAGCTCAAAAGTCACAGTATGGACAGATGTTTTGCCCACGACGACCTTGTACAATGTAGTTTATTATAAAATGTACATACATACATACATACCTGTGGTACCATTTTTGAGGGAGATCCGCCGTACGTTTGGGTTGGGGCTGATGGGGAGCGATTGTGTCCCAGGGAGCAACGAGCTTGAGACGCGTGCTACGATAATAGAGGTAGCAATTTTTGTCTGTTTTTTTTTTCGGGATGACGGGGGTCCTTAACCCAAAAAAATCGTCGGAATTTCGTTTTTTGAGTTGACCAATTTTTCGTTTTTTACGTAAGGCCACAATATTGTTCATCGGGTAGCACTTTGGTTCTCCAAAATCAGTGTGCAGGCTACTGCAGGTATAGAGGTCATATACTATAATCAAGTGACCACACCCTCAGAAACTTCACGGTACACCTCTATATCGTCAAGCGAGGAGAGAGGAAGGAGGGAAGAGGAGGGGGGGGCTGATGCCGATGACGTGGGGTTGGCACATAGATGCTGAGTAGGGGATTAACARACGCAATTGAACGGAAGAAGGATAGTAAATGCTTGACTTTTCCTGCAGTGGGGGTGGAAATGAGTGGGAGGATTTATTGCTTTGGGATTTTGTCGGACGGTCGTCACGAAACATGTTCAGGTATGAGGTGTGTCGATCATTGGATGAAGAAGGGGAACATAGATATATAGCAGGTATTGTCAGCTTTTTCATTCTGAATGAATAATACCCTGCACATTGTCGGAAGGCAAATAATATAATAAAACAAATATATATAGCAGGTATAATATTTGGGTAAACGGTGGTAGTGCGTATTCTATTGACTACACGGAGGGGAGGAGAATTGGTTGGATGAGATTGCTGGTATTCGACGAATTGGGTCAGCTTTTTCATTCTGAATGAATAATGCCCTGCACATTGTCGGAAGGCAAATAATATAATAATCATAAAAATGGATACTATTAATATTAATATGACATTAATGCTGTCAGATTTTTCATTTGTTTAATATATATACCAGGTGCGAAGTATTATCACCCTTCTATATACCTTTTGTGACCCGGGGGGAAAAGTGAAAAACAAATACCCTCGATTGAGGGAAGCAGCAGCAGCAGCAAGATGGCTTAGACATATAGCAAAGGACGCCTACAGTAGTATATAGATATACAGTACGAGTACTGTGTAGGTGTATTTGTTATAAGGTTTACCCTGGGTTGGGTAATCGATCGATCTTTTACCCCGATAGCTCAGCAGGTAATATCACCACATTTGGCGTCGTCGACAGGACACGGGTTCGCCACCACATATTCCACAATCAGGCTATGTACGAAGGATCCTAACGAAAGCGATATTACATAATACACGCAGGAAAGGGTGATCGATTGGGTGGGATGGGTGTGGTAGTATTCGCCAAACTGTGTCAGCTTTTTCATTCTGAATGAGAATAACGCCCTGCACACCTGCACATTGTCGGGAAAGGCACATGCCATAATGATACTCTTTAACCCCTTGAGAACTGGTCCCACGCATTTGGGGACAAATCACTTAGAATTAGAGTGGTTTGTCCCCAAAACGGGACTGCAGTTCTAAAAGGGTTAACAAAGAAAGGGGTGTGGGCTCATTACCTCTCTCGAGCGCCTTGAAAGCCAATCATGATTTCCCATCTGAAAAAAAAGATGTGCGCTTTCCGAGTGCATCAATAAAACAACCAATTTTATGAAAATACGTTCCCAAAATATCTACTCGTAGCCCACTCCGATCGAGGCCATTCAAGGTAGCAATACCGTACGTAGCAGGTAAAGATGTAAAGATGAGTTTCGATCAAATCCTCAATCTCACAGCTGTGGTTTTTTTTTTTTTTTTTTTAAATAAATACTATATAGTGTATACCTTTCACCCAAAACTGTCGGGGTTTTTTCAAAAATCAAAAATGTAGTGTTAGAAGGCATTCTTGGGCTAACAGCACCGTTGGAAGCTACTGGGCATAAGAGGTTAACCAAACTTACCTACAGTACTACCCAATCTAAGCCTTGTAACACCCTCGACCGAGAGGTCTATTGGTCGCATACGACTGCGGCCGTGCACGACACGACATGAATGAGTACACCCCCCCCTGGAACCTGGAACGGATACCATACGGACGGTTCGACGCGTGTGACCACAACAACACGCGGTCCTATATTCATGGGAACCGAGTAGTTACAGTAGTGTTTTCAGATTATTGACCATGAGGAAATTCGCTTCTCTTTTTTAAAAAGCGTTATCATGGTGGACGCGAGAGATTCTAAAAATCACGACCACCACAACCCACACGTCCTGTCGTCGATACCACATTTATTTGTGCAAGCATTATTATTGTTAATAGTTCGTTGGGCTACTGGCAAAAGGTTAATAACCAAGTACCTACTGCTGTACGTACCCATAATCTAAGCCTTCTACTGACTGTAGTATACTGTAGTAGACTGATGCTACGGTAGGGGGGTCGATATTGAGTCCATTATTTCCAGCGGATGACAGCCACTCTGCCGAGTGACCACCAATTTCTTCTCTGTTTTTCAAGCCTTAACGCGTTACGTTGTCGAGATATATATGCACCACCATTGTATGCTGGCTACTCTACAACAAAAACTTATTTCTGCGTCCAGTTTTGAGTGAGACACAGAGCCACTCACCCGAGTGGAGTACACGTGGTAGTGAAAATCAAGCTACCCCCCCCCTACCGTGGCACCAGTCAGTAACAGTAGTACTTCGAAGTATAGGGTTAACCCGAGATGGGCAACCCCACGGCCTTGCTTGGTGCTCAACGAAACATATTGTCAACACAACTGCTGTGGGATGCTATATATACCGGTTAATTCCTCAGCAGTTACTTGTTCTGTTGTTGATGATGATTATATCGGCCAGTTTCTATCGTCAGCAGTTACTTACTTGTTGTTGATGATGATTATGTCGGCCAGTTTATATTTCGACCAAGATGAAAACTGTCCACATCCTTCCTTAGTAGTACCCAAGCACCTACATACAGCGAGCGGTATACTGTAGTTCACATACATACACACATCAATCAGAGTTTTGCCATGCGCCGACCGCAAGCACCAGTGAGTGGCCGGTCGATGCTGCTGCTGCTTTGGTAGTCACTGTCTACTACTACAACAACAGTACTACTGTTTTTCGAGGCGTGTGTTATTATACCTATTAAATTGAATACCGTTTTCGCACAGGGGCACGAGATCGATCGTTTTTCAGCGCTCGACTATATTCCAAAATGGGATATTTGATTTTCGCCAATAAGTAGTACCAATCTGTCCCTAAATATAAGAACCGTTTTATTTAGTTATAATTTACAAAAGGTGCTTATATTTAGGGACAGGGTAGTAATAGCGAGGTTAAGGAGGTGTGTTTTCGGAAAGACCTGGTCGAAAAAGCCTTCCTAAAATACTTTAATGTTCACCTTTAGCATCCACCCTTCCTTACCGTTGTCGAGAAAACGAGCGCTGAAATCGCGCCCACATGTAAATGTGTGTGTGCGTGCCAATGTCTCACCCGCAACATGAATGACGTCGAAGAACTTTGTTTGTCCATCCAACCCGGCCATCATCATCAGTAGTAGTAGTAGTAGTAGTAGTAGTAGTAGTAGTAGTAGTAGTAGTAGTAGTAGTAGTAGGAGTAGTAGTAGTAGTAGTAGTAGCAGCAGCAGCAGCAGTAGTAGTAGTGGTAGTAGTAGTAGTAGTAGTAGTACAGTAGTAGTATTAGAAGTAGTAGTAGTAGTAGTAGTAGTAGCAGTAGTAGTAGTAGTAGCAGTGGTAGTAGTAGTAGTAGTAGTAGCAGCAGCAGCAGTAGTAGTAGTAGTAGTGCGTACGAAGCAGGGCCTGGCATGCCCCTATACCGGCCATCGGATACCGTTGGTGTCGGGTGGGTTACGTAGTGCCTTGATCAGGCGTATTTTGAGCCACGACAAATGTCGTGAATCGTGATTTTGTTTTTTTTTAAGAAATTGTAAAAAAATTGGCGTCATGAATCGTGAGGTTTTTGTCGTGAATCACGACAAAAAAAATCACGATTCACGACAAAAACCTCACGAATCGTGATTTTTTTTGTTCGTTAGGAATGGCCCTTAGTTGAAAAAATAAAAAGGAACCAATTGCTGAGAGCGCCTTCGTGGCGTGTGTAGGCGGAATCCGACGCAAGTCGACAAGGGAAGAAAGTGCTGAAATCTTCTCGCGATAAAAATGCAAGGCGAGAACCGTAGTGAGGGAGAAGGGAGAAGAACCTACTTAGTGACCCCGGATCTGAGTTATGACCAGGAAGGAGAGAGAAAGGAAGGGCGAAGATAATAAAGGGGATGGACAAAAAAAAACAAAAAAAACATCGCGTGCAAACACGATGATTCTGGAAAAAAAATGGAGATATTGGATCTGAAAATGACACGAAGAAACCTTTGAAAATTACTCGTACGTGCAACATTTTTTTTTATAGAGACCCGTTGAACGAAAAAGGACAAAACACAACATACCAGGTATTAACATGAATATATACAACTTCCACTGAAACTACGAAACTACACGTAGTGGGAAGTGCAAATGAGAGATTTGGGAGGTTGAGTGGGAAGCGCAAATAAATGGGGGAAAGATGGGAACTGACAATGGGAGCAGCACGTCCAC
Organism: Saccharina japonica; assembly: GCA_008828725.1. NCBI lineage: Eukaryota > Phaeophyceae > Laminariales > Laminariaceae > Saccharina > Saccharina japonica. The sequence continues at coordinate 110,715 of MEHQ01004197.1, read as the reverse complement.
AATGAATGGTCATGGGAACGGGAGTACGTGCGGGGATAGTGGAACGGGAAGCAAGTGGGACGGGAGAAAGTATCCTGCCAACGGGATGGGAAGTGATGGGACGGGAGAAAGTATCCGACGATGGGGTGGGAAGCAAGGTGAGAGGACGGGAGGACGGGAGGATACTAATTCGGCCATATTATGGGGAGGAAATGGGTATGTGATAAGACTGGGTGAGACACAGAGTATCCCCTTGCAGGTTTGTCTATTAAGCATCCTTGGTGTTACTCACTTTCCGTAGAGTCAAGCGTAGAAGAGAAGCAGCTTATATTAAACCCCGAGCCAGATGACATCTGTCTCGGTGGGCTTCAAGTATGGCCCACAGATATTATAAATACCCCGAATACCGAATACGCATGCCATCCAAGTTATACGAAAACGGACCAATTACCTATGCAGAGGTAATTACCGGCCTTCCTAGCCCATACCATTACATCTATGGTCGCATACGACTGCGGCCGTGCACGACACGACATGAATGAGTACACCCCCCCCTGGAACCTGGAACGGATACCATACGGACGGTTCGACGCGTGTGACCACAACAACACGCGGTCCTATATTCATGGGAACCGAGTAGTTACAGTAGTGTTTTCAGATTATTGACCATGAGGAAATTCGCTTCTCTTTTTTAAAAAGCGTTATCATGGTGGACGCGAGAGATTCTAAAAATCACGACCACCACAACCCACACGTCCTGTCGTCGATACCACATTTATTTGTGCAAGCATTATTATTGTTAATAGTTCGTTGGGCTACTGGCAAAAGGTTAATAACCAAGTACCTACTGCTGTACGTACCCATAATCTAAGCCTTCTACTGACTGTAGTATACTGTAGTAGACTGATGCTACGGTAGGGGGGTCGATATTGAGTCCATTATTTCCAGCGGATGACAGCCACTCTGCCGAGTGACCACCAATTTCTTCTCTGTTTTTCAAGCCTTAACGCGTTACGTTGTCGAGATATATATGCACCACCATTGTATGCTGGCTACTCTACAACAAAAACTTATTTCTGCGTCCAGTTTTGAGTGAGACACAGAGCCACTCACCCGAGTGGAGTACACGTGGTAGTGAAAATCAAGCTACCCCCCCCCTACCGTGGCACCAGTCAGTAACAGTAGTACTTCGAAGTATAGGGTTAACCCGAGATGGGCAACCCCACGGCCTTGCTTGGTGCTCAACGAAACATATTGTCAACACAACTGCTGTGGGATGCTATATATACCGGTTAATTCCTCAGCAGTTACTTGTTCTGTTGTTGATGATGATTATATCGGCCAGTTTCTATCGTCAGCAGTTACTTACTTGTTGTTGATGATGATTATGTCGGCCAGTTTATATTTCGACCAAGATGAAAACTGTCCACATCCTTCCTTAGTAGTACCCAAGCACCTACATACAGCGAGCGGTATACTGTAGTTCACAAACATACACACATCAATCAGAGTTTTGCCATGCGCCGACCGCAAGCACCAGTAAGTGGCCGGTCGATGCTGCTGCTGCTTTGGTAGTCACTGTCTACTACTACAACAACAGTACTACTGTTTTTCGAGGCGTGTGTTATTATACCTATTAAATTGAATACCGTTTTCGCACAGGGGCACGAGATCGATCGTTTTTCAGCGCTCGACTATATTCCAAAATGGGATATTTGATTTTCGCCAATAAGTAGTACCAATCTGTCCCTAAATATAAGAACCGTTTTATTTAGTTATAATGTACAAAAGGTGCTTATATTTAGGGACAGGGTAGTAATAGCGAGGTTAAGGAGGTGTGTTTTCGGAAAGACCTGGTCGAAAAAGCCTTCCTAAAATACTTTAATGTTCACCTTTAGCATCCACCCTTCCTTACCGTTGTCGAGAAAACGAGCGCTGAAATCGCGCCCACATGTAAATGTGTGTGTGCGTGCCAATGTCTCACCCGCAACATGAATGACGTCGAAGAACTTTGTTTGTCCATCCAACCCGGCCATCATCATCAGTAGTAGTAGTAGTAGTAGTAGTAGTAGTAGTAGTAGTAGTAGTAGTAGTAGTAGTAGTAGGAGTAGTAGTAGTAGTAGTAGTAGCAGCAGCAGCAGCAGTAGTAGTAGTGGTAGTAGTAGTAGTAGTAGTAGTACACCAATGACGCAACAACCCTACGTGTCCATTGACTAGCTGTAAGTATTCCGTAGAGTTGGATACGAGCTGTAAAGTTGAGGTAACTATTATGCATGTTACAGAGATTCGTATTCGCACCTGATATATATGTAGTCGTACATATCATTCGAGATCACTTTTAACAGTAGTAGTAGTAGTAGTAGTAGTAGTAGTAGTAGTAGTAGTAGTAGTAGTAGCAGTAGTAGCAGTAGTAGTAGTAGTAGTAGTAGTAGTAGTAGTAGTAGTAGTAGTAGTAGTAGTAGTAGTAGTAGTAGTAGTAGTAGTAGTAGTAGTAGCAGTAGTTAGTAGTATTGGATTGGAGTAGTAGTAGACGCTTGCTACGGTAGAGGTGCACCCTGTTTTTTCTGGGGGTTTTGTCACGCGAGAAGCTCTATTCCCCACCCCAAAAATACGTTTTTTGAAGGAAACTAAAAAGTTTTTACCCGATTCGATGATGATCAATCCCATGGCCACAGTATGAAACGAAAAATGGTGCAACACAAGGACGAATTGCCGACGAATTGGGGCTAAGGAACACCCTCGTTCAGAAAAAAAATCAGCCTAAAAGTGCTACCTCTATTATCGTAGCACGCGTCTCACTGCTGTAGAACCTGCCCATAAAACGCTCTTCTTCCCGGGCCCCCACAGGGAGAGGTCTTGCTCAGTAAGCCCGTGCTACGATAATAGAGGTAGCACTTTTTGGCTGAAACGTTTTCTGAACGACAGAGCCTCCTTAACCCAAAATCGTCCGACTTTCAGTCTTCTTGTGTTTCAATATTTCCCAGGGAATACTATAATTAGCATGATTAGGTCATGAGGTTGTTCATCGGGTATATAGCACTTTTCTTTTCCTCCGAACTGTGTGTGTGTTTTTGGTGGGTTACGGAGCTAGCTCCTCTCAAGTGAGGAGCTCAGCAAAAACAAGGTGCACCTACCGCTACCGTAGCATGCGTCCAGATCAACGGACCAGGCACGTACAACCCCATAGTAGGAAGACCGAATACCCCGCTGTTCTGAAGGGAGGGAGGGAGTGTTATAAGGCTTAGATCGGGTGGGTGATTTTGGTTCTAAAATCTTGTAGCTGTATAGCCCAACGGACTATACGGCCTGAACGATACGTAGTACATATTTTAATATGCGCTATATAGGCGCACGTAGTCCTCTATCACTGATACACCGTACTAATAGTACACTACTATTAAGGTATAGTAAAAGTACCATGCTGCCCGGCAGTAACTCACTTGAGGGGCGCACTCGGTCAGAAAACATTGAAGCCAAAATTGGCACCCTTACCTACCGCCTTCCGACAATGTGTAGGATGAAAGAGCTTCAACGTTGATCGCTCATAGTAGTAGCACTGCGAAAGAAGAAAACCGCGGAAGAAACAAAAAGAGCTCCCTCTACACGAACTCCCTCCTGTACCTACACTGTACTTCCAGGTTGAGAGCTAGTCTGTCTACTCCGTTTGCTTGCTGTCCTCTTACTCCTTCCTTCTCACCATGTCATTTTTTTTCTCAAAGTATATGTGTGTACGTATGATTCGAGTAGTTCAGCTCTGTATCACAGCAATGTGACGCTTGACCGCGCCGTCGTGCTTCGGAGAGTCGGCGGGCGTGCACTCGCGGCGAATACCATGGTAATTCAGCAGTGACACGAACTCCTGATTCGTGAAATCGGTGCCATGGTCCGAGCGCACACACGTCACGGTAAACGGGGTGCCCTGCACACGGGCATCAGCTAGGAAACTTGCTAAAACAGCCGTAACGTCGGACTTCTTGAGGAAATAAGTCCACCCAGACCACGAAAGGCCTTCCGCGATCATCATGAGGTATTCGGACCCGCCAGCCCGCCAGCCGGCGGGAGGCTCTTCCCCGACAAGCCCACGAACAGGAGTTCCGGGGGCTTTGTCGAGCGGCAGCTGGTCGTTCACGGGACAGGCATTATCCTTCTCTTAGCCTCAGAAAAAGCAACGCACGACACCAATTATCTCGACAGGTTAATCGCCATTTGACGTGCCGTCCCACGTAAAGAGTCACAGCATGGGAATGGGCAAAGGGGATATTTCGGCAAGGGTAAGTGCGACGTCGGACAATGTAGCACACCAATATTAGGCGCACCGAGTTGAGAGCTTGTCAGTGCCGAGTGGGGTTTGCTATAGAGACTGCTCAATGTCTCCACAAATATTTGTTTCGCGCCCACATTGTTGCAAGGAGGGGATGCCGGTCACGTGCCTGTGTGCTCATGTTGGCAGAGATGTCGATCGCGAGGCCTGAGAGGTTCTCATGGTGTGTTTGGGATGTTTTGCGTGCGTGTGTGTGCGTTGCTGCAGTTCTTGCGCTGCAGCAGCGTCACTTGTGTACGCTCCGTCTTCCCCCGACCCACCACGCTGTCAACATGAACTATTTCGGAGGACCATAGTAATCAAGACCCAGCAAATACACAAAAACCGATACATTCCAGTGTTATTACTAAGCACATTTGGTCCTAGTTACTACCTGGCATAGTATATGTTCCGCAGTGATAGGGTAGTATGAGTATGTCTTTTTGCTGAAGCCCCATAGGACTCTCATAGGACACACTGTCATGGGCGATCCATGGGTGATTCATGGGTCTCCCATCGACCCATGAGCAACTCATGGACGAACCATGCATGGGAGGCCCACCGGCCACCACTAGCACCTCATGGGCTACCCATGAGCTGCCCATCGGTTGTACCGGTGGACTACCCATGGGCTATACCGGTGGGCTACCCCGCGGATAGCCGATGAATTTAGTGGGCTGGCCCATGAGTGCGTCTATGGGTCACCTATGGATAGCCCATAAGTAGCGCATGTGAGTTAAACGGCTGGTCTATGGGCAGCCCACGAGTTCGAAGCGCTGGCCGATAGCTCGCCCATGTGTCACATATGGAGGTCATCCATGGCTAGTAAATGCCTGGAAATTGGCGACCCATGGATCGCTCACGGGTAACCTATTTTGGATTTCGGATCATCATGGTCAATGAGTCGCCCACGGGTCGCCCATGAGCTCTTAAGATGCCTCATGCCTCGTCCCATGGGTAACATATTAGTAATCTACAGGTGGCCCATGATTGCAGAGTTCTGGCCAATGGATAGATCATTTCTAGCCCATGAGTTTAGAGTGCTGGTCCATGAGTAGCCCACGGGTATCTCATGGATATCCCATGGACCTTCCATGGGTAACCCGTGGGTAGCCGGTTGGCCCGCGGGTCGCCCACGAGTATATAGCCCACGGATTTTTGGTAGTGGCCCACGGCTCGCCCCTGCCTAGCCCATGGGTAGCCCGTGAGTTTAGAGGGTCGGCGCACGGGTCACTCGTGGGCCGCCCGTGGGTTTGCCACTGTTTTGTAGTGGTGGCTCATGGGTCGTCCGTGGATGGGTCGCCTACAGCAGTACACAGACAGGTGACCGGGACCATCCCCCCCTTGTGGGGACATTAAACAATGCAGCACACCATTAGGCGTATAGTATCAGAGTGAGAAGCAGTCGACGCCCTGTGGGGTTTGCTGCATTGTCTAATGTCCCCACGAGTAAATGCCACACCTTGTAAGGGCGGCGCCTTAATTGCTGAGCTCTCCTCGCATGAGAAGCTCAATAATACTGGTAGCAAGTCACCCGAAACATGATTTCCAATAAACGTTTGTTCACGCCAAACCCGACCAATCAACCATTCTATGCGTGGCTGTAGTCTAAAACAGACACACTCGTAAAAGTGTCGTGCACACTGGTAGTTGCTCACTTGAGGGATACACTAATAATCAGAAAAAAAAGCAGTCGCCTCAAAAGGCAAAAAATAACTGCAACCCCTACCAGTATATGGTATACCGTGGGATGAGTCCCACAACAATGTAGCAAACCCAATCATGTGTCAATTCGGTACGCCTAATGGTGTGCCACACTGTTCAAATGTCTACACATGGATTTTTAGTTTTTGCCCACATTTTGCAACAGGGGGGGGGGGTCCCGCCACCTGCGGTGGGTCTCCCAAGGGTAGCCCATGGGCCACCTGTGGGCCACCACTCTAAACCCATAGGTCGCCCATGGGGGCTCCATGGGATCCCCCGTAGGTATCCCATGAGACACCCCTAAAAAGCCCCCCGACAGGCGCGAACAGGCATCCATAGAAAGGGGGGTGTTGGTTATAGCACAGTCAGCTGGCCTCTACTTAGTCACGCGACTACGTAAGCAGGCCAGTGCACTATGCTATACGAAGTATAACCAACATAATATGTACCTTCGGGTTCGTTGAAGAGCAATCCCACGGTAGGGGTACCAATTTCTGGCTCCATACTTTCTGACCGGTTGAGCTCCTCTGGTGAGTAACCACCCCGATACTATTGATGGTTTACTGGTATGTTTGTTTTTGAACTACCGCATTGAAATTGTTGGTGGAGTTGCGCGAACGAATGTTTCCGAAGTCATGTTTCGGGTGAGGTATCGAGCTCCTCATGCGAGGAGCTCAGAAAATTCTGCTGCGCCCCTACCGTGGGATTTGCTGTCGTATTGATCTTCGGGGCACTCCCCTCGCCACTAAGTAGGCCAGATGATGACTATGATTTACCCCCAACGCGGGGGGGGGGGTACCCTGATGTTTTCACAACAAGGCTTAGGCCACTTGCGGCAAGCAATTGGCTCTGCGTACCTCGCTCACAAAACAGGCTTTAAACTATGCACTATGCACACCTCGAACGGAGCATACAGACCATACAAATCATATAGATCACACGGGACCATACAGATCGTACAGATCATACAGAGATCATACATAGCACACATATCATACAGATCATACAGATCATACTAATCATGCAGATCATACAGACCATACATATCACACATATCATACAGATCATACTAATCATGCAGATCATACAGACCATACAGATCACACATATCATACAGATCATACAGATCATGCAGACCATGCAGATCATACAGATCACACCCACTTGATGATTTCGATATTTCAAGGCAGACAGACCTATTGAGGTATGCTACGGCACGACAAAGGTGTACCTCCTTTTTTCGTTTGTGGCTCCTCACTAGAGCAGCTTGATACACGCCAAAATGCTATGGAAAGTGCAACTCGATGAACCACCCCGCGGCCTTAAGTTACACAATGAATATCTTAAGAATATTGCAGAACACAAATTGACATTTCGACGATACTCTAGCCCTGTGCTACAGCATATACCCCTGTCGTAGGGCAAGTCTAGTCACTACCAGGTATATTGTAGCTATGATTTAGCTCGTTCATGCTGCCGGGGTGGGATCCGTGTACATACATACGTATATACGGGTCCGCATGTGATCTAGCGCGTATGTTTCCTGGGTTGGATATGTACGGTGCAGATCCTGCACAAACAAATCCTCTACGTAACAGCGGCGGGTGAGGAAATTCAGGAGACGATCTAGATCATGATATTATGTGTAGATGATCTAGATCATGATATATCTGTAGATGATCTAGATCATGATCTATATATACGAGTAGAGGATCTAGATCATGATATGATCTGTAGATATATATCATGATACATATAATATGTAGGTGGTCTACAGCAAATCATGATCCACCTGTAGATGATCTAAATCATTATCTATCTGTAGATGATCTACCTGTAGATCATGATATATCTGTAGATGATCTAGATCAGGATCTGTCTGTAGATGACCTAAATCACCATCTGCCCGAGGTGCAAAGCTATGTGCCTGTTGGCGCAGGTTTAACACCAACGATCCAACCCGCCATGGCCGTGCGAATCGCGCAAAAACCGAAAATCCCGAGAGCTCAAGACGGCAAAGAAACACGTTACGTATGCATGTATAGATGTATGTTGTTTAGACAGTCACGCGGCGAGTGGCTTTGATCCGCTTTGGACAGAGGCCCCAGAAGTAACCCCCTCCGTCAACACCAACAGCGGTACCGCTTCTCGGGTTGGCATATTCCACTCTCAATATTGTTGTGTTACTTCAGCAGGTTGTCGCCACTACTATGACAGGGGACCATAGTAAATACTAGTAAATAGGACCTACGATATACACTCAAAAACCTACATGTTTGCCTATTTTTACTACCAATATTTGGTCCTATTTACTATATGGTCCCCCGTAGTAGCGAGGCACAGAGAGCAAATAAAGCTGCAGGCCCCTGACCTTCGCAGCTACAACAGTAGATTTTCTTCCAACCATGCAAACGTATTCCGGTGTATTATTGATGCGTGAGTACCACCGCGACCACACGCCCAGCTACGTACGGCATAGATAGGGAGGGTATATATATATACCCGTGTTTCCTCGCCACGTTTCGAACATATGAGGAGCTCTACACCATATACAAGTTGATCTACAGTGTATATTACTGTAGTGTAGTGTATATACTGCTGTTACTGTCGTGTATCACCCAGAAACTGAACTTTCTTCGAGAAGAAATGTTCGCACACACCGAAAAAAAACGAAAGAAAAAGTTACACACGAAGAAAGGGGACTGGATTGCAAATATCTTGGGTACGAGTACGTACGTAAGTAGCTTCTCTCAGTTGAGGAGGAAGCCCCGCCAGCCAGAAAATGCCGGTCCCAAAAGTGTCCCCTCTCCCGCGCTGTGGTGGCATTCGTAGCTCTACCCCCCTTACCGCACTGTGCTGGCATGGCTCTAGCCCCTCACTGCACTGTAAAGGCATGTATTTAGCCCCTTATGGCACTGTGATAGCATAGCTCTGGTCCCTTACCGCACTGTGGTGGCATGGCTCTAGCCCCTTACCGCACTGTAAAGGCATGCATCTAGCTCATTATGGCACTGTGATAGCATAGCTCTCGTCCCTTACCGCATTGTGGTGGCATGACTCTAGCCCCTTACCGCACTGTAACAGCAAGGTTCTAGCGCCTTGCCGCACTGATTATAGTAGCATGTAAAGCCCCTAACCGCACTGTGGGGGCACAGCTCTAGCCCCTTACCGCACAGTTTTAGTATAGTTATAGCTCATTACCACACTGTAGTGGCATGGCTCTATCCCCTTACCGCACTGTAGCAGCATGGTTCTAGCCCTTTACAGCACTGCAGTAGCATGGCTCTAGCCCCTTACAGCACTGTAGCAGCATGGCTCTAGCCCACTTACCGCACTGTAGCAGCGTAGCTACACCCCTTTTACCATACCTGTGACATCAACAATGTTGGCACTGCTTCTGGTCGCTCTACACGTGAACAGACGCAAACAAACGCCGCTCCCTGTAAGTTTTCAAACACTCGACGACCCATACATTTATGTGTATGATTACAACTCATGCAAATGCGCGTATAGCACATGCAAAAGCGCATGTAGCACATGCAAATGCGCATGTAGCACATACAAATGTGTAGCACATTCAAATACAGCACCCTGCGCGGTGATGGTTGTGGGCATGCTTCGATGTACAGTACTAAAACTGCGTAATGTTCCAGGTACATTATGTCGTATGCCCATTTGGCATGGGCGATGCAGAGCAAGAACAGTGAATACCGAGCAGCAGATGAAGGAATGCCCGGTAAATACCAGGTGATCCTGGCAACTGGCACGCATATACGAAGTATAATAGCATAGTAAGGAAACGACGCCCTGTCTGTGTGTGCCCCTTTGGCTGTTCATAATACCATGTGTGGGCATTTCTATTTAATAGTATTATTAGTATACCACAGTACTATGTACTTTTACGGGGGGCCATAGTAAACACTAGTAAATAGGATCTACGATACACACAAAAACCTATATGTTTACCTATTTTTACTAACAATATAAGGGTTTTGTTTACTATGGTTCCCCGTATTACTATTACGGTGGAATATAGTAATTAGAACCTACCGTACACGAAATATATATATATGTTTCCCTATATTTAGGGCAGCGGCCAAAAACAGGTACACCTGGTCCGTTCGGGGCCAAAAACAGGTACATACTAAAATCAAGTTTAAAACGCACCCCACGAACCTGCCGTTCCTTGCAACGCAAAGTAGAGTTTTTTCATGTTATTCGTGCTCGCCCGGTGGCTACGTATACGAGTAGCTGCTATTAATAGTACGAGGAACGAACGCCTTCTGCTGTATTCTCCCTTCTCAGCTTGCGACACCCCTGGTATTCCAAGTCAACCACGATCCCGAAGGGGAGCCTTCTATGTCGTATTATTTCGGCGGAGGTGTGCAGGCAGATATGTGTGTCGCTCGAGTGGCGTGTGGTGCGAGGTGCGAAGGGAGGAGGGGGTCTCCGCGTACGTCGGCATTTGTATAGGGGGCATAGGGTGGAACTATGAAGGGCCTCTGATTGGCTTAAAAACGACAAAAAAAAGGTGAAAGTCAAGCAGAGTAGACAAAATCAGGTATACCTGGGTTTTAGAAGAGGCAAAAACCGGTACAACGAGTTTTGGACCAATGGCAGGGCACGTGGAGTGCGTTTTTACTTGTTTTAAGTATGTACCTGATTTTGGCCGCAAACGGACCGAGGTATACTTTTTTTGGCCGCTGCCCTAATAATAGTTATTACCTCATACCCATAGTACATATGGTTTTATGGTACATATACAGAACGGTGTATCCTAAATACTAAGTCCTTACCCGATCATGGCAATGAACATACTTACTCATCCATTTCAGCGACGTGGGACTGATGCCGCTGCGAAAGAATGACTATAAACGTGTTTGCGCAACCAGCCGTTCGCTTTGGTTATGCTTCTCTCGTAGGCTAAACATACAACCGAATAAGACACGCGCAATATGCCAACATAGCACTGTGGCGTGAGGCAACAGTCCGTCAAAAAATTGTTTGGAACGCCACCTGCACCAAGTACAGACACAGCAGTGACAGACAGTAGTTCATGTGTAACACCGATTCACACACACAGACGACAACACCAGCCCCCCCACTCACCAGCCCTCGTGGTCATACGACTACGGCCGTGCACGGCATGAGTACCCCCCCCCACCCTCGTTGAGCGTCCCTATGCAAGTCCGCTCTGCAAGCATAAATATATAATATATATATATATTATATAGGTTGGGTTGGCGTCGGTTGGCAACGACGCTGTAAAACACGCCCTCGCTGCGTGAGCTAGACAACCAGGGTCCTTTTGTTTTTTGGCGGTCACCAAGGCTGGCGGTCTTGTAGTAGATCATTTGTGCGGGGTGAGAACCTTGCTCCGCACAAGGGGAATGATCGTATCACGTAGTGTGATATGGTAAGGCACCGCGAGGCAGTACATAGTAACCCATTGCTGTCTCCGGAAGTGGCCACACCAGAAATAAATTCAATTCATTGGAGCTGTCGTCCATATGCAAGTCCGCCTCAGAGGCGGTTCTTAGCAGGATGCAGCTCACCCTCCATGCGACTCGCCCAATACCTCACGGGGCTTTGCGCTTGGTGCAAGCAATGTCTGCCTGGTTGGTGAAAACCCAACGTGCTCCGTCCCGGCATTGTAGGGATGCGAGGGTCTATGGTCATACGACTACGGCCGTGCACGACATGTCACCTCTATGATGCAGCCCCCTCTGCGATCCCCAATCAGGCCCGCGGCAGCAATGCTGCGGTCGGTGAACAACCCGCATGTCTCCGTCCCGGCATTGTAGGGATGCGAGAGTCTATGTCGATACGACTAGCGGCCATGCATGCATGAGTCACACCCCCCTCCACCCCCCCCACCCCCCCATCTAACCCTTCCCCCCCCCCGGCCCGACTCATGTCACTGAGCACCCCCCTCCCCACCTCCCCACCCCTCCCCCCAACTCTCCCCCCTCCCCCACTTCACCCTCCCCCTCCCTTACCAACACGCACATTCCCAACACGTACACCCCTAGCTGGTCGCCCCGGTGGTCTAGTAGTTAACCACGAAGACAGCTAAGGTTGAGGTCGAGGGTTCAAGTCTCCGTATGGAGATTTGTATTCTCAAACGACACCAACTACTGCTGTCGAGAACGCCTGTTATAACGTGGATAGGCACAATTCGACGAGAGTCGACGAGGGGAGAAAGTGCAGAAATATTATCGCGATAAAACTTCAAGGCACGTACCGGAAGGAGAAGAGCCTAAGTAGTGACCCCGGATCTGAGTTACGACTAAAGAGGGAGATAGAAACGAAGTGCGAAAAAAGAAGAAGAGCGAATATCATAAATTTAGACGGAGAAAAACAAAACACACACACATGCAACACACACATGACACACATAACACACATACATGTAACACACATACATATAACACACATACACAAAACACACACACATACACAGAAGGCATCACACACCGCAAGCAATGCCAGCACACCGCACACGCAACGTACGATGACACAGCATGCCACACCCATGAATACAACAGTCACACATACCATGGCACCCCGTTTCGCCAAAAGACGCATGCTACGATAGAGAGGTGCGCCACGTTTTTTCTGAGCTTTTCACTTAAGGAGCGTCATACCTCACCGAAAAAAATATTTTGGAGGAAAATAAAAGTGCTGCCGGATGAGAAATATCCTGACCGAAGTATACACTGAAACATAATTCGTCACAAAAATGAAAGTCCGACGAATTTGGGCTAAGGAGCCCGATCGTTCAGAAAACGATTCAGCCAAAAAGTGCAACCTCTACCGTAGCACGCGTCAAGAGGTCATATAGAAGGCGAAGGACGGGGGGGGGGGGCGGGGGTACTCATGTCATGCATGGTCGTAGTCGTACGACCATGGACCTCATCAGTACAACGCCGGCACAGAGCACGCCAGGTTTCACTGGCCAGGGAGACATTGCTGGCACCAAGCACGACGCAAGAGGCCGTCAGGTGTTCGGCGAGTTCAGTTGGGGAAGGGGGGGGGTGACATATTCCACACCCATGACGTGGGGGGTGGAGCCTTACTGGTAGTGCGGCTTAAAATGATTCAAATAGTTGAGGTAAGGCGAGCGCGTGCAAGCGTCTAAGAAAAGTTTGGAGGAAGGGAAGGAAAAGGCGAACAAGGTCGATGTCAACCCGGAAGTAGGTAACGGAAACATGAAAACCGTCCTTGTTTGGTACCCCCGGGTGTTTTTTTTGTTATTTATGTATGCTGGTGTTATAACATCGCAGCCGAGAGGCCTCACTAATCTCAAACTACTGTATATACTAATGCGAATTAAAGCGATCACGAAATGTCACTGCAGAATTCGGTGACAATAAGTTCGGCAGTATTTGATATAGAGGAATTGAGAATAAGAACAACCTCGGCTTTTGGACATTAATAAAATACTCCTGTTAATAAGAAAACGATATCGTTTTGATAGTCGAGATACCTCGTACATAACAGCAAACATACATAGAAGAAAGAGATACGCAGACAAGATTAAAAAACGTGAAGAAGTTCGTTTTTTTGGGGACGGTGTTGTTGCGAAGCTATCCTTAAGAAGAAAACGACCTGGTTTTGTTCGTCCAGATATGCATAATAACGAGCGTAGAAGAGGGAGCTACGAGGCACCCGAGACAGCCTTGAAAAAAGAACACCTGGTATGGCTCTTCACGGGTACTACAATAGAGGTACTAATAGCAGTTGTTTTTTTTCGGAATGACGGAGGGCTCCTTAACCGTTTCAGAACTGAAAAACTTATCCCACACTAATTCCAAGTGGTTTGTCCCCAAAAAGGTGGGACCAGTTCTTAAGGGGTTAACCCTTTCAGAACTGAAAAACTTATCCCACACTAAATCCAAGTGGTTTGTCCCCAAAAACGTGGGACCAGTTCTTAAGGGGTTAACCCTGTTAGAACTGCACTGTCTAGAACTAACAGTTTCATTCTAATTTCAAGTATTTTGTCCCCACATCGGGACTGGAGTCCTAAATGGGTTATTAACGCCAAATCATCGGAATTTCATTCGTGTGATGCAACATTTTTCGTTGTGTGCTTACGTAGGTCATGGGAGTGAGTGTTAGTATTAGCATCGGGTAGCAGCTTTGTTTTCCCCTCCAAAAAGAAGTTTTTGAGTGACTTACCACTTGACTATTAGTATAGAGTTCCTCAAAGGAAAAACCTCAGAAATAACATGGAATGACAGGTGAATCTCGTCCCTGTTAGAGTCAAGGTCGTGGGTTCGAGCCCCCCCCCCGAGTGCATGCTCGTAGGGGCTTTTTCTCGCAAAAACAAATCTTGACTAGCGGAAAGCGCGAGAGCGTGAGTCAGCAAAATTCGATGAAAATCGACGAGCGTTGGGAATGCTGAAGCCTCTGCGCGATAAAAGTCGAGGTACGAACCGTAGTGGGGAGGAGGGAGAAGAGCCTGCTTTGTGACCCCGGATCTGAGTTCCGACTATGGAGGGAGAGGGACAGAAGTGCGAAGAGAATACATGGGATGGAAAAATAAATAAAAAAAAACCTCTACCGTAGCATGCGTCTCTTCCCGACTGATCGTTCCAACACCAACGCCTTCATCACGCCCAAGCGGGCGGCAGTGCCCATGCAAGGGGGGCCACTTGCATGCCGACACTTACTACGCCGTTCGTCGCCAAACGATTCGGCGAGAGACTTAACCCCCAGGTGGTCTTCCACATGCGTTCGGGGGGAGAGGCGCAAGGTCGACTGTTGTTCCAGTCGGTGAAGCAAAGGGGGGGGGGGGGGGCATGGGCCCGGCGTTGCGCTGCATGCCGCTCCTTCCAGTCAGTGCTGAAGCGGGCCGGCGGGGGACTAGAAGGTGGTGGCTGTCATCGCAATGACAGAGCCAGACGGCGCCCCCGGCTTGCGCTTTTGAGCTAGATGTACGCCACATCCCACTGAGCTAGATCTGATTATCGGCGGTTATGGTATAGTATCTAACAGACTCTTCCTTGGATTGTATCAGCATCGGCATGGCGGAGATCACGCCGAACACTGCACTGTGGTGGTGTCTGTGCCTGTTTCTCCAGCACGAGCTGTGCGGTATGTATCCACAGGTGGCCAGGATCCCCCCCCTGGCACAATCTGTGCGTAAAAAAACCACATTATGCAGGGGGGAGGGGGTGGGGTGTACTCATGTCGTGCACGGCCATAGTCGTATGGCAATAGACCTTAGCGTACCTACAATGCCGGGACGGGGTACGTCGGGTTTTCACCAGCCAGGTAGACATTGCTTGCACCAAGCGCAGGGGGGGGGGGGGGGTCCGACCACATGTGTAGATATTGCCATCAATCCCAGCGAAAAGCCCGCTTTGCCTCCGAAGAGGGAAATAATATACGAAGGGGCATGCACCTACGCCGGGGGAGATTCCCCCCCTGGAGGGCATCGACCTTCGCATCGCGGAGGGGGGTGGGGTAAAAGGTAAAGCAGTTGACGTGCGCCTATGCAACGACGCGGCGGGTAGCACCTTTGGGATACTGTAGTTGGAGATGGGGACGCGGAACAGCTCGCTMCGTACCTGGTATACTGCAGCATTAAACAAAAACGTGCCGGACAAGCACGCGGCCAACCTCGTCACCACCAGCTCCATGGTGCAGCGAACCTCTTACGTTGAGCGGGTAGTGGACCAGGAGCTGCCCCCGCCCGAATATCAGAGGCCCAACACGCTAGCGTGATGTTAGGTGCTTGAACGCCTGATCCGGCTTCCAGGGGCAGCGAAACAATCGTTGGTTTTCGAAGACGGGGGTTCCCGGGAAGCCTGTCGACGCTGCAACCCCACCGAAAAGCGCAGGCGGGTCTATCCAAGGGGGTCGAAGGGCCTAGACCACCGTCGGCTGAAGCACGGGGGATGCCAGTGTCTGTTGGGAACTTGGTGGCAAGGGCGCCAGAGGTTTTTGCCCCTCTCTCCGGCGCACTACGAGTAGCTGTCGGACTAGGGGAGCAAACCGAGAGGGAGCCGTCCAATTTCGGACCTCGTCCGCCACATCTGGAGCGAATATATCAGGAGACATCGTATCAAGCAAGGAAAAACGTGCGCTGTTAAGGGTGTATGGCCGAGTGTTCCACACTAAAGCCTACCGTAGTAGTTTTGGTGTCAGTATAGGCATGCCAAGGCAATCTGTGAAGGGGTGAAAGTGCTATCTCCTGACATCTTTGATCTGGAGTATTAGCGCCAGGGGCCTTCGCGGCGTGTTGGTGGAAGCGAGACGGCCAAGGAAGTCCATGAAATAAGATTGAACAGGGCTTTCCGAGCAGGTGAGGAAGATGCACCAGGGAAGTCTGATGGTGGAGGTGATGTTGCCCGCACACCACGCCGAAACTATCAACTCGCGACGTGCAGAAGGTGTCGGGGGGAGCGCGACGGCCAACGCAGTCCAGGAAAAGTTAACTGAACAGGGCTTTCCGAGCTGGCGAGGAAAGGACCTCAGGAAAGTCTGATGATGGGGGGGGGTGCTGCCGGCACGCGACACCGAATCCATCAAGCTCCATGGTGCAGCGAACCTCTTACGTTGAGCGGGTAGTGGACCAGGAGCTGCCCCCGCCCGAATATCAGAGGCCCAACACGCTAGCGTGATGTTAGGTGCTTGAACGCCTGATCCGGCTTCCAGGGGCAGCGAAACAATCGTTGGTTTTCGAAGACGGGGGTTCCCGGGAAGCCTGTCGACGCTGCAACCCCACCGAAAAGCGCAGGCGGGTCTATCCAAGGGGGTCGAAGGGCCTGGACCACCGTCGGCTGAAGCACGGGGAATGCCAGTGTCTGTTGGGAGCTTGGTGGCAAGGGCGCCAGAGGTGTTTGCCCCTCTCTCCGGCGCACTACGAGTAGCTGTCGGACTAGGGGAGCAAACCGAGAGGGAGCCGTCCAATTTCGGACCTCGTCCGCCACATCTGGAGCGAATATATCAGGAGACATCGTATCAAGCAAGGAAAAACGTGCGCTGTTAAGGGTGTATGGCCGAGTGTTCCACACTAAAGCCTACCGTAGTAGTTTTGGTGTCAGTATAGGCATGCCAAGGCAATCTGTGAAGGGGTGAAAGTGCTATCTCCTGACATCTTTGATCTGGAGTATTAGCGCCAGGGGCCTTCGCGGCGTGTTGGTGGAAGCGAGACGGCCAAGGAAGTCCATGAAATAAGATTGAACAGGGCTTTCCGAGCAGGTGAGGAAGATGCACCAGGGAAGTCTGATGGTGGAGGTGATGTTGCCCGCACACCACGCCGAAACTATCAACTCGCGACGTGCAGAAGGTGTCGGGGGGAGCGCGACGGCCAACGCAGTCCAGGAAAACCCCCCCCCCCCCCCCCGCAAAAACAACCCAACCATAAACGTTAGGTTCTTGTTTGTATACTGTAGACCGAAGACGTAATTTTCCTGAATGGAATATATTCTCTATCATTGCGGAGGACCATAGACGCGTGCTACGGTAGAGGTAGCACGTTTTGGCTCAATCGTTTTCTGAACGATCGGGCTCCTTAACCCAAATCCGCCGGACTTTGCATTTCTGTGACGAATAACTTTCCAGAGTATACTTCGGTCATGAGATTTCACATCCAGCAGCGCTTTTCTTTTCCTCCAAAGTAAAATGTTCGGTGAGGGATGACGCTCCTTAAGTGAGGAGCTCAGAAAAAACATGGTGCACCTCTATCGTAGCATGCGTCCATAATAAATAGAACCAACTATTTTTGATAAAAATTTGGAAATGTATAGGTTTTTGTGTCCACCATAGGTCCTATTTACTAGTGTTTACTATGCCCCGCCCGTAATAGTACAGTAGATTATCACCAAAAGGACGGCTGTTTTTTATTAGTTTTTGTTTTTCGATGCGTCATGAGATCTGAAAAGCGCAACGAGTCGGTAGGGCCGAGTCGGAAGTGTGTTTTTTTACTGGACGCTCTTGATTCGCTCGGAAAGGTCGAAATGCTCGAGAGAAACGAGTGCAGGCGTTACTCGTTTTCTCGCTTGCTATTTACGCATCAATCAAGTGTTTGCCTTGTATCCCCCGACCGTTTATTTACGTGTTTTTTTTTCAGCGCATGATACATACGTGCGGTATCTCGTTGTCTCCATCTTGTTTTGTTCTTCGTTTTTTATATACATATTTTTTTTAATATTTAATTTGACTTTCACACGCCACTTTATGATTGCCAAGAACTCCCCTTTGGCGCTGAAAAAACACCTGATGCGTGATAATGCAACAGGGAACGATTGAAACTAGACTGAAGAAAACTCCCTCTCGGCACTGAAAAACACCTGGTACGTGATAATGCAACAAAAAACGATCGAAGCAAGACATGTTGTTTAGGCATCGTAGGGATACGAGGGTCTATGGTAATACGACTACGGCCGTGCACGACATGAGTACACCCCCCCTCCTCAATGACCTCCTCCCACTTCACCCTCCCCCTCCTTACCAACACGCACATTCCCAACACGTACACCCCTAGCTGGTCGCCCCGGTGGTCTAGTAGTTAACCACGAAGACAGCTAAGGTTGAGGTCGAGGGTTCAAGTCTCCGTATGGAGATTTGTATTCTCAAACGACACCAACTACTGATGTCGAGAACGCCTGTTATAACGTGGATAGGCACAATTCGACGAGAGTCGACGAGGGGAGAAAGTGCAGAAATATTATCGCGATAAAACTTCAAGGCACGTACCGGAAGGAGAAGAGCCTAAGTAGTGACCCCGGATCTGAGTTACGACTAAAGAGGGAGATAGAAACGAAGTGCGAAAAAAGAAGAAGAGCGAATATCATAAATTGAGACGGAGAAAAACAAAACACACACATGCAGCACACACATGACACACATAACACACATACATATAACACACATACATATAACACACATACACAAAACACACACACATACACAGAAGGCATCACACACCGCAAGCAATGCCAGCACACAGCACACGCAACGTACGATGACACAGCATGCCACACCCATGAATACAACAGTCACACATACCATGGCACCCCGTTTCGCCAAAAGACGCATGCTACGATAGAGAGGTGCGCCACGTTTTTTCTGAGCTTTTCACTTAAGGAGCGTCATACCTCACCGAAAAAAATATTTTGGAGGAAAATAAAAGTGCTGCCGGATGAGAAATATCCTGACCGAAGTATACACTGAAACATAATTCGTCACAAAAATGAAAGTCCGACGAATTTGGGCTAAGGAGCCCGATCGTTCAGAAAACGATTCAGCCAAAAAGTGCTACCTCTACCGTAGCACGCGTCAAGGGTGACGCCTTCGCACGGCTCGCGTGGTATGCCGCATTACCCGCATGCTACGGTAGCCTGCATGCAGGTGCACCCTTTCGTTTCTGAGGGTGTTCACTTGAGGAGCTCTATACTAATAGTAAGGTCAATAACTGGTGTAGACGCGTGCTACAATAGAGGTAGCACGTTGGGCTGTTTTTTTTTTCTGAATGATCGGGCTCCTTAACCCAAATTCGTCGAGGTCATATAGAAGGCGAAGGACGGGGGGGGCGGGGGTACTCATGTCATGCATGGTCGTAGTCGTACGACCATGGACCTCATCAGTACAACGCCGGCACAGAGCACGCCAGGTTTCACTGGCCAGGGAGACATTGCTGGCACCAAGCACGACGCAAGAGGCCGTCAGGTGTTCGGCGAGTTCAGTTGGGGAAGGGGGGGGGTGACATATTCCACACCCATGACGTGGGGGGTGGAGCCTTACTGGTAGTGCGGCTTAAAATGATTCAAATAGTTGAGGTAAGGCGAGCGCGTGCAAGCCTCTAAGAAAAGTTTGGAGGAAGGGAAGGAAAAGGCGAACAAGGTCGATGTCAACCCGGAAGTAGGTAACGGAAACATGAAAACCGTCCTTGTTTGGTACCCCCGGGTGTTTTTTTTGTTATTTATGTATGCTGGTGTTATAACATCGCAGCCGAGAGGCCTCACTAATCTCAAACTGCTGTATATACTAATGCGAATTAAAGCGATCACGAAATGTCACTGCAGAATTCGGTGACAATAAGCTCGGCAGTATTTGATATAGAGGAATTGAGAATAAGAACAACCTCGGCTTTTGGACATTCATAAAATACTCCTGTTAATAAGAAAACGATCTCGTTTTGATAGTCGAGATACCTCGTACATAACAGCAAACATACATAGAAGAAAGAGATACGCAGACAAGATTAAAAAACGTGAAGAAGTTCGTTTTTTTGGGGACGGTGTTGTTGCGAAGCTATCCTTAAGAAGAAAACGACCTAGTTTTGTTCGTCCAGATATGCATAATAACGAGCGTAGAAGAGGGAGCTACGAGGCACCCGAGACAGCCTTGAAAAAAGAACACCTGGTATGGCTCTTCACGGGTACTACAATAGAGGTACTAATAGCAGTTGTTTTTTTTCGGAATGACGGAGGGCTCCTTAACCGTTTCAGAACTGAAAAACTTATCCCACACTAATTCCAAGTGGTTTGTCCCCAAAAAGGTGGGACCAGTTCTTAAGGGGTTAACCCTTTCAGAACTGAAAAACTTATCCCACACTAAATCCAAGTGGTTTGTCCCCAAAAACGTGGGACCAGTTCTTAAGGGGTTAACCCTGTTAGAACTGCACTGTCTAGAACTAACAGTTTCATTCTAATTTCAAGTATTTTGTCCCCACATCGGGACTGGAGTCCTAAATGGGTTATTAACCCCAAATCATCGGAATTTCATTCGTGTGATGCAACATTTTTCGTTGTGTGCTTACGTAGGTCATGGGAGTGAGTGTTAGTATTAGCATCGGGTAGCAGCTTTGTTTTCCCCTCCAAAAATAAGTTTTTGGGTGACTTACCACTTGACTATTAGTATAGAGTTCCTCAAAGGAAAAACCTCAGAAATAACATGGAATGACAGGTGAATCTCGTCCCTGTTAGAGTCAAGGTCGTGGGTTCGAGCCCCCCCCCCCGAGTGCATGCTCGTAGGGGCTTTTTCTCGCAAAAACAAATCTTGACTAGCGGAAAGCGCGAGAGCGTGAGTCAGCAAAATTCGATGAAAATCGACGAGCGTTGGGAATGCTGAAGCCTCTGCGCGATAAAAGTCGAGGTACGAACCGTAGTGGGGAGGAGGGAGAAGAGCCTGCTTTGTGACCCCGGATCTGAGTTCCGACTATGGAGGGAGAGGGACAGAAGTGCGAAGATAATAAATGGGCTAAACAATAAAAATAAACTAAAAAGGTGCAGGTATGACATAGGCGGGAATTTCTGCTACTTTGCAGTCTATGGGGCGAGGGCAAGCAAATCAAGCCTACCACAACACTACAACTTATGGACTGGTATATACGTGCTATAAGCAGAAAGTTAAGACTCACCTCTGTTACAGCAACATAAACATATCTGTAGATTGTGGCAATGTCCCCAAACAACAACTCTCCGTGCGGTAGGTTTCGGAACATTTTTTCAACGGTCAAGTAGACTACTGCTGTTGTTGTAGCATGAAATATTATAAACTATCCGGAGTGTCACAGTGTGAACAATTTGGGTTGTTCCTGGAAACTATAACGATGAACGTTACCGCCGCTGTCAATCAATCTATACTGTAATTGGCAGGAAGTGTATCCCACCATCTACACATGTTATTATTAAACAATACTCGCATATATATATATGATATGAAGATACGAGGGGGGTTTCCCTACTATGGTGCCGGAAGTTGTGAGGCTGGATATGCTTGATCGGTCGTAACTCCGTCAATTCTTGCTATTTTTCATTTTTGTTTTTGGAATTATGATCTACATCCAAAGTGCCACAAGATTTGTTCAGACACCGTATCGATTGGAGGCGTTCCTGAGATTTCGGGTTTTTGTATAGATGTTTTCAGGCGTTTGTTGGGGGGAGGGGACGAAACTAAGAATCGTTTATTTCTGTAACTGCGCTCGTGCCACTACTCATTNGCCAGGGGGGGGATCCTGGCCACCTGTGGATACATACCGCACAGCTCGTGCTGGAGAAACAGGCACAGACACCACCACAGTGCAGTGTTCGGCGTGATCTCCGCCATGCCGATGCTGATACAATCCAAGGAAGAGTCTGTTAGATACTATACCATAACCGCCGATAATCAGATCTAGCTCAGTGGGATGTGGCGTACATCTAGCTCAAAAGCGCAAGCCGGGGGCGCCGTCTGGCTCTGTCATTGCGATGACAGCCACCACCTTCTAGTCCCCCGCCGGCCCGCTTCAGCACTGACTGGAAGGAGCGGCATGCAGCGCAACGCCGGGCCCATGCCCCCCCCCCCCCCCTTTGCTTCACCGACTGGAACAACAGTCGACCTTGCGCCTCTCCCCCCGAACGCATGTGGAAGACCACCTGGGGGTTAAGTCTCTCGCCGAATCGTTTGGCGACGAACGGCGTAGTAAGTGTCGGCATGCAAGTGGCCCCCCTTGCATGGGCACTGCCGCCCGCTTGGGCGTGATGAAGGCGTTGGTGTTGGAACGATCAGTCGGGAAGAGACGCATGCTACGGTAGAGGTTTTTTATTTATTTTTCCATCCCATGTATTCTCTTCGCACTTCTGTCCCTCTCCCTCCATAGTCGGAACTCAGATCCGGGGTCACAAAGCAGGCTCTTCTCCCTCCTCCCCACTACGGTTCGTACCTCGACTTTTATCGCGCAGAGGCTTCAGCATTCCCAACGCTCGATGTATCATTTCAATCTCTCGCTCTTTTCCTCTCCTTAGAACTTTCTGACGATGAGTGAATAGTGGGGAGGAGGGAGAAGAGCCTGCTTTGTGACCCCGGATCTGAGTTCCGACTATGGAGGGAGAGGGACAGAAGTGCGAAGAGAATACATGGGATGGAAAAATAAATAAAAAACCTCTACCGTAGCATGCGTCTCTTCCCGACTGATCGTTCCAACATCAACGCCTTCATCACGCCCAAGCGGGCGGCAGTACCCACGCAATGGGGGCCACTTGCATGCCGACACTTACTACGCCGTTCGTCGCCAAACGATTCGGCGAGAGACTTAACCCCCAGGTGGTCTTCCACATGCGTTCGGGGGGAGAGGCGCAAGGTCGACTGTTGTTCCAGTCGGTGAAGCAAAGGGGGGGGGGGGGGGCATGGGCCCGGCGTTGCGCTGCATGCCGCTCCTTCCAGTCAGTGCTGAAGCGGGCCGGCGGGGGACTAGAAGGTGGTGGCTGTCATCGCAATGACAGAGCCAGACGGCGCCCCCGGCTTGCGCTTTTGAGCTAGATGTACGCCACATCCCACTGAGCTAGATCTGATTATCGGCGGTTATGGTATAGTATCTAACAGACTCTTCCTTGGATTGTATCAGCATCGGCATGGCGGAGATCACGCCGAACACTGCACTGTGGTGGTGTCTGTGCCTGTTTCTCCAGCACGAGCTGTGCGGTATGTATCCACAGGTGGCCAGGATCCCCCCCCTGGCACAATCTGTGCGTAAAAAAACCACATTATGCAGGGGGGAGGGGGTGGGGTGTACTCATGTCGTGCACGGCCATAGTCGTATGGCAATAGACCTTAGCGTACCTACAATGCCGGGACGGGGTACGTCGGGTTTTCACCAGCCAGGTAGACATTGCTTGCACCAAGCGCAGGGGGGGGGGGGGGGTCCGACCACATGTGTAGATATTGCCATCAATCCCAGCGAAAAGCCCGCTTTGCCTCCGAAGAGGGAAATAATATACGAAGGGGCATGCACCTACGCCGGGGGAGATTCCCCCCCTGGAGGGCATCGACCTTCGCATCGCGGAGGGGGGTGGGGTAAAAGGTAAAGCAGTTGACGTGCGCCTATGCAACGACGCGGCGGGTAGCACCTTTGGGATACTGTAGTTGGAGATGGGGACGCGGAACAGCTCGCTCGTACCTGGTATACTGCAGCATTAAACAAAAACGTGCCGGACAAGCACGCGGCCAACCTCGTCACCACCAGCTCCATGGTGCAGCGAACCTCTTACGTTGAGCGGGTAGTGGACCAGGAGCTGCCCCCGCCCGAATATCAGAGGCCCAACACGCTAGCGTGATGTTAGATGCTTGAACGCCTGATCCGGCTTCCAGGGGCAGCGAAACAATCGTTGGTTTTCGAAGACGGGGGTTCCCGGGAAGCCTGTCGACGCTGCAACCCCACCGAAAAGCGCAGGCGGGTCTATCCAAGGGGGTCGAAGGGCCTAGACCACCGTCGGCTGAAGCACGGGGAATGCCAGTGTCTGTTGGGAACTTGGTGGCAAGGGCGCCAGAGGTATTTGCCCCTCTCTCCGGCGCACTACGAGTAGCTGTCGGACTAGGGGAGCAAACCGAGAGGGAGCCGTCCAATTTCGGACCTCGTCCGCCACATCTGGAGCGAATATATCAGGAGACATCGTATCAAGCAAGGAAAAACGTGCGCTGTTAAGGGTGTATGGCCGAGTGTTCCACACTAAAGCCTACCGTAGTAGTTTTGGTGTCAGTATAGGCATGCCAAGGCAATCTGTGAAGGGGTGAAAGTGCTATCTCCTGACATCTTTGATCTGGAGTATTAGCGCCAGGGGCCTTCGCGGCGTGTTGGTGGAAGCGAGACGGCCAAGGAAGTCCATGAAATATGATTGAACAGGGCTTTCCGAGCAGGTGAGGAAGATGCACCAGGGAAGTCTGATGGTGGAGGTGATGTTGCCCGCACACCACGCCGAAACTATCAACTCGCGACGTGCAGAAGGTGTCGGGGGGAGCGCGACGGCCAACGCAGTCCAGGAAAAGTTAACTGAACAGGGCTTTCCGAGCTGGCGAGGAAAGGACCTCAGGAAAGTCTGATGATGGGGGGGGGTGCTGCCGGCACGCGACACCGAATCCATCAACTCACCAACGCCCCATAAGGCGCAGTGCAAGCCCTATTGGTACACAGGGCAGCACCTCGTTTCTTTAAATTTGACATAACACATCCACTCGACAAGCGCCAGATAAACGTCGGGTCCGGTATCAGCGGTACGTCGCATTTCTGAACCAGCTCCTCAAGTCAGCAATTTTAGTACCGCACTGTACATGCACATATATCTGACTCTAATTCCAAGTAATTTGTCGCCAAAACGGGACTGCAGTTCTAAACGTGTTTTATAAGAACGGACAGAGCCGTTCGGGGGCGTACTGGGACCAGAGATATCGCCAAGGATCGACCGCGGCGCCTATCGGGACCGGGGTACTGTCGCCTTTTTTACGTCGAGAGACCCTTGGACTCGCCCCGAGTCATAGCGGCCTTGGAGCTCATCATCCATGGGGAGGCACTTTCTAGGGGTAGCGGAACCCTTAGAGGCGAGTTGCCTCTGCTACGGCGAGACAGGGGACACCCGAGTAGGCGCGCAGGCGAGCCAGAACCAACCGCTGGTTTACGCCCTCTCCGACACCTTCAAGCGACTGTCCGTCCACCATCAAGAGCGGAAAGCGGGGCGCCCTTCAATTCCGACAGGGAACTCCGCAACTGGACGTCGTTATCATCGATCAATGGCGGCAGGAACCTCCGCATGGACGTCGTCATCGTCATCATCGAGGGGGGGGGGGGGCTTCCGAGACGTGGCGTGGCCAGAGTACCGTAACAAGACCGATACCCCCCTCGATGTCACGCATCATGCAGACCCACAAGGCGGAGGTCCATGTTCGGACTGGCAGCACTGATAGAGATGGGTCAGCCGCAGCGCCTGCACTCCCGAAGCGGTTACAAAACGCGATTATTACGCTCGTCCGGGACAATCAGGTGTCCGTCGACGAGCGCGGGCATAAAGTTGTCACCCTCTGCGGTGGGAAAAGCTTTCGTTGTGCCTCGGAAAGGAAGGCAGCGAAATCGTTGACCAGCTGGGGTCATGAACAGCGTCGTCGGGGCGGACGGACGGGAGGCCATTGTCAAAAGAAAAGGTGCCCGTAACGAGCGCCACATTCCAGAAAATGTCGGTGACCGCCCAGGCCGCGATTTCGCGCCGGTTGCACCTATAAGTCTTACTTCTGCTATACCAGGTATACAAGATCGCAAGGCCGCCGGGGCGGGGGGGGGGGGGGGGGGGGGGGAGGAGGTTGGAATACTGCACGAAACTGTCTATATAGTTATATGTCTACTCCGGGGTACAAAGGAGGGGGTGCCGGTAGAAGGTAGTGGCGGCGCCCTAAGAAATGAGTACACGAGGGAAAGGAGGAGAGGGGATTGGATGATATCCGGCGCATTGTTCTGTCAGCTTTCGTGCCTCGTGCTTCGGAGAAAAGGGGCACCAACGACTACTAATATGTAGACATATATATACAAGGATGCGCGGCGGCTACGTATACGCCGCCGGCTGCGCTCGCTCAAGGAAGCTGATAGAACAAAGTGTAAAGCAGACAGAGGGCAGAAGGCGCTCACGACTTGGGGCAATGGGCGACTTGCAAATGCCAAGAGCTCGGTGGTGCCGGAAAAAACAATGCCGGGGCAATAAGAAGTTCAACGCAAAACAACAAAAAAAAAATGGCGAGAGGAAAACAAATGAGAAACTCTACGATCAACCACCAAAACAAATCTTGCTAAATCGACATAAAATAACTTAAGGATCGATTCTGAAAACGTGGCTTCCCCCGTCGGCAATTAAGAGCTGTCGAGGTCCTGAGAGGCGAGAGAAATGCCGAGGGTGTCCTCCGAAGGGGGGGGGGGGGCATCTGTAAGCAAGTCTGTTATTTATTATTATTAGTTTTGCCATCCGACAATGTGCAGCATGAAAGCGTTTCAACGTTGATCACTCAGAAAAAATCACCGAAACAAGAAACTCAAGGGAAAGCAAAAAAAAAGGAAACCTACGCACGAAGTCTAAATCCCTATACCTGGTAAGTGACAGTATTAGTAGTAGTAGAGCATAGACCCCCACGAATACGAAATAACCTAATAAGGACATACTAAGGCTAGCTTTTTCGGAGACGCTAAGAAATTTGGACTTAGGAACCGTGCTCAGCGGCGAGCGCTACACTAAATCCTATATAATAGGCCATGCTTAACGCTGTGTAAGGATGGTGTCACAATAAGGATAGAATGCTTGCTCAGATTAACTGTGTATTGTTGGCAGGCCCGCTCTATTGTAGTAGTAGTAGTAGTAGTAGTAGTAGTAGTAGTAGTAGGATTGGATCGGAGTATGAGATGTGCATGGTCAAAAGGACAACACCGAAAAAAGCGGAGCATGGACGCAGGAGGTCAGAGGTGCGCGAGGAGAAAGATACCAGGTATACCCTGCCTGGCAACATGCACTAAATCTTGGAGTAGAAGTGCACTACAACAGTAATAGGGGTCCCCCAATAAGGCGGTATCCCTATATAAGGCGGTATCCCGATATAAAGCGGTCAAAATCGCTTGGCGCGGCTGGAGAATGGCACTCATGACCCGGAATGGCTAAGGCGGCTTCGTCCAATAAGGCCGCCCTATTGATTTGGCACACCACCGGCTTACTGTGGGACACCTGCTGTATTGTTGTTACAGTAAGGTGGTGGGGGCACTAATTGGTTCCTGGCAGGCTTGTCGCTGACGATGGCGGCAATGTTTTGTTCGTGTTTCCCCGCGGTTTCACGAGTGAGTGTGGCAGGTGGGTTTGATCGAGACGCTCTCCACGACTTTCTTCGGGTTGCGACTGCGAGTACGAGTAGAGAGTGCTACAGTACCGGCCCGCTCATAAGAAACCAGAAATCGGGCTTAGGCTGACTTTCTTATTTGAGAAAGGGGTGTGTCCCACACTAACTTCAGTATAATAATAGCTGCCGACTTTCTTATTTCCCCCGTAAATATTGTTGCTGCTGCAACGCAAATGCCGCTTTTGCAGGCACACAATGTTCAGGCTGAGTTTCTTGTGGGTATGAGAGGGCCGGTAGTGCATACTATTAATACTATATTTAATATGGCTGATGTAATGATGTAAGTATGCATGCAACGGGTGGCGCCCGGCGGGGTATCAGAAACCCTCCCCGAATTGACCGCGGGAGCAACTATACAAGAACGAGGGAAACCGTGCGTACGTACGTAGCACTATTGAACTATTTCATAAGCAAACTTCAGGTCACAATCCTTTCGGTGTCATACGAGTAGTTGCGCTGGGTTTCGATGCTCCGCTGGTAGTGTGCAAAATATATGAAGTTACAGTAGTTGGTGTTTGTTATTGATGCACAAACCATTAATTGCCTGATGAGCGCTGCTACCAAACTGCTGTGCACCTGGTGGTCAGAAATATCTTATTCCGCAGCTGAAAGGTCATGTCAGAAATATATAAGAGTATACATGTTATATCATATTATATAATACCTATATATGATATCATGACATCATGAGTAACTAGTAATAGTAGCCCATGACAGGGCAAGAGCGCGATGAAAATCGACAAGCACAAGGGTGGGGACGACACCATGTATGTGTCTCTATTATCGCTGTGACTAACATACCTGTGTGTGGTATCTGGCATGGTTTCTTTTCCCAGGGTTCTTTGCGGTTATCCGTCCGTACAGGGTTTATTTTACGGTTGGTTATGTATGCGCGCGGTGCAGAGCATGCAGCATCAATACTATAACGAAAATGGAAAAAGCAAATATATATATATATAAATATGTACGTACAGCAGTAGTAGTAGTGGTCCCTCTATACGTAGTGCTGCCGGTATGTGCCAGCGGGAAAAAAACGAAAAAACGGCGCTATATATCATACGTAGCGGCAACCGACGCTACTCCGGATTGGAGAATATATAAGTTTTAGTATGGAAACGGAAAACTGTGCCAAGCGATTTCACCCGCGCTACTCGTATAGCGGGCAACCGCCGCTATACAGGGACCACTACTACTGTACGTATAATACGTAGCGGGATATCGTACATGGAGGAATCGGACAACGGACAACAGACTTTCACTCACCAAAGTGATCACACCTATTTAATGCTGAACTACCACGTACATGTTAATGTCTCTATTTTACCCTGAGCGGTTATGAGCGGTTTTAAAGAATTGGCCGAAAACTTGAACTCGTCATTGAGCCCCCCCGGGTGTCGGAACGTAAGTTGGTTGGTTGGTTCGATCCCTGCTGCTCATATCATACATATATACTGGTACAACAGATCCCTCTATGTATATATTATATACCAGGTATATATTATATGTGGTTTCGTTTTTGTTTGTCCGACTTCATGATAGTGTGTGTGTTCTTCACATTAAACCGTCCTTTCTACCCGTCGACATCCAGCACACCCAGTGTCCGTGCCGATTCTTCATCCTAGAGAGGTATATACGTACGTACGTACCAGTTCTGTGGCCACAAAACTACGACACAGAGATACTACGCTGCAGTGCAGTAAGCAGAGCAGACAATGCAATGCCATATACGACAGGCAAGACCTACCCTGCTAGCAATCCAGGTGCATGAAAGGGAAGAAAAGAAGAAAAAAAAAGAAGAAACAAGAGAAAAAGCGAAAAGGAAAAAAAGAATAAAAAAGAAACATAATAAGGCTAATCAACAAACAATCGAACAACCCATCAGAAACATGACAAAAGAAAAAAGAAAGAAAGTGTCGTGCTTCTCCCAGAGGAGATGCGACAGACAATAAAAATCAAATGAAATGAAACGAAACGAAACGGAATGGAATGGAAAACAACGCAAACAGAGAAAGACTAAGAACAACAGGAAAGGACAGGCAACCGGAGCACACCAAAAGCACCTTCCATTTTTATTTTTATTTTTGTTGTCCATCCCATTTATTATCTTCGCACTTCAGTCTTTTTCCCTCCCTCGTCGTAACTCAGATCCGGGGTCACAAAGTAGGCTCCTCTCCCTCCTCCCCCACTACGGTTCTTGCCTTGATTTTTATCGCGCAGAGGGTTCAGCCTTCCCAATGCTCGTCGATTTTCATCGAATTTTGCTAACTCACGCTCTCGCGCTTTCCGCTATAGTCAAGATATTGCGAGAAAACGTCCCGACGAGCATGCACTCGGGGGGGCTCGAACTTACTATTAGACTCTAACAAGCTTCGTGGTTACCTGCTAGCCCACCGGGGCGACCATTCCAGGCAGCCGAATCAGGTTTGTACCCGTCGTAGTACAGACAGGTTTTACCAGCTAATAAAGTAAGTACAGTGGGGGGGGCTATATAAGGCGGTATAGTGTACCGAGGTTTTTGACCGCCCTATCTCGAAAGACCGCCCTATTCGAGATAGGGCGGTTGACCGCCCTATTGGGCTTTTGGTGATATCCCAATAAGGCGGTAACCGCCCTATTGAGTGCATACAGCCTTTTAAGGTACAGCACAGAGTGCCTCTGACCCAGAAGATGACCCAGAGGGCCTCACGAAGAGGGATATCATACGTGTGCTCGGAAAAGGAAGGTACAGCGTTGCAGCAGTACCAGTGCTGAACCCAGTAAATATGTGTGGTGTCAAATACTGTACACACCAATGCACAGCAGATCAGACGGGTGCACACACACTTTGCATGTTGAGAAGTATAATATTAATTGAGCTGCGGGCGACAGAGCCCGCCGAAGACACAACTCCACCCAGAGAAGATACCTACTGCCGTACTGTTGTACGGAGAGGACTCTTTGCTTTGCTACACATTCACAACAGAGCTCCAACCTATTCTACGGCACCGTGCTACTGTCTGACTACTGTACTGCACTACAGTCCTCCGCTGTGCCCCCCCCCCTGGCCTTGTTGAGGCTCACAAAATTGCCTCATATCTGCCTACTGCACTGGCTTAGAGGCATACGCTTTGGTGCACGACATCCTGGCCTTCTGCAGATAGAAGGAGGCATCGCCATTTCCGCACGCCTCCGCTGCGCTCTCCAGAGAAACGAAGTGCGACGAAAGTTCCACGTAGGACGGGGGGGCACCGCCCCCGTGCCCCGTCGCATCCTCATCGCTGTCTTCGATATCTTCAGCATTCACCTCGTTGACGTGAGTGCCTTTCAACGCTTCCGTCATCTCGTCTACCGCATCGAGTTGCATAGCCTCTATGGCATCCTTCTGGTCCTCCACTGTAGTGTAGAAAGCACCCCCGCTGGACTAAGAAATCCAGCCTGGACCAGATTTTCTGTTCTTAGTAGGTGTATCTCGCCCAAACGCAGCACCAGGGCGATGTTTTATACTGATGTGGAGGCGAAAATGGGCCGTGTATAGGGCGGTAGCCTCCCTGAATAAGGCGGTAGCTGCCCTGAATGGGGTTGTTACCGCCTTATATAGGGTCGGTTGCTATATAGGGCGGTTGCCGCCCTATTCGCATCTTCTGTCGTGTCAAGCCGATTTTGACCGCCTTATCTCGAACGACCGCCTTATTAAAACCGCCTTATATAGGCCCCCCTGCTGCAGTCGGTCTGGTATACACCTTGCTACCCTGTCTGCCGTATCTTTTTCTTCTTCTTCTTAATGCGGCCGAAAAGCGCATGGCAGATCTCGGTCCCCATCCTTATAGGCCAGAATTAATGAAAATCCTTACCCCTTCAGACGCGCGTTCATGATGGATCTCTCGATCTTCATCCGGCTAGCTTTCCCATACGACTGCTGTGGTTCTGCATAGGGGGGTAGACAGCAATGGATCAACGCCTACTCAACGTTGAACCCGGCAATCTCTCGTCCGGTCAGCTCGTGAGGAACTCTAATCCCCTAAACCATTAAAATCGAATCTCTTCAGCTTGTGACAGTGACAGTGAACGTCTCACCCTACTCATGGCAGATGGAGCTTCGGTATCCTTCCTGCTTTCGTCCGCCGCGGTTTCCCACGTACCTATTTATACCAGGTACCGGTTAAATACCAGCAGCAGGTATATAGCAGGTAGGTTTAATTACCCAACGACGACGCCAAACTGTAAAGAATAGGTACTTTTATAATATCAAAATTGTCAAGAACAGGAAGGTAATTTTACAAAATGAAGGAAAATTGATACCCAGTGTATTAAAAAAACACTGATTGATGTGCTGTACCTGGTACATATCTATATAATAAGAATTTAGCAGCTGTAATATAACCACAGTAGTAGTAGTGTATGTCATATAATATGTTTTTTTTTTTTGTCTCTGTCCCGTTTATTATCATCTTCGCCAAGGGTGCACAAAAAAAAAAGAAAACGACACCACACACCTAGGAAGGTCAGAATGAAAAACAAACCGGATCGCTGTGATCACAGGACGAAATGAGCAAAAAACATTTTTTTTTCGTTTTTTGTTCCCTTTTTTTTACTTGGTTTTAGAGACCCCCCCATATTTTTTTTTCGCTGGTCGGGGGGGGCACCCCCATATAGATCGAACGTTTCNAGGGCGGTAGCCTCCCTGAATAAGGCGGTAGCTGCCCTGAATGGGGTTGTTACCGCCTTATATAGGGTCGGTTGCTATATAGGGCGGTTGCCGCCCTATTCGCATCTTCTGTCGTGTCAAGCCGATTTTGACCGCCTTATCTCGAACGACCGCCTTATTGAGACCGCCTTATATAGGCCCCCCTGCTGCAGTCGGTCTGGTATACACCTTGCTACCCTGTCTGCCGTATCTTTTTCTTCTTCTTCTTAATGCGGCCGAAAAGCGCATGGCAGATCTCGGTCCCCATCCTTATAGGCCAGAATTAATGAAAATCCTTACCCCTTCAGACGCGCGTTCATGATGGATCTCTCGATCTTCATCCGGCTAGCTTTCCCATACGACTGCTGTGGTTCTGCATAGGGGGGTAGACAGCAATGGATCAACGCCTACTCAACGTTGAACCCGGCAATCTCTCGTCCGGTCAGCTCGTGAGGAACTCTAATCCCCTAAACCATTAAAATCGAATCTCTTCAGCTTGTGACAGTGACAGTGAACGTCTCACCCTACTCATGGCAGATGGAGCTTCGGTATCCTTCCTGCTTTCGTCCGCCGCGGTTTCCCACGTACCTATTTATACCAGGTACCGGTTAAATACCAGCAGCAGGTATATAGCAGGTAGGTTTAATTACCCAACGACGACGCCAAACTGTAAAGAATAGGTACTTTTATAATATCAAAATTGTCAAGAACAGGAAGGTAATTTTACAAAATGAAGGAAAATTGATACCCAGTGTATTAAAAAAACACTGATTGATGTGCTGTACCTGGTACATATCTATATAATAAGAATTTAGCAGCTGTAATATAACCACAGTAGTAGTAGTGTATGTCATATAATATGTTGTGTGTGGTGTCGATAACTTTTTTTTTTGTGCACCCTTGTCTTCGCCCTTCTTTTCTCTCTCCCTCTTCAGTCATATATAGAAGAGGTGGGCACCGGATGGCATATTCGAAAAACCGAAAACCGGATAGGAGGCGTTTTTATCAAATAAATACAAAAAAAACGGTTTAACTGGTTTTGATTTGGCAGGTGGTACTAAAAAGCCTCCAAAACATCATTGGCAACCACGCACGGGTGATTTTTCGATATTCCCTCGATTTGCACCTTGTTGTGTACTCCCAATCAATGTATCTGGTTATCTTCGTTACCTTGTTTGCCCAATTACTCTGTGATCATGCTGTCATGTTTGATGTTTGTGTGCACGTTGTTCATCATGCTGCAGGCTCGGTTTCGTGTATAGTCGTTGGTGCCATAGAATAGACAAAAACAAAACAGAATAAAATTAAATACCGTTTTTTATTTTGAAAACCGACTAATAATTGCAAACGCCTGTGGGTTTCCAAAAAACCGGTTTGACCGTTTTTTTTGCAGGTGTCCGGTGCCCATCTCTTCTTCTAGTTGTAACTCAGATCCGGGGTCACGAAGTAGGCTTTTCTCCCTCTCTACTAAAAAAGGTATATATCTGGTATGATCTATATCGCGAGAGGATTTCAGCACTTTCTTCCCTCGTCGACTCTCGTCGAATTGTACCTACCCACGCTACATATGGGCGCCCTCGACACAGCAGTAGTTAGTTGGTGGTGTCATTTGAGAATAAAAAATTCGGTACGGAGACTCGAACCCTCGACCTTAACCTTAATTAACTTATTAGCTGAAATATTGGTTAACTTCTAGACCACCGCGACGACCGGCATACTCTGTAATACTATTATTAATAATATTATAATACATTATTAATACAGTACAGGACACCTAACTAATAATATAAGAAACAGGAATTCTGGTCCAGGCTGGATTTCTTATTTGAGAGAGGGTGTTTTTTACACGAATTTCAAGATAACGACTCCCGAATTTATAATTTTCCTCTTAATCTCAGCCTGACTTTCTTATTAATTAGCCTGTTTCTTATTAGGTGTCCTGTACTACTACTGTATGTAGTAGTACATCGGTCGCCCCGATGTGTTGAGGGGTTAGTCCGTTGGGCTTCTGGTAAAAGGTAAAAGGTTAACCGATTGCCTACCCAATCTATGCCTTCTTATAACACTCCCCCCCCCTGGAACGGACCGGATATATATACGGGTCGACGCGTGTGATCCAGAAGTGTTTTCAGATTCTTGACATGAGGCAATTCGCTTTTATTAAAAAAGTAGGGGTGGGCACTGGCACAGTATGTACTGGCAGTAGTAATCTACTGCCAGTACCAATCTACTTTACTGATTGACCCGGCCAGTATATTTGCCAGCAGGTTTTTTCTCATGTGTACGTCCAAGAAACACGCCATATTATAGTACGGAAATGTGAGGGACCTAGTGTCCAGCAATACCATAACAGAAACCCACCAAACGCATTTCGGAAGGAGAGAGGAGAAAGGGGAGAGAATTTTCTGCTGCAATCCAGTATACTGATTGATTTTGACGACAGAATACATCGCTACTGACTGAGTCAGCCAGTGCCCAGCCCTATCAAAAAGCGTTTTCATGGTGGTCGTGAGATTCGAACTCATGACCACTACAGCCCATGTCCTGCCGTCGACGCCATTTGTTAAGTGTTAAGGGGTTAGCCCGTTGGGCTACTGGTAAAAGTGTAAGCCTCATAACAGATACGAAGTAGATGGTCTATAACAGGGCATTAATTAGTGGTTCGGGGTCTGTTGCGCTGCGCGCAACAGGCGACTCAAGGAGTGTTGCGCGCCTGTGGCGCGTGTTGCGCGCCGCAGGCACGCAAGCCCCCCGCCCCCCCCCAGTGCCCCCGGAGGACTCCCGGAGGGCTCCCGGAGGGCCGCCGGAGGCGAAAAAATTGCGATCCATGGGCGAATGTACGCCTAAAAAGCCTAAAAGATGTCCAATTACGACTAATTATCAAGAAAAAAAGACCCCCAAAAAAATGTCTCGACTCCGGCGAGAAAAAAACGCGCAACGATTTTTTTCGCCTGCGGCGAAAATGTTGCGCGCCCAAAAACGCGTGTTGTGCTGCGCGCAACTAGCCTCGCGGCGACTGTTGCGTAAAACCGTTCTTTTGGCCAAATGTTGCGCCAGCGCAACAGCGCAACACCTAATTAATGCCCTGGTCTATAATATCAGCTTGCAAAGATGTGAGTTTCAACGAAATCTTCGATCTCACAGCTACGTACTATTACAGAGGACCATAGTAAATAAGACCTACGGTGCATACAAAAACCTATATATTTAACTCTTTTTACTCACAAAATTTGGTCCTGTTTATTATGGTCCTCCGTAATAATACACTAATACTACTCTGTATACTCGTAGTACCGGCCCTCTCATAGGAAAGTGCCCCACAAGAAACTCAGCCTAAACATTACGGGGGAAATAAGAAAGTCGACAGCTATTATACTGAAGTTAGTGTGGGACACACCCCTTTCTCAAATAAGAAAGTCAGCCTAAGCCCGATTTCTGGTTTCTCATGAGCGGGCCGGTACTCTGTATACTCGTACGTAGCTGTTGTTTTTCAATTTTATTAATGAAGATATATAGTACGTAGTATATATATACTATTAATAGTGATATCCTCGCATGCTACTAGGAGTTGGTTTCCGGGGTTCGAATATCACATGGGTCGGACTCTTGAGTTTATTTGCGAAAAACAAAAACGGAGTCAACTGTAATAGCGTGGGCATATAGCATATAGGCGCAATTCTATGCGAGTCGACGAGGAAAGGGCTGATGAAGTCTTACCGCGATGAAAATGCAAGGCAAAACCGTAGTGGGGGAGGAGGGAGAAGAGCCTACTTTGTGACCCCGGATCTGAGTAAAGGAGAGAGAAAATTAAGGCGAAGATAATAAATGTGATATAAAAAAAAAAAAAAAACGAGTGAAAAGACCATCCAATAATAATACCAGTATACGGCTAGACCGCCGTACGACAACGTAAATATATGTGCGATCGAAGTATTACACTCAGCTACGTAGCAAATATGAGCTTCGACGAAATCCTCGAGCTCACAGCTAGCTGTTGTTTAAAAAAAATAAAAATAATAGATGATCGTATTATACAGACTACGTGTACAGTAGTACTCTGCTGTAAATACATTTCACATGTTGATTTACATGTTGCTGCAATTCTCTTTACATGTCCTTCTCAGTTCTCAGGGCTCAGGACCGTTCTTACTATTAATAATGGACCTTTTGTCTTAATTTTATTTCCAGCGTTACGACTAATAAAACAAAATGGCGCATTTTGTTCTTTTACTTCCAAATTTTCAAATTTTCCATATAATTTAACAGGTAAAAATCCCAAAAACGGTGTACCTACGCGTTTGCATCCATTTATAGGTACACTAAATATTGGACTCGGTAAAAGCTTCCTGACCCTCCCTCTGATTGGCCGGCGCCCGATCGTACATATTGCTGGCTTAAATATTCCAGGTACAGACCTCTCTGTGGCTACTCAAGTTGGGCTTCACCTAGTTTTGGCTTCAAGTTTACCTATAAACGAATCGAGCTGCACCTACAAAAAGGGGCTATTTCCCAAGTAAGAAAACTTGACCTCGCCAACAACTCAGCTTCTTACTGGATTCTTACTGAGTGTGCGGTACTCTGTAAAAGTACACCCCCAGCGCCCTAAACATGATTTCTAAAAGAAAGGTCTGTGGTGTATAAGAGTACTTGATAGCAGAGAGTACGTACGTACATAATCGTAGCTGTCGTTGTTGTTGGGCGTCCCACGCGAACAAGGAACAACGAGTCCCGACACAATGAATCTTTAAAGCCGCTGTGGTATCATTACGTGTGAGGTGCGATACATAGATAGGTATTGCCTTTGGTTTCTCCCCGAATTGGATACGCCCCTATTAATACAGATACTTGCACCACTGCTGCTACCTCCTCACGATTTCTAAAATGGATCGTGTTTTCATTTTGACACCTCGGGTCACCTGGTCCCAGCGGCCCTGGTTGCCGTGTTTCGGTTTTGCCAGAAAAGGGTTCAATTGAGGCATCTATAGGTACCATTGAAGCCAAACATTTGTGAAGCACAACTTGAGTAGACAAAGAGAAGTGTACCTGGAACCTTTCAGCCAATAGGTACATACTACAAGGGGCTTCGCCGGCGGCCTGGTCGGCCGCCGATCGCCACGTCGAGTGACACCTACCTGATACAATGTTAGCAGCGTATCTGAAAAGTGGACGTCAGACTTAATGCCAAGAGTTGAGGGGGTTCTATACACGCTACCCATACTTAAAATAAGAGTGACTGATGTCCTGATTCTCGTGTGATACGGTCTTCGGTCTATTAATAATATCCCGATACACACATATATGTGCATACACGGTGCTGCCGGCAGTCGAAATATATCGGAATTGACTACGGTTCATACTGACAGGGCGTCTATTAATAGTATCTCGCATGTTTGTGGACTGAAGACACTGCTCGCAGTCGGGGTTTATATACTACTGCTCGTTCTGCCAGTACTCGCAGTACAGTATGTTGCTTGTCTTTACCGCCATGTACTCTCATCTCTTGCAGTGCGAACAACCATCGATACTCCCAAAACACACTCCTGCGTACGTAGTACAGGCATGTTGGAATCATCTGTGTTTGGCCTGTTGTATATTGCACTGATACGTACTCGATCGTATCTATCTATTATATATAGTTCGTCTGATGCCCAAAAAACAATACTTTAATCAAGTAATCTTTGATGCCCACTTTATCATAGCAACTTAGAGTAGCGCTGATGGGAAAAAAAAAATCAGTTTGCTTTGATGCCCAATTTTTTCAAATCAACCACAAATAGAACATATATTCTGCATGCAACGGTTGC
The DNA here is from genome assembly GCA_008828725.1 of Saccharina japonica. Taxonomy (NCBI): domain Eukaryota; class Phaeophyceae; order Laminariales; family Laminariaceae; genus Saccharina; species Saccharina japonica. The sequence goes on along the minus strand of MEHQ01004197.1, from coordinate 72,638 downwards.
CTTCGATCTCGATATAGACTCAGTCCACGACGAACTAACTTCGTACCGGGCAAGGCCAGCAAATAAGCATAGCGGCCTCGAAGGTATCATTACGATTCGTAGTCTAGGGGGCGAGCGGTTGCTTGCGGCGTCCGACGGCCTTCGTCCAAAAACCTTCAAAAATTGTCTTTCTTACGATCGGAGAGTTTTGGTATTATGTTTTGAACTCATCATCAGCCAAATGTGTTTCCACCAGACGCCTGATCGGCGCCCTCCACATATCATCGACCGAGGTGTGTGGACACTAAGGTGGATCGGAGGTCCTAACCAGCGCGACGCGTTCAGAGTCCATGACGCAGTCGTTGGGTTTGTCGATCGATATGTCAAAATGTCAAACTTGAAAAATTGCGACTTTTTTCTTGTATGATACGTACCTGGTATATAAACCAAGTATCCCTGTCGTATGTATATGCGTACGAATACGAGTACTTGACATATGTACTCGTACGTATGTGTTGTCTGGTATGTACGAACCAGGTATCAACTACGTATACCCGTCGTATATACATACTCGTACGAGTATGAGTACGGGCTCAGGTTCTGCTTGAGCCTGTGGCACTTTCCTTTCTTGTCTGTGTAATGTCGAGGAGACGCCAGGTTGTTGGAGCATCCAGGTTCGACGACACAGTTTGTACGATAACGGATATCTTATGACAGGGGGGTCTACGAGTGATATTTGCATGGGAGATCCTTACGGTGATCTCCGGATATGTGCAGGTTGGAGGAGTTCGGGACGGCTTTGAACACGAGCAGAGGAGGAGGGGATGTTGTTTAGGGGCCTTCAGAGGCCCCGTCCGTTTCTAAAGCAGTGGTGCTTTCGTCGCACACGGTGACAGGCGACGTACGTATCATATGATACGAGTACGACCAGAGCGAGGATGAACGGTACAATCTCAGCAAAGATTAAAAGTAGCAACCGCACTGCTGCGATACTCGTACTTGGAGCAGCCGCGAATCACGAAGACAAGCACGGCGCACGTACGAGTTGTACTACAGTATGCCAACCTGCGACGTAAGAAGACGGTGCCGGGCATGCCGGCGTAGGGAGAAGCGTGCGTTTTGAATGCGTGTGTGGGAGAAAAAACTGGATTATTTTTGTCTGCATTTGCTCCACTCTAAGTTGCTACGAATGATAAATTGGACAGAACGCTAAGTCTAAGTGACCCATCAAATCCATGCAAGCACGCGCAATGGGGGACAAGGGGATCTATGGGTATGCCACTTCTGTTCGTCTTCCATCCATTGTTCGATATTTTGGACTTACTGGTAGGGATATTGTACACCATATTAATAATTGGGTATTACCTACTGAGCTATAGGGGTAAAATATCGATTAACTACCCAGCCCAGGGTAATCCTTATAACACTCCCCCCCCCTCTGAACGGCAGAATCTTTGGGACGTCGATACCGTATACGGCCGTACGTTGACCTACCCGCTTCGTTTCGATAGCTGGGGAATCAGGGAGACGTGTTTTTTAGGGACGCACGCTCAAGCGTTTCTGTAAAAGAAACTTTCGAATTGAGATTCGAACCCGTGTCCTCGACGATGTCAAATGTGAGGGTAACACCTACTTACGAGCTATAGGGGTAAAAATTATCGACCAATTACCTAGCCCAGCGTAATCCTAACCCCCCCCGACAATGTGCAGCGATATTATTATTAGTGTAAATTACTGCTGCTGTGCCAACATGATGACATCTCACATATTTCATTCACCCAGGCCCCAATAAGTCCACACCTAAAACGGTGATTTGCAACCGCCGATACTACGAAAACTAGGTGTCTTCAATTAGCCCTACACCTTCAGCTTCCTCCCCGTTGACTTCCGAGGAAGCATCGAACGACAACCCCTTCTCCATATAATGTCCTTGTTTGCAACTGCTACATTATGATGATTATCCCGCCTTGAGACAGAAACAAGCAATCCTTGGACAAGGGCTCCGCATGGGTAACGGCATTCGCCGGCACCCATGCTTCGGATAGGACATATACCTGGTACATTAGTTATTTGGTACCATCCTTATTTATACGACAAAGTGATGGCGCTCGCTCGTATTTCGATATCTGACGCCCACGTGCAGATATCTGACGCCCACGTGCAGAATCAAGGCAATGCCAAGGGTTGCAGGAAGAAGGGACTGCTGCGTGCTGAAATATTCAGTTCGCAACCTCATTTCTCAGTCTCAACAGGCAGTCTCAGAGATGTAATCAGTCGCGTTCGGTGTTCCCTGGATAGTCTCAGTCCTCAGGATAGTTTGTGAGATTTACGACAACAACAATCTGATGGCGCTCGCTCGTGTTTTGACATCTGACACATACTACGTGCAGAATCAAGGCAATGCCAGGTGTTATTGCAGAAAGAAGGAAACGCTACTGCTGTAATTGCTAATACTCAGTTCGCAACTTCATTTCTCAGTCTCTGTCAGAAATGTACCAGTCGAGGTCCCGGTGGCGGGCTCAGTTTCAGTTTTGGCACGTGCGGCAAAAACACTTCGAGCCGAGCAAGCGCATGGATATGCGAAGTCGAGATATTTAAAAGCTGGCAACGGGGGGGAAATCTCAATTATTCTCTGACTCTCGTGTGTCTGAGCAGACTCGTATCTAGCACTGTACACTACAACAGTAGTACTGCTGTACAGCAGTACGTACTACACAACAGCACTCAGCAATACTATACACACCAGCTGCTCGCTACGTCGTACATACAGTACTCGTACCTGGTACTACTCGTACGTACTGCTGTTTGTTCTTGTACGTATTACAGCCAGGCACAGCAGTAATATCTCTACACTGAAAAATAAGCTACTATTAATACCGTATTGTACTGAATCCACCCGAAAAAAAATCAGCCGAGTTTTCATTCCTCCGTGGATCTTTGAGTTTTTAATTGAGGCGAGATATTTTGAGTTTAGACTCGCACCACAAATATCTCTCTCAGCGGCAACAGCACCACGCATATCATTCTCAGCGGCCAGTAGAGCCGAGGTATCTCCGCAAGATCCGCGCACTTCGAGGTCGCTGCGCTCGGCGGCGGCGCTTGAATCGAGAGTGCGCGCGGGCGGAAAGTCACGGGCGGAGGCTGAGGGGCGCGACCCTCGAGAAGAGCGGGCGAGAAAGCCAACGCGAGGCCTTCGAAACGGGTCCCGAGTGCGAGTCCGGTCTAAAGCGAAGTTAGAGACGAATAGGTCCAAGATCACCTGAGTGGTCAATGCTCATTTTATTTATATCTAAAAAAAAAAAATGAGTTTTCGGGATCTCTACTGCTGTTTTTTGCTGTTTGACCAATGAGGCTCGATTATTCTTTAGTTCTGCTTTTCGTTTTTATTTTTATTTTTTATTTTCATTTTTTATTTGCTCGTTAAGACGGGCCCTAAGCACCCGAAAAAATAAAACAGCGGAAATAAATAGTGTCCTTCCTATTGAGTTATTTTTTTTAATACGAACCGCTCACGCTTGTGGCCCTACCGCCGTGGGGGCGGGGGGGCCTCTTATTCCCTAGTACGATACAAAGTATTCGATCTTGGGTCACACATCGCTGCACAGCCTCACGCTGTCGTATATAGCTCCGCCTACTCCGCGACACGCACAAACAGCAACAACATCAACAGTCATGACAATATATGACGGCTGTAAACTGGTGCTGTGAGTGGCTGCGTGATACTCGCTGCGGCACAGCTGCTGCTGGTGTTACTGTTGTGCGCATTAAGAATCTCCGCTCACGACAAACATACACACATCAGCATGTTAGGGTCGCGACCTTCTCGATCAGACCCACGCTCGGTTCTCTGAAAGTACATGCAGCTGATGATAATCTGCATGCGGGATGAGACTGCTGCACCACTCGTGCTGGTGCAGCTACGCAGAAGGATTCGGGGCGTCGTACCCCCTGCCTCCATACCCCCTCCCTGTAGAATGAGCTGCTGGAGTGGTATCTATATCCTCAGCACTGATTATATACTTGTCAGCTCAAGCTTCCTGCTGTCGCCCAAACAAAACGAAAGAATCCGGTCATGCTCACGGCAACAACATTAAGTGGCATGTTTCTGGCGGAGCTGTGATTCTTGTCATAGAACGGACGCCCGTTCGGGCCCCCACAACGGCGCGAGGGCAGGGCAGCCGTCGCCCCATGGCGATGTGAGGTTGCAGAGCACGTACCCGAAAAAAACATTCAAAAACGCCGAGCACGAGTCACAGAAGGCGCCAAAACGTTGAGAGGGCAGCATTTCGCGGAGACTTCGTCTCCAATGCCACACACAGAACGCGTGCGGGCGGAGCGGGCGGATCCGCGGTGCCAGCCTATCATAGGCACACGAGGCCGGGGCTCGCCCCGGCGAAGAAACCGTGCAGAAAGGCGGCCGGCGGCGGGAGTAATCCGCGAATCCAATGAACGTAACGTCTATCATAGATATATTTTTCGGGCGCTGGCCAATCAGAGGGAGGGCCAGGAGGACTTTCCCGAATGCTGTATTAGAGTGTGTGCGTTGTCTTCGCCTGAAACCGTTTGTTCTACCCAACTTCACCAGTACACAGTATTTGTCCTGATTCCTAATCCTAGAGGTGCAAATTCTGTGGTCACAGACTGTGAGTATACCTATTACCTGGTACCGTATAACACGGATGAAAGCACACCCGGGTGATATTTTTTTTTCACCTTTGAAAATATTTTTACCGGGGGTGCTTTTATGGGGGGTGTGGTATCTAGCGTACCCCCGGTGATAAGCACCATGCACAGGAGCCCCGCCGCTGGGGGGGGGGGGGTGTACTCATATCGTGGCAACGGCCGTAGATCGGTATAGCCAATAAACTTTCTCGTTTTTCCTACAAAATGCCGGGACGGGAAGCACGTTAGGGTTTTTCACCAACCAGGCAGACATAGGTATTGGGCGAGTCGCATGGAGGGTGAGCTGCATCCTGCTAAGAACCGCCTGTGAGGCGGACTTGCATATGGACGACAGCCTCCAATGAATTGATTTAATTTATGGTGTGGCCACTTCCAGAGACAGCAATGGGTATCACTACGTATCTGCCTCGTGGATGCCTTACCATATACACACTACGTGATGCGATCATCCCCCTTGTGCGGAGATGAGGTTATCAACCCCGCACGAATGATCTAACAAGACCGCCAGCATGGGTGACCGCCAAAAACAAAAAACCTGGTTGTCGAGCTCACGCAGTGAGAGGCGTGTTTAACAGCGTCGTTGCCAACCGACGCCAACCCAACCTATAAATACATAAAACATTTACAGGGGGGGGGCTGGGGGGTGTGATAACGAGGGGGGGTGATATTGAGGGGGGGGTGATAACGGACGGGACGTCGGGTGCTATCGAGTGCAAACAGACTCAGCCTGATGGCAGGGGGTGTGATAACGAGGAGGTGTGGTAGCGGTATCTCTGACCACCAAGGAGTGTGACCAGACCCCGGCCAGACTGCAGGGGGTGTGATAAGAAGGGGGGGTGATACAGGGCTTATTCTTCGGGGGCTCCGTGAAGAGGCCTTCCCCGTCGTTGTCCAGCCACTCGTGCCGCTCACCGGGCAGCATCGTCTCGCCGCTTGTGGGAGTCACAGTGGCTGGCGGTTCGGGAACTGTTGTCGGGGTTTCAGGTCCTGCGGCTGAAGCGTTGGGCGCTCCTGTGCCAGAGAGCTTTTTGCGCTTCACCCGCACTGGCACCCGTCGTCGGTGTTTGAGCCACGGCGGGAGTGGCAGTACCAGTACCGGTACCGGTACCGGTAGGCGAGGAGGCCCCGGAAAAAAAAACGACGTGATCCTCGCTCGAGGCGCGGCCGCAGTAGGTACCAGTGGGATCCGGGCCGCAGGCTCGATCAGCCCCCTGTGATGGGCCGCAGCAGTTGCCTCCATGCTGGCACCGGAATCCATACCGATGCGTGCGTGTTATGGGTGAATGGCGTCCACTGGGTGTGATACTTTGGAGTTTGATATATTTTCAGGCGTACGTCCGAAGGCGGTGTGGTATTCAACGCACCCCCGGTGATAAAGTGACGGTCGAAAAAAATCACAAAAAAAATACCCCCGGGTGTGCTTTTATAGGGGGGGGGTGTCATTCAAGGGGGGTGTGCTATCATCCGTGTTATACGGTATATTAATGGCCCAAAAGGCGTAGGTATCAGCTGGTATATAGGTATACCTGTAGTGGGTTTCGCCCTTTTTAAAAAGCTCTTCGAAAATATCGGCCCACACCCTAAACATATACTGCTGGTATATACCTGGTACCAGGTACTGTACAGATAAGTACCAGATAAAGTATACCAAAAAGCTTACGCTTTACTGCTGTGGTTAGAGGAACTGCGACTGTTTTTTTTTTTTTTTTTGGGTGTTTTCTTTTCAAGAACCACGAGAGAGGCGCCCAAACCCAATCCTAACTGCCACAGGCAGTATCAGTACATCAGTACTGGACGAAGCATGATAGTAGATCTTCCTAAGGTAGCTATTTAGGCACTCTGATTGGCTAAGGGTATGTTTTACGCGGCTCAATCAACTTGGAGTCTTTCCAGCCACAGCATCCGAGTCACCCTACGTAGAGTCTTTCCAAGCTCAGCATCCACGCCGGCCGAGTCAACCTAGAGTCTTACCAAGCACAGCATCCCAGCACTGACCACTGGCATAGGGTTCGGGTTCGGGTTAGGATTAGGGTTCGGGTCGGAGGGTCGGCTTCAGGCGCCAAGCACAAAACCCCCGTGAAGATCTACTATCAAGGTTCGTCCACGTATACTGCGCTCTTCTTCTATGCAGTAACTCGTAATTCAGGCACAAAATATATCCTTATTAGACTGTATTTGAGCGGGGCCATATATAAAATATGGCAAAAGCCAAAAATAGGTATATCTAGATATGTTGAGTCATTTACAGGTACACTAAATATTGCTCTCGGGAAAATATTTCCTGGTCCTCCCTCTGATTGACCAGCGCCCGATCGTACCTATTGTTGGCTGAAAAAAATCCAGGTACCCCTCTCTGTGGCTACTCAAGTTGGGTTTCACCTACTTTTGGCTTCGATTGTACCCATGAATGGCGCACTGAAACCCTTTTTTGCGTAACTGCTGTAATATGTCCACAGGGCTGTCGGGACCAGGTGACCCGAGCTGTCAACTAAAATCGCGAAGAACGTGTTGCGAAATCGCCTTTTGAGGGGGAACGTGTATTGTAATACAAACTACCGTACACTCAGTAAGAACGTAGTAAGATACTGCGCTATTCGCTAGGACAAGCTTTCTTTTGTAGGCAAGAGCCAGCCTTTCGTAGGGACTGATACAGATTGGTGTAATAGTATGGGCTTGATTTCCCGGAAATTTCCAAATTTCGGCATAATATATATATTCGGCTTATCAGGGTGGGCTAGTGTAGTAGTATGGGCTTGGCAGGCCGGCAATTATCTCAAGATAGGTAATTGGTCCGTTTTCCTATTAGTTGGATGGCATTCGTATTCGGGATACTTATGAGAATGGAAGGGCAATGTTGCCCTTCCGTGCCAGATGTCATCACGGCTCTGGGAATACTAAAGCTTTTCTCCCACGCTTGATTCTACGTAGTACGTACGTGATGAACGTGAATAACACCCAGGACAGACCTGCAAGGGGGTATACTCTGTGTTTCACCCAGTCTTCTAAAATTGGGATATTTACAGGTAAAATTGAAGCCAAAATGGCTGAAGCTCAACTTGAGTACATCACCACGAAGAGATGTATAACTACAGTCTGTACTCCTACCTGGAACGTTTCCACCAACAATAAACCAGCCATTTATGGACAGCGGGTTTTTGGTAAGTGCTTGTTCGGGAGTGCATGGGGGTGGGGGGGGTTGGTCGTTTTTGGTGGATTAGGTAGAAGGATGTTGGATGTGGTAGCCTTCCATTTGCGTCACATCGGTTTTGATTTGTCGCATGATACTGCTACGCTTTTGATCTGGAGTTCTTCACTTTCTGTTCCCTGAGTCTTTTTTGGAACGACAGTACACATTGTCGGATGGCAAGCATAATAATAATATTACAAGGGGACTTCGCCGTCGGCCCAGGCCGCCGGCGAAGCCCCCCAGGCCGCCGGCGAAGCTAACGAAGGAGGAATAAGGCGCACAATGCTTCAGGCAGTTTACGATGCCAAGGGACCGAGAGGATATATATGCATACATACATGCACACCATATAAACGACGTATTGTCTTGAAACAAAATAAAATGTACCAGGTAATACGTACGTATTTATAATAATTAATTTTATTTGATACGTACATACATGAATTACCACACACATGACGGCGGGGCGTATACGGCATACGGAAAGGAAGCACGAGACACGAAACTTTTCATCCTCACACAAACTCCATCATAAGTGGATAAACATATAATGCAACAGGCAGTTTACGATGCCAAGGGACCGAGAGGATATATATGCATACATACATGCACACCATATAAACGATAACATTATAATACGTAAATGAATTCCCACGAATGAAACAGTTTCGTGTCTCGTGCTTCCTTTCCGTTGCCGTATACGCCCCGCCGTCATGTGTGTGGTAATTCATGTACGTATTATATTATTTGTTTCAGTTGTTATGTGATGTATGTATGCATATATATCCTCTCGGTCCCTTGGCATCGTAAACTGCCTGTTGCATTATGCGCCTTATTCCTCCTTCGTTAGCTTCGCCGGCGCTGGGGGGCTTCGCCGGCGGCCTGGGCCGACGGCGATGTCCCCTTGTATATATATATACCTGGTATATATTATACCCTGCTCCGTCTGGGAATGGATGCGTGGTCAATGGTCCAATGACTGAGAGAAGCAACACATGAGTACCCCTCCCCATCTACAGCATTTTATGTAGCGTGGGTTTGCGTCGGTTGGCAATAGCGCTGTAAAACACGTCAACCAATCACTGCGTGAGCTAGACAATAAGGAGAACTTTGTTTTTGGCGGTCACCATGGCTGGCGGTCGAGCTACGAAGACCATTTGTGCGGGACGGAGAACCTCAAACTCCGCACAAGGGAAACCATCGATCGTGTCACGTAGTGTGTGCCTGGTATGTACGTAGCAACCATATAAAATATTTGAGATATGTAGTATTCTGTATCAAAAACAAATACCAGTAAGTACGTAGTACACATAAGGGCCCGTTTTAACGAAGAAGAAAAAAAATCAATTTGGAAAAAAATATATTCAAATCCGCTTTTCATTGGTCAACACACGCACCAGCACCAAAGATTAGGATCTTGGGGCATAACATTTGGTGCTGGTGCGTGTGTTGACCAATGAAAAGCGAATTTGAATTTTATTTTTGCCAAACTGAATTTATTTTATACTCGTTAATTCGGGCCCTAAAGACCAGAGTTTGGAAAGACACAAAAACCCATATAGCTAACATTAAGCTTTAATAATTGCCGTTTTTTTGCATTTGTATGGGTACGTTGACCCCTAACCGGCAGACCTTTACGATGCCGTAACCCACGATATGTCGACAAAACACACAAACGCCGAATCTTATCATTTTTAAAACGCCTAAGATCACGCACGATAAAAATACAAAAACTACCAATTGCCACTAAAGATGCGTTACAGTGAGAAATACAAACACTAACAATGCACACTAATTGCCACTACTAATGCACACTAATAAAAATTAAGTCACTAATTAATTAAATTCAACAACGTGCTTTCAAGCGCTACTCCATAACCTGTCCCCGCACACCTCTTATTATATATATATATATGTACAAGGGAACATCGCCGTCGGCCCAGGCCGCCGGCGAGAGGGTTAAGGTTAAGGTCCGCAATTACGATGTCAAGGGACAAACGCGTATCGTAAGTGGATAAACACTAAATAGAAGAACTTGGATGTAAAATTTCAAAACATTCATCACGGCGGGGGGTACGGAGCGCGAGGCACGAGCGTCGAGAACTCAAGTGTTCCTATATGAAAACGGAGGGCGAGGCACGAGCGTCGAGAAGTCACGAGCGTCGAGAACTGACGTTTTGCTGAGCTCATCCATCTATAAGAATATGGTACAAGGGAACATCGCCGTCGGCCCAGGCCGCCGGCGAGAGGAATAAGGTTAAGGTCCGCAATTACCATGCCAAGGGACAAACGCGTCTCATCGTAAGTGGATAAACACTAGAAGAACTTGGATGTAAAATTTCAAAACATTCATCACGGCGGGGGGTACGGAGCGCGAGGCACGAGCGTCGAGAACTCAAGTTTTCCTAGATGAAAACGGAGGGCGAGGCACGAGCGTCGAGAAGTCACGAGCGTCGAGAACTGACGTTTTGCTGAGCTCATCCCGATAATACTAATTTTTATACGAGGTAAGATCGGGCGCTGGCCAATCACAAGGAGGACCAGCAGGAAGTAATTTCCGGAGTGCCATATTTTGTGTACATATAAATGGCACAAAAGGCCTACTAGGTATACCTACTTTTGGCTTTTTGGCTATAAAATATACAAGGTACCCAAGGTACCAGGTATTTATATGATACGTGTACTTGTTGATGGCCGATTTTCTGAAAACATGTTTATGTTGTAAAAATGCTGGTCTTTTGTTGTGCGAGATAATGGTTGGCGTACCGGTAATTATATTGATGCTGCTGTAGTACCAAAAGTGAATCTCCGTGTTAATACTCGTATTAAAAATAGCAACTTTTTCTCAATATATACCGATACCCCTTTGCATGAAAGAATATTTAAGCGGCTCTACTCGTACCACATTCTGCGTATTACGAGCGAGCGTATACTCGTATAACCGACTTGGGCATCCAGATCCATCAGGCGGTACATAATTCATATACTCGTATTAAAAATAGCAACTTTTTCTCAATATATACCGATACCCCTTTGCATGAAAGAATATTTAAGCGGCTCAGTGCTGGATGTCGACGGGTAGAAAGGAAGGTTTAATATGAAGAACACACACACACACACACCACATTCTGCGTATCACGAGCGAGCGTATACTCGTATAACCGACCCGGGCATCCAGATCCATCAGGCGGTACATAATTCATATACTCGCAGTGTATTAAAATTGAGTGTGATATCCACATTGTTAGTGATACACGACTCGTCTTTTATCATACATATCCTGTATCATACGTAAAACAATCTCCACAAAATAAAAAAATAGAAAAATACTATTTTCAACCCATTCAGAACTGAAAAACTTATCACACACTAATTCCAAGTAGTGTGTCCCCAAAAACGGGGGACCGGTTCTTAAGGGGTTAAAATGCAAAAAAAGCGATTCAAGCGACAAAAAAACGATCAAAAACGAAGAACACAAACAAGTCAGTAAAAAAAGAGGACATCACACAGCAACACACACAGCAGCAGCAGAAGCAGCAGCAGCAGCAACAACAGCAGCAGCAGCAGCAGCAGCAGCAGCCGCAGGAGGACACACACAGACAGGCGAGAAACAGCCACTTACTTGCTGCAACGCAATCACTAACACAGCAGTTAGTGTAGTGCGAGGAAGAGACTCGCGAAGATTCCAGAGAAGTTAGTATAGCGGTATCCATACTCGCCGCACCGCCACATGCAGGCCGCCAGGCCCCTCTGCAGCTACGTAGCTGCTGGGTGCCCCGCTACTGCGTTGCAGAGACACGCAGGCAAAAAGCAAGCAAGCGCAGCAAGCAGTTATTTTAGCTGAAGGGCAGAATCATCATCACGACGGCAGCAAGCAGCAGATAGGGCGCCGGCGTCTGTTGGAGGCAGTCAAGTATGGTACGAAATTTGAAAATTGTTTCGTGTTTCGCGTTTTGTCATTTTTATATACAGTGGCTGTAGGACTACTACTGCTGTTCACAGCGAAATCCAAGGAAAATTAATTTTCGTTGATATATCGGTCAAAAGGATAAAAAGACCGCAAAAGGATAGCAAAGTGGCGTTTTGATCAAGGGCTTTCATGCTAAAATCTCCCTGCCTGTTTTTGACCTTGCTGCTTCGTGCTTCGTTCATCTGCTACGTTGTCTTCAACAGGTCCTGTTCTGTAGTCATTCAACCGAACCAACCAGCTAGAGCAGGCGACCCGCAGCCCGCAAGCACAGGAGTGAGAAACGAGAGAAGTCAAGCTGAGTTGCCGCCCCAGCGGCTTGGAGATCGTGGGACACACGGGAGCAGCACCTTGCTCGGAGTCGGAGATGATGGCGACCCCTGCTCCTTCAGCTATGTCGCCTACGGAGCTAGACTCGATGGAGCTCAGCGCCGTCGCGCAGGAGGCGATAGGCTTCGCAGATGACCAGTTCATGGAGTTGTCCACGTCGGGCGCCTCACTGTACGACCTTGCCCTTTTTACCGAGCCTTCGTCCAGCGCAGGCGGCCGCCTAAATAAGTCTGGGGAATCAAATGGTTCCCTACGGAGAGTGCTTCAAAACACCAAGGCTCGAGACGAGTCGAGCCTCTCTCCGTCGGGCATGTCGCTTGCATCCCTCGGGTCCCTCTCGAGATCGACGAGACGCCTAAGCGGGCTGATCGACGTCGACGAAGCACTGGACGACTCCATCGCTTGGAGACACACGGGGATCAAGGTGGAGGACGGGGACGGGGACGCGTTGGATGTGTCTGGGAATGGTGCTGCTGAGGGGAAGGAGGTGACGTCTGCGGACCTTCCTGGAGGGCGTGCGAGAAGAAATCCCGCCGCGGCAACAGCAGCTGAAGCAGCGGCGGCGGCGGCGCAGGCTGCGTCTGCGGTGGCGGCGGCAGCGGCAGAGGCAGGAGTAGATGCAGCTTCAGAAGCAGCAGCAGTTTCCGCGCGTAGTCCTCTCGTCAACGCAGCTGAAAGGCGGCCTAGCGGTGAGGGCGATCCCGTGCGCGGTGCGGCCGGAGAGGCAGGAACGCAGCAGAGCATTACTGCTGTAGAGGTTCCTCCGGCAGGAGAGGGGATGGCGCACGGCGGTAGGGTACGAGAGCTGAGCCTGGGGGTTGCCGAGCTTCGGCAGCAGTCGTACCACCGTCGGATGGCCTGCGCCTCCGGTAGCACCAACCGGAGTGCGCCACCCCTCCCCGTAGGTGTCGACCTTGCCCCTCCCTCCGCACCTTTTTCATCGTCAACGTCGAGACAGCCGTCGCAACAGCAACATCAGCAACAACAGCAGCACCAACGGCAACAGCACCCAGGCTCTGGAGCTGCTGCAGGGTTGGACGCCTGGAGACCTGGGAGAGCGCAGGGGGAGATGATGACACCGCACCTCAGCGATAGCCTCGACGGTAGTAGTGGTGGTGTCGGGTGCAACAGCAGTGTCGGGGGGGGTAGCAGCAACGGGAGCAACAGGGGCACACTTTCAAAATTTGGCAAGAAGAGTAGACAACGAGCTCGAGCCCTCGTTCGGACCGTTCAGGGCCTCAGCCACGCCCTGCAGGGCACCGCGGGGGGGGGGGCGAACGAGAACCGGAGTTTGTCGCTCGAGGGAGACTCGTCGGTGACCTCCGGCAGCTGGAGCGCTGACAGCAGCGCGGTGGGGGCGGCACGGGGCGTTACCGGCGGTGGGGGGGGCAAGCCAGACTCGGCTCGCCACTCCGACAGCCCCGAGACTACGAGTCAGCCCCTCGAGCGTGCAAGCGGGAGCGGTACACCAGGCATCTCCTCTCTTTCAGACTCTACCTCGACAACCTCAACGCCGGCTGCACACGCCGCCGTTGTGGCAGTCACCGCCACTCGTGCAGCGACCCCCCCAGCCCCCCACGGAGCAGGAGTCGTGGCAGCCTCTAGCCAGCAGCAGCAGCAGCAGCAGCAGGCGGGAGCGGCGGCCAAGCCCGGGGGCGGCGGCGGGCTGCGTGGGAAGATCGTACAGGTATGGGGGAGCAGACGCAAGCAGGAGAAGAAGGAGCCGGCGAAGCAAGCTAGGGATGGGCCGCAGGAAGGAAGGGATGGGGCGCAAACGCAGCAAGCTGGGGGCGGCTTGGGAGGGGCGCCCGGGATGCCCGCGAGATCCGCCGTACTTCAGCCAGCGGGGGGAGGAGGTGGAGGATTTGCTTTTCTACCAGCGCAGGATCAGAGCTTGGAAGCGTACCAGGAGTGGGCCCAGTCTCACTCGGCGCGTGCTGGGATAGATAGTGGTAAACCTGTCGAAGCGTCGGTCACGTTCGAGGGGAGCGATGGTAACGGCGGCGGCGGCGGCGGCGGCGGTAGCGGAAGCCATCCCCATGAGGATGTAGTGTTTCCGACGACGCCCCTCGGGAGATCTACCCGTTCGTTTGACCCGAACATGTCGCCATCGACTGGTGACGTGGACGGGTCTAATATGTCTCTGCCGCCTCTGCTAGGAACCCAGGCGGCTTTGACGAGCCTCGGGGCTTCTTTCGACCCCAACCGCTCGACGCGGTCGTGGTTCGACATGTCCACGGAATCGACGAACAGACCCTCCCCTGGTGCGGACGCCGGGTTGTTGTGGCAGCAGACGCACCAACATCATCACCAGTACCACCAGCACCAGCTACAGCGGCAGCAACAGCTGCAGCACGTGCTTCCCACCGTGCCGGCCCAGCAGGGGCTGCCGTCGGAGACGCCGGCGTTGCCGGACACAATGTCGGCGGCGGCGCGAGAGACAAGGGGGGCGGCCGGTGCCGCGACGGTAGCCTTGTCGACGTCTCCAGGGGCAGCGACGGACTCCTCGGTGGCAGCGGTCACGCCGACACAAGACACAGTTCAGACGGAGGCGGCGGCGGCGGCAGCGACAGCAGCGGCAGCGGCGGCGGCGGCGGCGCTCCCGGCGACCCTCTTGGACGAGGACCAGCTCGTGGGGGAGCTGTCGGACCTGTCCATTTCCAGCGGGAGGAGACGATCTAAGGCCCGCCTCGTCTTTTCCTCGGCTATCGCGACCGACGCGACTAGCGCCGACACCATGTCGGACCATGGCAGTATTGTCGGTAACGTTGGCAATGCTGTTAGCGTTAGCGGAGACTCCGGGTCAGATGGAATGGCGCGCGCCGACACCCCCGCCTCCACCTGTGCCGCTGTTGCTGCTGCTGTGCCTGCAGTGCCCAGGGACGGGGCGCACCATGAGTGGGAGGGGGGGGGGATCGAGATGGGAGGGAGGAATAACCCCTCCCTTGTCCCGGCTCGCTGCTTCTCCGCCGAAGTCGTCCCGAACGTTGCGCCCGGAGGCCCGTCTTCTTGGCCCGACCACGGGAGCTTGGACCGCGGGAGCTTGGGGAAAAGGGCGACGACGTTGCCGGATAACTGGAGTCTGACCATGCACCAGCAGGTGCTTCCTTGGGGAGGGGTGGAGGGTTTGAGAGGGGGGCGCGCGCAACAACGGAACGCGTCGCGAGGCGGCGGCGGCGGCGACGGCAGCGGTGGCGCGGCGGGGGCGGGCTTGCCGCCGATGGCAGCGGGGCCGTCTAACGCGCCTCTCGGCAAGGGGGGCGCTGTCCCTTCTGCTGCCGCTGCTGCTGCTTTGTCTACGGCTGCGGCGGCCGCCAGTGGCGCCGCTTGCGGTGGTGGCAACGGCGGCGGCAGCAACGGCGGTGGCGGCGACATGGCGTTGGATACCGTGGGCGGCCTTGGAAGGGAGGGGTTGCAGTTGCCCCCCACGAGCGCATCGTCAACGCTCTACCACCGGTCCGCGAGGGCGCAGTCGGTCGACGTCGGGGTGCTGCAGACGATGACGCGCTTGCGAGACCCGGAGTCGGCGCGGACCGGCGCCGGCCAGCAGGCGATGGGCTGGCCCGCCGGGTGGCCTCCTCGCCAAGGCGAAGGGTTTGGCCTTGTCGGGGAAAGCTCGACCCTGCCCCCGGTGGAGTCGTTGATGAGCGGCACCCTCTCCCCGCCTTCTTCCATGCCCCAGCGCAGCGTCTCCGCGGACACGTCGATGTCAGATTCTCGGTCGTTCCACCACAGGCGCAGCTCTGCCAGCCAAGGCGGCGCTGCTGACCGCGGGGGTGTTGGTGTTGACGGAGGCGTTTACGGTGGTCGGGGCTGTAGTGAGGGGATGGGAGGCCGCTGGCCCAGCGACGGCGGCAGTAGCGGGGTCGGGGGGGGGGGCGGCTCGTTCAGGTTCGACGACGCCTTCCATGGTAACAACGGGGGCTTTCAGTCGATCTGCCCCGCGCCTTCGCCGCCCCTCGACGGCGACGACAGCATCCACGCCAGACCCCTGTCGGGCGGCGGGGAGGGCGCTAGGGATTGCACACCGCGCGGGTCGTGGTCCGCCCTGCACGCGATGATCCCCACCCCGGGCGTTAACCCGGGAGGCGGTGCTGGACCGGGGACCGGGGCCGCCGGCGGGGGTGTGGAGGCGGCGGCGGTGGGAGCGGCAGCAGCGGCGGCGGCGGCGGCGGCGACAACAGCGGTTAACCGTGGCGTTAGATCTCATGGCGAGGATAAAAAACAAGCGGCCGAGGCGATGGGGCGAAGGACGCGGTCCGTGAGAGGCGATAGTAGAGTTTAATGTCTGTCGGTCTTACGTGCACACCAACGAAAACCTCCATTCACCCGCTTACTCCTGAAAAAGCTGGCCCACAAATCTGGGTGCACTTTTGAAGTGGTTAAGCAGAGCACTTTGGAACATTGGGGGCTATAACCAAACACAAGGTACTGGTGCTGCACGACGTTGCCACTCCTAACAACCCCTTACCCCTTCTCCTCCTCCTCCTCCACACTATACAGGACGGGCGGGATAGCCGCTTCCCCACAGCTGAAAAGGTTCGCTACCTCCCACACACACACCCCTGCCCCTGTNCGGTTGGAGGGGGTGGCGGTGGCAAGATTTGTTTTCGGGTCAAGGGTAGGTGGAGAGGGGGAGAGGAGGGGAGGATTGTATACGTAGACACGATGTTTTCTTGGGCCGTTGAGTGGATAGTTGGCTCTGTTCCGGTTGAATCTTCACGTTCAGTAGGCGTGCGTACCATAGCGGGGCTTGTGTTGAAGTAAAAACGTGAAATGAAGTGCAGCAGCAGTGGCACCTGCCGGTCAACGCTTGTCCTTGCTGGGCACTGCTGTCGGCATCTCCTTTCACTTGAAAGTATGATATATTTGGAGTGAAAAGTGAAGAAAAAAAAAAACGACAGCTGCGAAATCGAGGGTTTTCGTCGAAACTCATCTTTGCAAGCTGCGTGGGATACTTAAACTTCCATCGCGCCAACAACTGTTTTGTGCGGGGAACAAAATCTGTCAGCTGTGAAACTCAGGGGAGGTCACATACCTGTAATGTAGTGAAACTCAGGGGAGGTCATACATATTTAGAAAAAAATAGAAGAAAAAACATCTGTGATGAGATCGAGGATTTCGTTGTACGCCTGCTGCTGTATATATAGATCGAGGATTTCGTTATTCTGCTGTGTTTTTTATTTAAAAATAATAAAAATAAAAAAAAACAGCAGCTGTAAGATCGAGGATTTCGTCGAAACTCATCTTTGCAAGCTGAGTGGGATACTTCGGTCGCACGTCATCCTACACTCGTACATACACCTATTATATAGACACACACTTCCTGAATTCTACAGCCTCAGATTGTGTCCCCCTCATACGGGATGTACACCCTACATGAGGATATATAAAATCCGTAAGTACGCTCGATCGAAGTATTACACTCAGCTATTAATAGCAAAGATGAGCTTCGACGAAATCCTCGAGCTCACAGTTGTTGTTTTTTTAATTTTTTAAATATACCTCGTATATGATACCTGGTATGTATATAGGAGTACGCGCAGTTCGATGTAAGTTCGTGTTTTGGGTGTGTGCGCGTGCGGATGCGTGACTGCTGTTTTGTGCGTGGCGTTTCGAGAGGGGAGATCGTATAATATGTGCATACCCACTCAGCTTGCAAAGATGAGTTTCGATAAAATCCTCGATCTCACAGCTGTGTGTGTTTAAAAAAAAAATAATCAGTATGTTGGTATGTACATATAAATATATAATACCTATATATGCATGTATGAATGTATATTTATTTATAGAATTACAATATAGATCTGTCGTATTATATGTATGTATACGTGGTTCCAACGATTTTTCCGGTGGTTGTTGGGCGCGTCTTCAGTCTTCACTCTTCACATGTGATGATTGAGCTGCGCCGACCGTTTCTATGCCTTCCTTTACTCTTTTTAGGGCCCGTATTAACGAAGTTTTTTCTTGCGTTGAATTTCGAAACTGTTGTTTTCGTTTGATTTGCATCTGATTGGTCGAAAAACGAATCACCCAACAGGCTTTTTCGAATGAAATTGAATAGCACGGAATTCCGCAAGAAGTCTTTTGGGCAGCTGCTTTTGGGACTTGTATTGTTCTGCTCTGAGGGGTGGACAAACCTTGATAGTAGATATTTACGGGGGGTTTGTGCTTGGAGCCTGAAGCCGACCCTCCGACCCAAACCCTAACCCTATGCCAGTGGTCAGTGCTGGGATACTGTGCTTGGTCAGACTCTAGGTTGACTCGGCCGGCGTGGATGCTGAGCTTGGAAAGACTCTAGGTTGACTCGGGATGCCGTGGCTGAGAAAGAGTCCAAGTTGATTGAGCCGCGTAAAACATACCCTTAGCCAACCAGAGTGCCTAAATAGCTACCTTAGGAAGATCTACTAGCATGCTTTGTCCACTACTGTCTGCTCTTCGTTTTATTCAAGTTGGGGAGTTCATCCAACTCGACGTGGCATGTTCCATGAAACCGAAGGAAGTCATGCAAGCTTGAGCCGTGTCGTTGACTGCTTCAGAGGCGAGATCCATCATGCCCGAGAGGCAGGGCCACCGGATCAGCCCCGGCGCGAGGTCCGACGGCCCCTAGCATAGAGTAGACCACCCGTGGCGCCTAAAATAATCACAAGGCCATCGCAAATCCAGTTTTCTGTCCCTCTTTGTCACCCAAACCATACGAGCACCGACCAGATCTCGACTTCGCTCAGAAGCTCGATCGCTGTATTCCCGTCGTGGCTGCCCGCGTCAAGCCACCCCAAGACACCTAAGACACCCCAAGAGCGATGGGCTCTTATAATAGCCATTGCCGGCAGACATAATAATCTGCCGCTGGCGGCGGCGCCCCGGGGAGGACGCAGGCCGTAACTCGCCTCGTTGGGTGCCCACGGGTGTTCCTTGACCCTTGTGCGTTCTCCGTGTTTTTAACGCAATACACCATTTCTCGATAGGAACTATGAATACGAAAGTCGTTTTTTTTTTACGAAATTCTATTGAATTTGATTCATTTTTAGTCAGATACGACATTTTTCGTTCGTCGTTAGTACGGGCCCTTACTCTTGACGCTGCGAAAAAGAGCATTCTATTCCACGTACATAATAGGTATGTACATGTGTATCACAGGTACATATCATATATACCTTCAACTGCGCCTATTAAAATGTTGTAGCAGCGTGGGTAGGCGCAATTCGATGCGAGTTGACGAGGGAAAGAATAAACTGAAGTCTTCCCTCTCGATAAAAATTCAAGGCACGAACCGCAGTGGGGAGGAGGGAGAAGCGCCTACTGACTGACCCCGGATCTGTGTTACGACTATGAAGGAGAGCGAAAGGAAGGGCGAAGATAATAAATGGGATGGCAACAACAACAAAAACAACGGCCGTAGAACATCGCGATGGGAGTGTCACTATTCATACATTATTCATATTAATAGTATACCTACGACGCTTCTCTGGTTCTTATGCTCAGACCTCTTCTCGATGGGTAGTTTTAGAGAGCCTAGGTAGGTCATGGTCAACATTTGTGTCTCAGGAGGCTTATCGATCAGGCGCCTTTTTCATCGCGAAAAGTGCCTCTTACTCAAAAACGACTCGCCATACCCCTGGTACCTGGTACCCAAGACGAACTTGAAAAATTGCAGTTTCTCCGGCTGCTGGTACTGTTTTAACTCAGGTTTTCGACGAGGACGCCGAGCACTAGTAGGTGAACCTACCTGGGCCTCTACTTCGACCGTCCGTAGCGTCCTACGTGGCCACAGCAGAGTGTAGATACCAAACAGGAGCTCCGAAACGATCAAAAGTCTTGCTGCGGAGCACTTTCGTTTCGTGATGCAAACACAGCAATGGCTACGCTCCCTTGCAGATCCAAGAGCCCCACCACCTCCTAGAGATTATAACGAACAAACTTTACGTACCTTGGTCGGGAAGAGGTCTGAGCATTAGAACTGGAGCTATGCCGTGTTCCTTAAGGAGTACTGATATATGGTGTTATCATACCAGAAATAGTATTGCTGCTGTAAAAAAAACAAATATGTAATAAAGAGGTAAATTCTACTTGTTATCATTTTATAGTAATAACAATAAATACGAAGGTAATATACATTGAAATGAACTACGTACCCAAGGGTGCACAAAAAAAAAAGAAAACGACACCACACACCTAGGAAGGTCAGAATGAAAAACAAACCGGATCGCTGTGATCACAGGACGAAATGAGCAAAAAACATTTTTTTTTCGTTTTTTGTTCCCTTTTTTTTACTTGGTTTTAGAGACCCCCCCATATTTTTTTTTCGCTGGTCGGGGGGGGGGGGGGGGGGGGTT
>MEHQ01004197.1:7256-51829 GCA_008828725.1 Saccharina japonica | reverse complement strand
TTTTTTTTTTGTGCACCCTTGACGTACCTGGTATTTAATATTAATAGTATAAAAAATGCAAGGCACGAACCTAGAGTCGGGGGGGGAGAGAGGAGCCTACTTTGTGGCCCCAGATCTAAGTTACGACTATTAATATATAGGAAGGAGAGAAAAAGAAGGGCGAAGATAATAAAAGGGATGAACGAGAAAAGAAAAAAAGAAAAAATATATATCCAACTCTACTTCCACGGATGAACAAGAGAAAAAAAAATGTATCCAACTCACTTCCACGTAATTTGGCCCATCGACGGGCGTGCAGTTACGAATACTAAAAGGGCTACAGCAGTAGTTCTGCGAGTACCATGCTACTTGAGCGTATGATATCTCCAACAACTCTTCCAATTTCCAAGCAATCTGGCCCCTAAAGCGCTGGTGCAGCTCTCCGTGGGTTCATGTGTGTGTGTGTGTTCTTCACATTAAACCGTGTAAAATATTGAACATACATGGGAAGTCTGGGTTTTGTGGAACGGGATTGAACGCTTCTGCTGCTACTCATCATGTAAGATGCTGCTGAAACCTGGGGTTTTGTGGTGCGGGAATGCTGGAACATGTTTGCTTCGTGCTACTCCTACTGCCGTACGTACGTACGTACTTGAAGGATTGTCCTACTCTGATCCCAAGTAGTCTGGCCCTCAAAAACGCCAGTGCACATCTGAAAGAGTTTATAACTTGATTGACCCCGTTGGGGGGCTGTATGGGGTTTAATGTGAAGAACACACACACATGGGGTATATATGACCCTACAAAAAAAAGAACTTGAGATTGTGGGGGCTTGCTTCGATGAATTGAGGAAACACATGACGACAAAAGTTGGCGATTACAGCAGCCCGTCGCAAGATCTCAGCTCGAGCTGCCGAGAAGTGGGGGGTGTTTCACTCCTGAAAGCAGCCGTACATGTGTCCGTGTGTACCGCGCGCGCACAGCCTGGGGGTACTTTTTTGGGTCGAACGTTCGCTTGATCCCCTCGGGTAGTGGGTAGTGGACGAAGAAAAAAATAAGCATCAGTCGTGAAATCGAGCGTTTCGTCAAGGCTCATCTCTGCAGTCCACAGCAGTCGTATGCGCAAGCTGTGTGTTTGTGTGATTTTTGATCGCGTGTGTGTGTTCTTCACATTGAACCGTCCGTTCTACCCGTCGACATCCAGCACACCCCCCGTGTCTGTGCCGATTCTTCCTCCTATTAATAGAGAGATATACCAGTTCTGTGGTCACAAAGCGTGTATATACATCACACCCTGGACAGTTATCAATTACCTAATTGTCTATTAATAGTTTCCTATTACAATTGATTCTACGCAGCTCGCAAAGTTGAGTATCTACTATTCAATCGGTTGAACTCACAGCTGACGTATTTATAATAATTTTATTTAATTGACTGGCAATTGTGGTCGCCAATTCCAATTAATTGGAACGCATCGAGCTCTATGGTACAGACAATTCCTATTAACAGACACCCACTAGGCCCTATCGTCCACCCAATTTATGCTAATATACACCCATCTACATTATTGGTTGAAGTAATTGCTATTAACAGTAACCAACAAAATCCCATTGCTGAACCCATAGTCTATTGAAATATAATATCCCATTCTATTGTAACGCTAATGGACAATTGCAGATTTTTTTCGGTGCCAATGGTGCTGGCAATTCCATTTAATTGATATTCTCCTAAATAAATTGTGCTGACAATTCTATTTAATTGACATTCTCCCAATTAAATTGTGCTGGCAATTCCATTTAATTGACATCCTCCCAAATAAATTGTGCTGGCAATTCCATTTAATTGGCGTAAATGGAATTGCAATTGTGCTGGCAATTCCATTTAATTGACATCCTTCTAAATTAATTGCGCGGGCAATTCCATTTAATACGTAGGCATCTTTCTAAATAATTGTCCTTGCAATTTCATTTATTATTTATTTGTCAGGCTTCGAAATAAATTGTCCAGACAATCAGGCATTTACATTTAATAGACAATATTATTATGTTACCGGTCATTTGATTCCGGACGCTGCAATCGGAATGACACAGCAATGTATGATTTGTATGCATGAGGAAGCTATTTCTTGAAGTTGCAAAGGCAAACGATTCGTGAGGCTGTCTAGCGGTTGGAATTGCCGGAGCGATTGATTCATGAAGCAGTCTATTAATTGGAATCGACCAGACAACATAGTTCGGAGGATGCCCAATAGATTAAATATATCGGACAAAATGTTTGGTGGCCGATTAGTCACTAGGATTTTTTTTTCATTCCCTTTCTGCTTAAGCCTTGGACAATAGGCATCGCAATAGACTATTGCACCTACAATAGACCGACCGAAAAGTCTATGAAACGGAATTAGGCGGGCAATTGATTGTTTTACCATATTGCCGCAATTGGAATTGCAAAGACAACAACATATAGTAGTCCACCTACTAATTGGAATTGCTTAGGCAATTGCTTTACTCGTAGAGCTCTGTTAATGAACTGGAATTGTCTCCTGCAATTTTTTCGCTCCGGAGACTCCAATACTCTATTACTTCTTCAATAGGATATGGGACCTACCCACAATGGACTATTGCTTTTACAATAGATCTTCCGAAAGTTCATTTAAATGGAATTGGTCGAGATACTGCTTTCGTGGCTCATCTATTAATAGGAATGGATGGGCCAATAGATTTGTGTCCTGGCCTTCCAATAGATATTGTTCCAGCAATTATTTTCTGGTCTTGTCTCACAATTGGAATGGTTCAATCAGACCGTTTCTGCTCTCACCTTCCAATTGGAATTGTTTCAATAATTTCGTTCTGTTTCTTTCTATTAATAGGAATGGTCGGATCAATAGGCTTCTGCCCTGACCTTCCAATTGAAATTGTTTCAACAATTAGTTTCAGGTCTTGCCTATCAATAGGAGTGGTTTGGTCAATAGGTTTCTGTGCTGACTTTCCAAATTAAATTGTTAATTTTTGTTCTGACCTCGACAATTCCAATTAATAGACCGTACTTGAAATCATTGGGTTGGACAGTTTCAATTGGTAGATAACACTCGAAAAAAATGGCTATACAACTCCGACTGATAGATCTCACTCGCAATAATTTGACTGGGCAATTCCAATGAATAGAAATCACTCGAAATCATTTAGTTGGACAATTGCTTTCAATAGATAGGATTTGAAATCAAGTGTCTCAGCAATTCCAATTAATAGCCAGCACCCGAAATAAATTGTAGGCACAATTCCAATTAGTAGGCAGCACCCGAAATCAGTTGCCCGGACAATTGCAATTAGTATCCTTCAATCGAAATCATTTGGTTGGGCAAATCCAATTAATAGACAGCATCCGAAATCAGTGGTAGCCACAATAGACTATTGTAATAGGAAAGGTCCAAATAATTGTACAGGCAATTCCAATTAATTGACAGCACCTAAAATCAATTGTCTGGACAATTCCAATAGGTAGGCAGCATTCAAAACTAATTACCCGGACAATTCAAATGAATATACTTCAATCAAAATCATTTGGTTGGGCAATTCCAATTAATAGACTACACCCAAAAATAATTATAGACACAATAGACTATTGAAATAGGAGTTGTCCAGGTTGTGATACATACACACACTCCGACGGGTTTTATGTTCTATAGTAACCTCATGCAGGCGCGATCGAGTTCTGACACTTAAGCTTGCAAACATATATATATGAGTTTTGAGGAAAATTTCTATCTCACAGCTTCGTTTTGATTCATTTTCATGTATACGAAGTATACATTTATACAAATTAAAAACAACAGCTGTGAGGTCGAGAACTTCGCCAAAAATCATATTTGCAAGCTGTGCAGAGCTGTGTGTGATGTATATATTCCCCTTATTATCTCGTACGGCATTATTGTTGTGTTTCTGGTCGTTCTATTTCACAAGTACTTCGTACAGGGTTAAGAGCGGGGGTGTGCGTGAGTCGAAACCAGGACAGCGGAGGACTTTGGCAGTGGGTACAGCAGACAGCAGCAGCACACCGTCGTGTTGCAGTATGATACGCGTTTACGAGTATGGTACATATTTATTAATGCCTATTTATTACGTAGTGGCAGCGGGGAACCTGACGAAATGTGTGTGTTTTTTTTTCAAGTTAAATAATGGTGAAATCGAAAATTCGTCCAAAGTCATCCTTGCAAGCTGCGTGAGCGTGAGTGACTACTATAATAACACTGAACTTCGATGGAGCGTGTTTTGTATAGTATGGGGTGGGCGTATGGCCTCGTGAAGGGTGAAGGGTGTATCTTAGATCGTTTTGGTGACGAGCAAGCCGTTTTGTTATTTATGGACCTCTTTTACATCAACAATTATACAACAAATTATTTAACCCTTGTAGGACTGGAGTCCCGTTTTGGGGACAAACCCCTCTAATTCTAAGTAATTTGTCCCCAAAACGGGACTCCAGTCCTATTAGGGTTAAGACGAGTTTCAACGAAATCCTCCTCGTATCTCACAGCGGAAGTTTCCCAGAAAAAGATAAGAGGTACCTGGTATCAAAGATGTCAGGATCCACACCCTTGATCGATGCCTGTTTTTCCGTTTTCCCTTGACTGAACAACGTCTCTTGACATATCTGCCTGGTATTACCAAGACCTCCCTTGAGTTCCACAGATGTCAGATTTTGTTCCTCTCAAAACCCGTCGTAGTTCGCGCGATCGAAGTATCCCACTCAAGCTTGCAAAGATGAGTTTTCGATCAAATCCTCGATCTCACGGTTGTGTGTGTCTGTCTGTGTGTTTTTTTTATTTTTCAATATATATGGTGCCGTCTTCACATTGAACCGTTCTGTCTGCCCAACTACATCAGTACCGCCGTACGTACGCCCAGTGTCCGCCCTGATTACTTAAGGGCCCCTTCGGTATAAAAAAAAAAAAGTACTTGAGTGTTGAAAAATATATATTTTTCGTTTTTTTTACTGCAGCAATACTATTTCTGGTATATATGTATAACAACACCATATCAGTACTCCTTACGGAAAGCGGCATAGCTCCAGTTCTAATGCTCAGACCTCCGACCGACCAACGTATCGTAGCTTGTTCGTTATAGTCTCTAGGAGGTATTGGGGCTCTTGGATCTGCAAGGGAGGCAAGCATTGCCATGTTTGCATCACGAAACGAAAGTGCTCCGCAGCAAGATTTTGATCGTTTCGGAGCTCCGTTTGGTATCTACACTCTGCTGTGGCCACGTAGGACGCTACGGACGGTCGAACTAGAGGCTCAGGTACATTCACCTACTAGTGTTCGGCGTCCTGGTCGAAAATCTGAGTTAAAACAGTACCAGCAGCTGGAGAAACTGCTATTTTTCAAATTCGTCTTTGGCACCAGGGGTATGGCGAGTCGTTTTCGAGTAAGAGGCACTTTTCGCGATGAACAAGGCGTCTGATCGATATGCGTCCTGAGACACAAATGTGAACCATGATCTAGGCTATCTGAAACTACTCATTGGTCGAAATTCTGAGCATTAGAACTGGAGACATGCCGTTTTCCGTAGGGAGTCACGAAAATGTGAAAATTAGACCAGAAATAGTATTGCAACTGAAAACAAAAAAACGGATTTGTTTTTCATTTGCTCATATACAAGGTAGTTTTTTGTCCGAAGGGCTAGAGAAATAGATACCTGGTACCAGGTACTAATTACTCGTAGGTGGTCACAGTGAGACTTAGCTTTTTGTGTCCCCCATTTAGTATTATCTTCGCTCTTCTTTTCTCTTTCCCTTTTAGTCGTGACTCAGATCCGGGATCACTTGTTAGTAGTTGGCTCCTCTCCTCCCCTCCCCACTATGGCACGTGTCTTCCTTGCATTTTCATCGCGAGAAGGTTTCAGCACTTTCTTCCCTCGTCGACTCGCGTCGGATTGTGCCTGCCTACCCATGCTATAATAGGCGCTCTCGACTCTTGGCGTCATTTGTGGGAATAAAAATCTCCGTACGGAGACTCGAACCCCCGACATCAACCGTAGCTGTCTTCGTGGTCAACTGCTATTAATGGGTGTGTGTGTTCTTCACATTAAACCGTCCTTTCTATGTATGTACCATTGCTTCAGTATATTTCCTTTTTACTATTTTTTCCTTTTCGCTTTTTCCTTTTTTTCTCTTTTTTTCTCTTGCATGCAGCTGGATTGCTAGCAGGGTAGGTCTTGCCTGTCGTATATGGCATTGCATTGTCTGCTCTGCTTACTGCACTGAGCGTAGTATCTCTGTGTCGTAGTTTTGTGACCACAGAACTGGTACCTTTTTAGGATGAAGAATCGGCACGGACACTGGGTGTGCTGGATGTCGACGGGTAGAAAGGAAGGTTTAATGTGAAGAACACACACACACACCCGTCGACATATAAATATTATAGACAACCGGGACAACTGGCCTATGGTAGGGTTATTTACGGATATATAGATTATAAATATGTGGAGGATAGGGTACGTAAACATCGTCAACTTCTTCTGATCATTAATGCCAAGATACGTTAACGAACGCCCGGTCTACGAGCCCTGCCATCATGGATGGTCGTCATACGGTTGACGTTCGGGAATACAAACCCAGAACGCTATATGTGTGTGTTCTTCACAATAAACCTTCCTTTCCCATATACCAGGGAGTGAAGAGTCCTCTACGAGAACGACCCCCACTCCCACGCTCTTACCTATGAGATCTCTCCTTGCGAGATGCCAGAGGGAGGTTTTGTGGAGGCACCTCCTTGCCACAGACCACTCTGTCCCGAAATATAAGCACCGTTTTATTGGTATATTTGTGTGTTAAAGGTGCTTATATATCGGGACAGAGTTGTATGATAAAATAAATAAAACGTGCGCGTCAAGGCCTCGGCCAAACCTGTCCTAGACCCCCACACGGCCGACATCGTCTGAGGAGGCGACCTACATAGATAGCTGATAAGCTGATATGTGGAGTACGTACGTAAAGAGCCTTGTGAACCATTTCCGCCCGTTGCCGGGTGAAAAAAAGGGCCTATTATCTTATTATCGTATTCGTATTATTGTACACTATTTCCAAGTAGTTTGTGGGTGCAGTTCTGAAGCGGTTATCTAGCTTAACCCATTCAGAACTGAAAACATGTCTCACACTAGTTCCAAGTAGTTTGTCCCCAAATATGGGGGACCAGTTCTTGACCCATTCAGAACGGGAAAAAAACTACACTTAAGACCTATGCCAATGGGAAAGCAAAGTTACCCTAAAAAGTTTGAATTCCTAAGATCCCCGCCAGATTTTTCCAGAACAAGCTTGCTATGGGACCGATTCTTAAAACGGAATATTCCCAACTTTTGGAAAAGCCCGAAAAAGGCAATTCTCAGGCCGATGTTGGGACAAGATCGGCTTGAGAAAAACTCAGGCGAATGTTAGTTCGAAGCGGCGAGATTTCGAGTCCTCGACAGACATTGATCGACGAAACCAATGACTGCGTCATGAATTCTGAACGCAGTGCGCTCGTTACGGGCTCCGACCCATCCTAGGGTCACCGTGTTCACACGATGGCCGGTGATATGTGGCGGGCGCTGGCCAGGTGTCTGATAAACAAACAATTGGCTGCTGGTGTGCATAAAACAGATGACAAAATTTCTTGATCCGTCTCAAATGGCAAAAAATAGGGTTTTTTTCGGGTTTTGGAGAAGAGCGTAGGACGCCGCCGGCAATCTCTCGCCTCCTAGACCACGGATCCACCTTATACCTTCGAGGCCGTCATCTACACTCGTTGGCCTTGCCCGACCCGAAGCGGGTTGGCCGTGGGCTCAGTCTATGTCGAGATCGAAGGTCTATCGTCGCACGAGCTGATTTTTATCAGGGTGTTGACGATTTGCAACGAGAGAAGGCAAATTGCGCCGCCTGCAGCCGTTTGAAAAAAGAAAAGAAAAAAATCAAACTTTTTTTCCCTTTTTTCCCACAGCGGCGGTACGAGCGGATCTTCAGCCTGAAAATTCCAGGCAAATATTTGAAAGATCGATTTCAAACTTTGCTTTCCCATTGGCATAGGTCTAATTCCAAGTAGTTTGTCCCCCTAATGTGTGGGACCAGTTCTTAAGGGGTTACGCTTAAAAACATGGGCAGCGGCCAAAAACAGGTACACCTGGTCCGTTCGGGGCCAAAAACAGGTACATACTAAAATCAAGTTTAAAACGCACCCTACGAACCTGCCATTCCTTGCAACGCAAAGTAGAGTTGTTTCATGTTCTTCGTGCTCGGCCGGTGGCTACGTATACGAGTAGCTGCTATTAATAGTACGAGGAACGGACGCCTGCTGCTGTATTCTCCCTTCTCAGCTTGCGACACCCTTGGTATTCCAAGTTAACCACAATCCCGAAGGGGAGCCTTCTATCTCGTATTATTTCGGCGGAGGTGTGCAGGCAGATATGTGTGTCGCTCGAGTGGCGTGTGGTGCAAGGTGCGAAGGGAGGAGGGGGTCTCCGCGTACGTCGGCATTTGTATAGTAGGGGGCATAGGGCGGAACTATGAAGGGCCTCTGATTGGCTTAAAAACGACAAAAAAAAAAGGTGAAAGTCAAGCAGAGTAGACAAAATCAGGTATACCTGGTATTTAAAGAGGTAAAAACAGGTACAACGAGTTTTCGACCAATGGCAGGGCACGTGGAGTGCGTTTTTTGCTTGATTTTAAGTATGTACCTGTTTTTGGCCGCAAACGGACCAGGTATACCTGTTTTCGGCCGCTGCCCTAAAAACATGTATGATATTGCGCTTAAAAACGTGTATGATATTGTTGTTAAATAGGTTAGCGAAGATGAAGATGCTTTCAACTCGTATAGACAACATTGAGCATGACCTCCCTTGGCCTACTGTATATAACCCCCTGCACCGCTACTGCTGCTGCTGCTCCTGTTGTTGTGGTTGTCTTCACATCTAACCGTGCATTATATGTATAACATATATATATATATATATACCCCAACGACAGCAGTACATCAGAAAGTACACCCAGCGTCTGTGCCGATGCTTCATCCTAATTAGAGAAATGCAAATTATGAACGACTAACACTACAGGCAGTAGTAGTATACCACTCTGTCCCGAAATATAAGCATATTTTAAGCACTAATAGTTAGTTAAAACGGTGCTTATATTTCGGGACAGAGTGGTATGTATTTAGGCCGAAACAGCAGACGCAACGCAACAGACCTGTCTCCAATGTTCGTTCCTATTTTTAGACGTCCTTCACTACTTAATACTTAATACTACGACTGCTGTCGGATCCCACCCTTCACACCTGGGCATTAATTAGGTGTTGCGCTGTTGCGCGGGCGCAACATTGGGTCAAAATAACCGTTTTGCGCAACAGTCGCCGCGAGGCTGGTTGCGCGCGCAAAACAACACGCGCTTTTTGGGCGCGCAGCATTTTGTCGCCGCATTCGATTTTTTCGTTGCGCGTTGATTTGTCGCCGGAGGCTAGAACAAAAAAATGGGGGTCTTTTTTTCTTAATGATTAGCCGTAATTGAACATCTTCTAGGCCCCTTGTCCTATTCGCCATAGTCGAAAACAAAAACTAGGCACCTTTTGCTATTCGCGGTAGGCTTTTATTCTTTTTGAGGCACTTTAATCTATTCGCCGAATTAAAAGGCCTTTTACTTAGTTTTGAGGCGTATATTCGCGCATAGATCGCCGTTTTTTTCGCTTCTGGGGCCCTCCGGGGCCCCTGCGGGGAGAACACACCTTGCGTCCACGCAACAGACGCCGAACCACTAATTAATGCCCTGGTGTATACGAAAGAACGGTTTTATGCGAAGAACACACACATATAATATTAATATGTATACATATAACATACCGGTATATATAATATATATGGGAAGGAGATAGAAAAGAAGGGCAAGATAATGAACGGGATGGAAAAAACAAACAAACAGACAAACAACAAGTCGCCCCGATGTGGTCTATTTTTAGTGGCACCCTCGAATGCTACTTACTAAAATTTGGTGTCCGGGGTTCGAATCTCACGTGGGTCGGACTTTTGAGTTTATTTGCAAAAAAAAATAACTAAAAAGACGGAATCAACTGCTGAGAGGGCCTATTAATAGTAGCGTGGGTATATTACCCTACGTATAACACGGAAGAAAGCACACCCCCCTTAGATACCACACCCCCCTGCATGAGCACACCCGGTGATATATTTTTTGGTCTGTTTTTTTTTTATCGTCGCTTTATCACCGAGGGTACGTTGAATACCACACCCTGTATACGGAAGTGCGTCTGAAAACAGCATCAAACGCCAAAATTATCACACCGCCTGCTGTGTGTGTGTTCTTCACATTAAACATTCCCGCCGCCTGGTGGATACCTTTCATCCACAAAACTTGATACTACTCCTCCTACTACTGTGCCCTATGCCCCAACCACCGGCGCCGGGTTATTGACACTACGTAGGATGGATATATCTCGTGATGATTGCCGACGGTAGTGGTTTTGAGGGGGTCTATTAATAGTAACGCTCCTTACCTGGCAATTATCACTTACCGTTAGCACACCCCCTCAATATCACACCCCCTCGTCACCACACCCCCTAGCTGTGGGCCTACCGTGCATGGTGATTACCACCGGAGATGCGCTACTGTAGACAACACACACCCCTACAACAGCACACCCGGTGATACGTACGAGCGAATGCGAGTTTCTAATTTTGACTACTGTAAGTCTCTCGTATTTTTGAACGTCAATTTTTTATCAGCGTGGTGTGCTTTCTTCCGTATTATACACCAAGTATACGGTAGGCGCAATTCGATGCGAGTCGACGAGGGAAGAAAGGGCTGAAGTCTTCTCGCGATGAAAATGCAAAAGGCACGAACCGTACGAAGCATAGTGAGGGAGGAGGGAGAAGAGTCTACTTTGTGACCCCGGATCTGAGTTACGACTACGGTATCATATAATATGTAGGAAGGAGAGAAAAAAAGAGCGAAGATGATAAATGGGATGAGAAAAAAAAAAAGAAAAAAAAAGGAGGAAGGTAATCAGGAATCAGGACCCATCACGAGTTAATAATACAAAACCTCTACATTCCAGTATGTTACCATTAATAAGCATATTTGGTCCTGGTCCTGGTTACTATTCGTATTCCCCCGTTGTATAATATGAATAGCATAGATGAAAAGCCGCCTGAGGTTGCTTCATCTTGTACCACTCTCTCCGGAAATGTTATGACCGTTTCGTGTTGCATAAAAAAATATATATATATGGTATATATTATATACTTCAGTATATATATATATTACGGGGGACCATAGTAAACACTAGTAAATAGGACCTACGGCACACACAAAAACCTATACATTTCCCCATTTTTACCAACAATGTTTGGTCCTATTTACTATGGTCCTCCCTAAGAGTGTCCGAACGGTCCTGACATTTCCGAACAGACTAAAAAAATAAAAATAAAACGTTTTTTTTCTTCGTATAATACGAGTATATGGTATATGGCGGAATCCGTCGCAAGTCGACGAGGGAAGAAAGTGCTGATAAATCTTCTCGCGATACAAAGGCAAGGCACGTACCGTGGTGGGGAGGGGGGGAGAAGAGCCTACTTTGTGACCCCGGATCTGAGTTACTACTACAGAGGGAGAGAGAAAAGAAGGGCGAAGATAATGAATGGGATGGACAAAACAAAAAAAAATGTATGTATGCATAGTACACCTGGGGGGGGGGTACACGAAAACAAACTTTCCCGACACCCCGCTACATATATATATATCGATCGAAGCATCACACTCAGCTATTATAGCAAAGATGAGTTTCGACGAAATCCTCGATCTCACAGCTGTTTTTTTTTTTTTTTTTTAAATGTGTACGAAGACATCGTTCTCATATTATAATTATTTACACCTATGTTTCGAGTCCCAGACAACAGCAGTGTGGTATATATGTATGATATCATATCATATTATATTTTATTTATTTATTTATTTATTTTTTCTCCATCCCATTTATTATCTTCGCCCTTCCTTTCTCTCTCCTTCCTAGTCGTAACTCAGATCCGGGGTCACAAAGTAGGCTCTTCTCCCTCCTCCCCCACTACGGTTCTTGCCTTGCATTTTTATCGCGAGAAGATTTCAGCACTTTCTTCCCTCGTCGACTTGCGTCGGATTCCGCCTACCCACGCCACGAAGGCGCTCTCAGCAATTGGTTCCTTTTTATTTTTCAAATGAAGACAAAATCTCTCACCACGGTGGGATTCGATCCTGGGTACCAATGATAGTAGTCTTTGAAGCTGACCACTACTCTACCGGGGCGACCGGCTAGTAGGACATATGTACCACGAAATCCAAGCAAGATACAGACATGAAAAAACAAAAAAAGTCTCTTTTCGTAATTTCAAGATACGATCACACCGCACTGGTTTGCGTGTGGTTTGTGTTTTGACCTTTTTGGGAAGGAGTGTGCCACCATCTGGACGGCGATATAAGGAGCGTTTACACATGAATATGAACACCAAACGTTCTTTCTTCTTCTTGCGGCCGAAAAGCGCATGGCAGATCTCTGTCCCCATCCTTAGGCCGACTCTTATGGGATCGGAATCCAGAAATGATTTTTCAACACCTTCGCAGGCTTTTTCTCCCGGGGACGATAAAAAACGTCCCCTACTATCTCAACGAGCCATTGGTCAATTTTCGAGAGGAATCGTAGTGATATTGGCCGATTTAGCAGGCTCGAATTTCCAATGGTTGGCCAACTCAGGCCAATAGGCCCTGTTTCGATTTTTTTATCGAAACAGGGTGAAAAAATCGAAACAGGGTCAGTTGGCCATCCGTTGGAATTTCGAGCCTGCAAAATCGGCCAATACCACTAGATTCCTCTCGAAAATTGACCAAAGGCTCGTTGAGATAGTAGGGGACGTTTTTTAGAGTCCCCGGGAGAAAAAGCCTGCGAAGGTGTTGGAAACTCCTGTTTTGGATTCCGATCCCATAAGAGTCGGCCTTATGGGCAAGAATTAATGAAATTCCTTACCCCTTCAGACGCGTTCACGATGATCTCTCCATCTTCGTCCGGCTAGCTTTCCCATACGACTGTTGTGGTTCTGCTTAGGGCGGTAGACAGCAATAAATCAACGCCTACTCAGCGTTGAACCCGGCAATCTCTCGTCCGGTCAGCTCGTGAGAGGCTCTAGCTCCTTACACCATTAAAATCAAATCTCTTCAGCTTGTGACAGTGAACGTCCCACCCTACTCATGGAGCTTCGGTCCACAGCACCAAACGTTCCTTATTACATTTTCGTCCCGAGTGGGACATACAATAAGACAACAAGTCGTTTTCTCTTTTCGTCGAGTACCCCGGATATCAAGATAACGGCAGCAGATATACGAAGTATGCCTACGAGTAAACTATTAATAATATATTTGCACAGAGTGGGTACCCCGAGTTGAAAGCGAGCGCCCAAGATGAGAGAATTTCGGAGTTCCATCACATGAAACCGTCCTTTCTACCCGTCGACATCCAGCACACCCAGTGTCTTGTGCCGATTCTTCATCCCAGAGAGATACCAGTTCTGTGCTCACAAAACTAGGACACAGACACACTACGAACGCTGCAATGCAGTAAGCAGTAAGAGCGGTCGAAACGATTTTGCCCCACCCATACCAAAACCTGTATGTTGCCCACCACAAATAAGAGAAATATCTACTGAACTGCACGTACTGAAGGGCGCGTGCTTTCCGCTTGTCACGGGGTGCTCTTAACCCTCGAAAGAACTGCAAAACGTATCCCACACTAATTTCAAGTAGTTTATCCCCCAAATCGTGGGACCGGATGCCCACTATTAATGCTACTATTTAAAAGACAGGTGTATAGCCTAAACGCGTATATATCATACGTAAAGCGTTTTGCTCGGATATATAAGTATTGTTAGTAATCTTATCGAGGCACGAGATAATGGGTTTGATGTACGTACGGGATGATTTTGGCCAATCAGATCAATCCGGTTCATTAGTATTAATAGTTGACAATTGTATAATACGATACCTGGTTTATTATACATATATATGTATATACCGTAGCTTGGAGGTATACCACACCTTGCTCAGTCTTTTGTCGTGTCCCTTGGTTAGTCTACTGTAGTAGGCACTAGAGCGGAGCACGCAGTGACGCAGATTCAACGCTATGGTCTATGATACAGGTTCAAGGTGTGATAGGCACGGCGGTATACACACATACACACCAGGGCATTAATTAGTGGGTCGGGGTCTGTTGCGCGCAGTGCAACAGGCGACTCAAGGAGTGTTGCGCCCACCGCAACACGCCTGAGGCGCGTGTTGCGCCTGAGGCGCGTGTTGCGCGCAACGATTGTTTTCGCCTGCGGCGAAAATCTTGCGCGCCCAAAAACGCGTGTTGCGCTGCGCGCAGCTAGCCTCGCGGCGACTGTTGCGCAAAACCGATATTTTGGCCAAATGTTGCGCCAGCGCAACAGCGCAACACCTAATTAATGCCTTGCAATGGACTTGTTAGGTATCTCGACAGTATACGTATACGTACGTCTCGCAGGCATCAAAATAAAAATAATCCGTTGGGTATGGTACCAGCTAGCTGCTTGTTGTGGTTCTTGCAGTTCGGGGAGATTTCGATAGTGTTTTCGTTTTTGATAATTCTTCTGCGAGCTGTAAATGCTCGAACACGATTCGTTTTCGACCAGCCATACCATGTAGGCTTGCGCGTGTTGTGGCGCTCTTCTCCACACGTACGAGTTCCTTTGCCGCTTTTCGCGGGGTAGGCTTGGGGGATAGGCTCGACGGCAACAACGCTCGCAGGTTTAAATGTATATTTTGATATCTCATAACCAAACACTGTAAAATAAATGTTGTTGTAAGCTTAGGAGATATAGACAAACCTATATGAGGACATAAAAAACCCGGAAGTACGCGCGATCGAAGTATTACACTCAGCTACGAGAAAATATGAGTTTCGACGAAATCCTCGATTTCACAGCTGTTTTTTTTTTTCTNACTCAGCGTTGAACCCGGCAATCTCTCGTCCGGTCAGCTCGTGAGAGGCTCTAGCTCCTTACACCATTAAAATCAAATCTCTTCAGCTTGTGACAGTGAACGTCCCACCCTACTCATGGAGCTTCGGTCCACAGCACCAAACGTTCCTTATTACATTTTCGTCCCGAGTGGGACATACAATAAGACAACAAGTCGTTTTCTCTTTTCGTCGAGTACCCCGGATATCAAGATAACGGCAGCAGATATACGAAGTATGCCTACGAGTAAACTATTAATAATATATTTGCACAGAGTGGGTACCCCGAGTTGAAAGCGAGCGCCCAAGATGAGAGAATTTCGGAGTTCCATCACATGAAACCGTCCTTTCTACCCGTCGACATCCAGCACACCCAGTGTCTTGTGCCGATTCTTCATCCCAGAGAGATACCAGTTCTGTGCTCACAAAACTAGGACACAGACACACTACGAACGCTGCAATGCAGTAAGCAGTAAGAGCGGTCGAAACGATTTTGCCCCACCCATACCAAAACCTGTATGTTGCCCACCACAAATAAGAGAAATATCTACTGAACTGCACGTACTGAAGGGCGCGTGCTTTCCGCTTGTCACGGGGTGCTCTTAACCCTCGAAAGAACTGCAAAACGTATCCCACACTAATTTCAAGTAGTTTATCCCCCAAATCGTGGGACCGGATGCCCACTATTAATGCTACTATTTAAAAGACAGGTGTATAGCCTAAACGCGTATATATCATACGTAAAGCGTTTTGCTCGGATATATAAGTATTGTTAGTAATCTTATCGAGGCACGAGATAATGGGTTTGATGTACGTACGGGATGATTTTGGCCAATCAGATCAATCCGGTTCATTAGTATTAATAGTTGACAATTGTATAATACGATACCTGGTTTATTATACATATATATGTATATACCGTAGCTTGGAGGTATACCACACCTTGCTCAGTCTTTTGTCGTGTCCCTTGGTTAGTCTACTGTAGTAGGCACTAGAGCGGAGCACGCAGTGACGCAGATTCAACGCTATGGTCTATGATACAGGTTCAAGGTGTGATAGGCACGGCGGTATACACACATACACACCAGGGCATTAATTAGTGGG
The DNA here is from genome assembly GCA_008828725.1 of Saccharina japonica. Classification (NCBI taxonomy): domain Eukaryota; class Phaeophyceae; order Laminariales; family Laminariaceae; genus Saccharina; species Saccharina japonica. The sequence continues at coordinate 35,721 of MEHQ01004197.1, read as the reverse complement.
TCGGGGTCTGTTGCGCGCAGTGCAACAGGCGACTCAAGGAGTGTTGCGCCCACCGCAACACGCCTGAGGCGCGTGTTCCGCAGGCGCGCAAGCCCCGACCACCCCCCCCCCGCCGCCGCCGCCGCCGCCGCCGGAGGGAAAAAAGCGAAAAAATGGCGATCTATGGGCGAATGTACGCCTAAAAAGCCTTAAAGATGTCCAATTACGACTAATTATCAAGAAAAAAAGACCCACAATTTTTTTTCTCGGCTCCGGCGAGAAAAATAACGCGCAACAATCTTTTTCGCCTACGGCGAAAATGTTGCGCGCCCAAACACGCGTGTTGCGCTGCGCGCAACTAACCTCGCGGCGACTGTTGCGCAAAACCGTTATTTTGGCCAAATGTTGCGCCAGCGCAACAGCGCAACACCTAATTAATGCCCTGATACACACTGCTGTGTGTGTTCTTCACATCAAACATCAAACCGTCCTTTTTACCTGTCGACATCCAGCACACCCAGTGTCTGTGCCGATTCTTCCATCCTAGAGAGATACCAGTTCTATAGTCACACTACGAACCACGACCACGACCTGGACTGCTGACGTGTTTAATGTGCCTGTCGTACCGTCGTACCCAGTACGATGATGAACATGCGTGTTTCGGATTAAGCCGTTCTTGTATCGTCCACTCTCCTTGTACTGCATTTATCACACCTTTGAACCTGTACACTACAGCAGTATATATATGTGTGTGTGTTCTTCACATTAAACCTTCCTTTCTACCCGTCGACATCCAGCACACCCAGTGTCCGTGCCGATTCTTCATCCTAAAAAGGTACCAGTTCTGTGGTCACAAAACTACGACACAGAGATACTACGCTCAGTGCAGTAAGCAGAGCAGACAATGCAATGCCATATACGACAGGCAAGACCTACCCTGCTAGTAATCCAGGTGCATGTTGTTGTTGTTGTTGTTGTCTTCACATTAAAAACCGTGCCGGTCTCTCTATCCAGTACCTCCATCTGTCCGTACTAATCCAACACTTGACACGGTCGATTCCCGTGGTCACAGGCTAACTTACCCAAAAAAGGTATACTGAAGTAAAAGTGGAACCCGAAGGGTCCGCAAAGCGATCAAAGCCAGTCAAAAACAGATAGTCTGGAGCCGTCCGCTCCCCTCTACACGCTATGTGAAGGTAAAAATAAAAATGGAAAAGTCAACATCACAAGAGAAAAAAGAGAAAGAAAAGAAAAAATAATAAGAAGTAAACATACAGAAGCAAATCAACAATCAAGCAACCAAACAAAAGCATGACAAAATAAAGGAAATAAAGTGTCGTGCTTCTCCCAGAGGAGATGCGACATCCAAATACCACACGACCACAATGTGTCTGGATTGCTGACGTATGTTTGATGGGCCTGTCGTACCGAGTACAATGAACGTGCGTGTTTCAGATTAAACCGCCGTTCTTGTATCGTCCACTCCGGCCCCGGAGAACTTGCACGTACGTGCGAGTCTAACGAATCTGCACGTACATTCAATACGGTTTTATGTATAGCAGGAGTTGTTGTAGATATGTAAGGCCTACATGGGTACCAAATGGGATCGAGGTGCCAGGTGGGCCTCCAGCGGCTCCTGCGGAGGGCTGATTATATTTCTGCACCTGTGGGTGGGAGCAGGGTGCCAAATGGGATTATATCCGGGTGGGATCAGGTCCGGGTGGGAGCAAGGGTAAAGATGGTGCAAAAGTACGTGCAGTTCTAACAGCCCACAGCACGTACGTGTGTGTGTGTGTTCTTCACATTAAACCTTTACGTGCAATTATACGGCTGGTGCGTCCACTCTCCTCAAAATTGCATGCGTGTTTCAGATGAAGCCTTCTTGTATCGTCCACTCTCCTTACTGCATTACACTGTAGTATGTAGTACCTCTGCTGTGTCTCGTTTTTGTGACGACAGAGTTTTTATATGAAATACCTGGTAAATACCTGGTATCTCTGTAGGGTGAAGAGGCGGCACGGACACTGGGTGTTGGCTGTGCTGGATGTCGACGGGTATCTTGAAAGAACGGTTATACATGTGAAGAACGCAAAAAAACACCAACCACCGCCATAGTTTACAGGACTGCCCGTACAGTTCCGGACAGAGTACTAACACTGTACCGTATCACATGGGTGATAAGATAACACACCCGGGTGATAAGATAACACACCCGGGTGATAAGATAACACACCCCGGTGATAAGATAACACACCCCGGTGATAATATAACACACACCGGGTGATAAGATAACACACCGGGTACGAGATATCACACCCTCTCCAACGAATGTGCTATTATATGTTCTATGAATAGCTGTTTTTATCTTAACAGCGGGAGGAGTGCAGCCGCCGAGAAATGAGTATGTGGAAGGACGAAGGATATTGTCGAGATGAATCAAATCCCAAGCCACCCGATTCGTCGTCCCAAAAAAAATGGTGGGATGAGGAAGTAAAGGAGGACAAATATGGGGAGCAAATGGGGTAGGAAAAGCATGATGGGATGGGACGGGAGATCGTGGATGGGAGACATTTCACGATGGGATGGGACGGGGATACCTGTCCCGTCCCATCCTATATGGTGAGTACGAGTGTACGATACGTCAAAAAAATGTCTTGCGACGGACGAACGGCAACGCCACCTTAGGCATAGCCAAGGGGGCCGAAACAACATAACTATGTACAACAGAATACAAGAGACAAAGCTCTTGAAACAGCAACACTTCCCACGGTGGTGTCATCGAGACGAACGGCTCGGGAATTCATGCCCAAGGGGTGTGTCATCTTACCACCCGGGTGATATACACGTTGTATGACATCTTATACCAGAGGTTTTATCATATAGGTAACGCTAGCTAGGGGTAGTAATGAGGAGCCAGACGTCCAGGCGAGCGAAGCGAAGCGAGCGAGGCTGTCCCTCCGTCACATGGAGGTCGGCTGTGCGCAGAGGGCGTCTGTGAAGAAAAATCTCAGAAATTTCGGGTCAGAGCATTCCTTTTTGTTATCGAAAGTGTTGTTTCTTCCCCGTGTGAGCGACTTGAGCGAGTTCGGTGTTGCATGGACATTTATATGCCATGTATGCCTCGCGCGCGACACAAGCGCCCCGGATTTTGACACCGACGGTGCCTATGGAGGCCCCTTGTTTTGCGTCTTAATCCGTGTTGGGTTCGTCTAGCTTGGTCGTGGTATGATAGGTGCTCTATTAGTACGGGGGACCATAGTAAATAGGACCAAATATTGTTCGTAAAAATAAGTAAATATAGAGGTTTTTGAGTGTGACGTAGGTCCTATTTACTATGGCCCCCCGTAATCGTTGCCAGGGTGGGTTGCACCCGTCACTGGGAATGCAAGCGTGTACCATATTCCAGAGCGCACAGCAGCAGCAGCAGTGCAGGAAGAAGCAGCTGTGCTCGTGATTTTGCGGTTAGATAGGTAACTCCACAAGAAAAAGAAAATCTCCGAAAACGAAGGAGCAGAGTCTCCCAGACACATCGAATAGAGCCGAGGGCTCGCAGGGTAGAGCTCGCAGGGCAGAGCTCGCAGGGCTCTGTAGGTGGCACTGTTGTTGCTGTGTTGGTCGATTACAAACCGACGAGCACGCCTTTAATTTTTCCTTGGTGTCAAAACACGAGATGTGGGTTTGACATGAATATATTGGCTTTGGCCCAGAGAAGCGGGGAGTGTATGATACGTATATGCGTGCAAGACGCTTCGCTCCGCGAGCGACTTCCACCGCTCGCTCGCAAGGAAGGACACAAAAGGCGAGTGATGTGGACAGAGAGGTTCACGATTGATTGTAGATGCAAAACGGGTGACTCGCAAAGGCCAAAAGGTCTTGGGGTTCGCCTCATTGAGCGGGCGGCGTCGGCCGCAAAAATCTTGTACAAGTACGTGTTTTTTTGTTGTTCGGGCCGGCGGGCAGATGCCCATGTCTTCGTTATTTTTGACACCACAGCGAGCTGTGTGAATGCTCGACACCCTGCTGGCTCTCGCCAACTTTGTCTGCCGGCTTTACGTTGTTGCGCTCTGATCGGCACGTACTTGCTGTGTTGCTTTGTGCAGGGCTGACAGGCTGTGCTGTGCTGTGCTGTGCTGTGCTGTGCTGTGCTGTGCTGTGCTGTGCTGTGCTGTGCTGTGCTGTGCTGTGCTGTGCTGTGCTGTGCTGTGCTGTGCTGTGCTGTGCTGTGCTGTGCTGTGCTGTGCTGTGCTGTGCTGTGCTGTGCTGTGCTGTGCTGTGCTGTGCTGTGCTGTGCTGTGCTGTGCTGTGCTGTGCTGTGCTGTGCTGTGCTGTGCTGTGCTGTGCTGTGCTGTGCTGTGCTGTGCTGTGCTGTGCTGTGCTGTGCTGTGCTGTGCTGTGCTGTGCTGTGCTGTGCTGTGCTGTGCTGTGCTGTGCTGTGCTGTGCTGTGCTGTGCTGTGCTGTGCTGTGCTGTGCTGTGCTGTGCTGTGCTGTGCTGTGCTGTGCTGTGCTGTGCTGTGCTGTGCTGTGCTGTGCTGTGCTGTGCTGTGCTGTGCTGTGCTGTGCTGTGCTGTGCTGTGCTGTGCTGTGCTGTGCTGTGCTGTGCTGTGCTGTGCTGTGCTGTGCTGTGCTGTGCTGTGCTGTGCTGTGCTGTGCTGTGCTGTGCTGTGCTGTGCTGTGCTGTGCTGTGCTGTGCTGTGCTGTGCTGTGCTGTGCTGTGCTGTGCTGTGCTGTGCTGTGCTGTGCTGTGCTGTGCTGTGCTGTGCTGTGCTGTGCTGTGCTGTGCTGTGCTGTGCTGTGCTGTGCTGTGCTGTGCTGTGCTGTGCTGTGCTGTGCTGTGCTGTGCTGTGCTGTGCTGTGCTGTGCTGTGCTGTGCTGTGCTGTGCTGTGCTGTGCTGTGCTGTGCTGTGCTGTGCTGTGCTGTGCTGTGCTGTGCTGTGCTGTGCTGTGCTGTGCTGTGCTGTGCTGTGCTGTGCTGTGCTGTGCTGTGCTGTGCTGTGCTGTGCTGTGCTGTGCTGTGCTGTGCTGTGCTGTGCTGTGCTGTGCTGTGCTGTGCTGTGCTGTGCTGTGCTGTGCTGTGCTGTGCTGTGCTGTGCTGTGCTGTGCTGTGCTGTGCTGTGCTGTGCTGTGCTGTGCTGTGCTGTGCTGTGCTGTGCTGTGCTGTGCTGTGCTGTGCTGTGCTGTGCTGTGCTGTGCTGTGCTGTGCTGTGCTGTGCTGTGCTGTGCTGTGCTGTGCTGTGCTGTGCTGTGCTGTGCTGTGCTGTGCTGTGCTGTGCTGTGCTGTGCTGTGCTGTGCTGTGCTGTGCTGTGCTGTGCTGTGCTGTGCTGTGCTGTGCTGTGCTGTGCTGTGCTGTGCTGTGCTGTGCTGTGCTGTGCTGTGCTGTGCTGTGCTGTGCTGTGCTGTGCTGTGCTGTGCTGTGCTGTGCTGTGCTGTGCTGTGCTGTGCTGTGCTGTGCTGTGCTGTGCTGTGCTGTGCTGTGCTGTGCTGTGCTGTGCTGTGCTGTGCTGTGCTGTGCTGTGCTGTGCTGTGCTGTGCTGTGCTGTGCTGTGCTGTGCTGTGCTGTGCTGTGCTGTGCTGTGCTGTGCTGTGCTGTGCTGTGCTGTGCTGTGCTGTGCTGTGCTGTGCTGTGCTGTGCTGTGCTGTGCTGTGCTGTGCTGTGCTGTGCTGTGCTGTGCTGTGCTGTGCTGTGCTGTGCTGTGCTGTGCTGTGCTGTGCTGTGCTGTGCTGTGCTGTGCTGTGCTGTGCTGTGCTGTGCTGTGCTGTGCTGTGCTGTGCTGTGCTGTGCTGTGCTGTGCTGTGCTGTGCTGTGCTGTGCTGTGCTGTGCTGTGCTGTGCTGTGCTGTGCTGTGCTGTGCTGTGCTGTGCTGTGCTGTGCTGTGCTGTGCTGTGCTGTGCTGTGCTGTGCTGTGCTGTGCTGTGCTGTGCTGTGCTGTGCTGTGCTGTGCTGTGCTGTGCTGTGCTGTGCTGTGCTGTGCTGTGCTGTGCTGTGCTGTGCTGTGCTGTGCTGTGCTGTGCTGTGCTGTGCTGTGCTGTGCTGTGCTGTGCTGTGCTGTGCTGTGCTGTGCTGTGCTGTGCTGTGCTGTGCTGTGCTGTGCTGTGCTGTGCTGTGCTGTGCTGTGCTGTGCTGTGCTGTGCTGTGCTGTGCTGTGCTGTGCTGTGCTGTGCTGTGCTGTGCTGTGCTGTGCTGTGCTGTGCTGTGCTGTGCTGTGCTGTGCTGTGCTGTGCTGTGCTGTGCTGTGCTGTGCTGTGCTGTGCTGTGCTGTGCTGTGCTGTGCTGTGCTGTGCTGTGCTGTGCTGTGCTGTGCTGTGCTGTGCTGTGCTGTGCTGTGCTGTGCTGTGCTGTGCTGTGCTGTGCTGTGCTGTGCTGTGCTGTGCTGTGCTGTGCTGTGCTGTGCTGTGCTGTGCTGTGCTGTGCTGTGCTGTGCTGTGCTGTGCTGTGCTGTGCTGTGCTGTGCTGTGCTGTGCTGTGCTGTGCTGTGCTGTGCTGTGCTGTGCTGTGCTGTGCTGTGCTGTGCTGTGCTGTGCTGTGCTGTGCTGTGCTGTGCTGTGCTGTGCTGTGCTGTGCTGTGCTGTGCTGTGCTGTGCTGTGCTGTGCTGTGCTGTGCTGTGCTGTGCTGTGCTGTGCTGTGCTGNCAGCGAAAAAAAAATAGGGGGGGTCTCTAAAACCAAGTTAAAAAAAGGGAACAAAAAACGGAAAAAAATGGTTTTCGCTCATTTCGTCCTGTGATCACAGCGATCCGGTTTGTTTTCCATTCTGACCTTCCTACGTGTGTGGTGTCGTTTTCTCTCTTTTTTTTACGCCCCTGCTCGATCGGCAATTAAGAGCTATTAATACTGCTGTATAACGAAAAGAGCTGAGGAGGTCCTCAGTCCTCAGAGACGATCATTGCAGAGGGTTGTCCCCTGAAGCAGGCGACAGTTTATTTAGTATTGCGGTTCATGGTATTATATGGTATTATACAGTACATGTTAATGGCCACAATGGTTGATCACCTGATGAGCGACGTTGAGATTGGTATATTATACCAGTGAGCACCTGGTCAGGTAGCATAATACTATATACAGTACTATAATCCGAGTATACATGAATATTACGTACCAGGTATGTTATACTGCTGTTGTACTAATGTTATCACTCATCACCGCCCTCCCCGGCCCCCACTCGAAAGGAAGGTTTAATGTGAAGAACACACACACACTCGCCCACCCACCATACAAGGTGTTTGCGCTGACGCGCATCGCTTACCAAGGAAATGTTTATGGCGGGACCAGCCAGCCCACGTCCAACGTCCAACCCACACCCAGCCATACCCACCCAGCAACCATGCAAGCTTCTGCGCTGACGCGCATCGCTCAAGAGCAGTGAATACGACCACTAGGCCGTTGCTGGAACATAGTAAAACTAGAAGAATCGCCAACACAGCAGTAGCTTGAATGCAGTTGTAGGAGTTTGACCACTTGAAGGCGTCTGTCACGCTCCTTACTACCTTCGTTCTTGTATTTAGCTGCACACGCACCCCACCGGGTGTGCGAGTGACGACTGACGATCGCCTGTCATATTTACATATTTACCCCACCGAGTCTAAGAGTGGCGACCTGTGAGCGGTGGGCCCTCCCTAAGCTGGAGCTGTATTCGTAGTGTGTGTGTGTTCTTCACATTAAACCTTCCTTTCTACCCGTCGACATCATTCGTAAACATATTCGTAGTGCTTGTGTTGGATGTCGAACGAGAATCGAGGTCTACAGACGATTCAGGCGCAGGCAAATCTCACACTACCCGGGGAAAAGACAGAGCAAAGTGAGCTGTCGACCCCTCGGTGGCTATCTCAACCTCTTGACCGAACCTTGAAGGGGTCGACTGAAGAGGGCCGACAAGTCCATGACGTAGTACACACCGCCAGAGTGTGTCATGCCGAATTTTGCGTTTTGCAGATGGACAAAAATCGGTACACGAATAAGAAAGTGTATTTTTGGGCGAAAGCTTTTTTACCCAGATCTCCAAAAGGATTTGAAAAAAAAAACAAAAAAAAACGAATAAGAAAGTGTATTGGGCGAAAAGGTTTTTCACCCAGATCTCCAAAAGGATTCGTATAAAAAAATAAATTATAAAAAAAAAAGATAAAATCACAAGACCTGATCGATAGGATTTCGATTCTTGATACATGGAAGCTTGCGTTCAGCGTCAGCGTAAAAAACACGGGGATGCCAGAGGGAGTCTTGAGGGCGAAACACGCTCGATACGGCTTGTCGAAAGCTCAATATTTCGAAATATCGAAACGTTTCGATGCAATATCCACAACACTGAGGCCGTTTATTATGCGGGACTTTTTTTTTCTGAGGTTGCAAAACGGAGTTTTTTGTTTGGTTTTTTTTCGAATTAGTGTTTTAAGACCCAGAAAAAAAACGCGAGAAGATCGGGCCGGCTCTTCTCGGAATGATTCTGACCACTGTCGGAGAGAAGAGGTGCCCGAATCGGTTTCCCGCCTCTCGGCTGGTCGCAGTTGCAACGCTCTCGGGCCTACTACAAGTACTCTTGCCAGAAAAAAAAAAAAAAAAAAAATTAGTTACCAGAGTCCCCTTTTTGATCAAAAAGGCCACAGGAATATTGAAAACGAGCGAGTCCGAAAATCTTGCGGCTGCGACCCTAGAGAGGAGGGAAGCTGGTCTGGGTACCTCTCCGAGAGTATTCGTAGTCCGACTCGTTCCGGAGAGAACCTGCCCAATTTCCCTGGCGTTCCGGGTCAGAAATCAATTCGAAGGCGCAAAAAAACAAGACCCATTCTTTGGCTTTCCGGGTCAAAAATCAATTCGATTGCACAAATACAAAACCCATCCTGGCTTTCCGAGTCAAAAATTAATTCGAAAGCACAAAAAAACAAAACCCATCCTGGCTTTCCGGGTCAAAAATTAATTCGAAAGCACAAAAAAAAATTAAACTTAGTTTGCGACGTCAGAAGAAAAAAAATGTGCCGCATAAAAAACGGCCTATATACCTGCTGCCTTATAGCCCATATGAGAGACGATTGCTTTGTGCGTAGCTTACCCCCACCTGGTTAAAGAGTGGTGACTAGCTAGTGGTGACTGCCTGTCAGTGTTTTCGTTGGCGTGCGGCTTACGTTATCTCGGTCGCCCCTTGGTTCCTCTGCTGTCTCTCCCCACCACGAGCAGGCACGAGCTCTATGTACATATATACGAGGTTGGTACATTTCAAATCTATACCCTGCTGGTATATCGTATCGAGGGAAATACCATACTTCTTATGATAGGTTTTCATACCACTGTAGTTCTACCCGTAGGTTTTTGTCAACGCGGGGCAAAGGTGACGGTCCGGATTGTACTCGTGAGTATTAATCGTTATTATCGGCATTATTCGGCGTGTTAATATCAGGAAAGTGCGTGTGATGGATACATCATCCTACGTACGTACACAGCAGGCAGTGGTTTCGTCCAGGGTGTCTCCCATCTCTCTTCTTGTTCTGCCACGGTTCTCAGTTTTTAGAGCGCTTTGTCAGCGCCGAGCTAACGTTTTGAACGGCTCAGTTGCCGGTATTTTTTTCATCATGAACATGGTTAACCAAGTGCATACAGCAGTATCACCGGGGTGTGATAACATAACACACCCCCTCTTACGAATGAACGTCTCATGCTGATTTGTTCAACGCCGGCGAACGTGCAAACGCAGATAATGCATGAAGATATCTGGATGAGTTCTTTCCATAGCTATCATTTTTGTTTCGTGTGCCCCCCTTGGTTCGGGGGTTATCGGCTTGGAAATTAAGTCACCTCCGGGGGGTGTGTTATCGTACCACCCGCGTGTGATACGGTAGTCTTGTCTCCGTCTCCATCTCTCTTCTGGGGTTGCAACCCCCCAAGAAATGTCCTCACCAAGGTGTTCCTGCAAGAGCCAGTTGTTTTATGAAATTGCAGCCCCGACAAACACACAAGTACCGGCGTCGCAAGCCTCTTTCGCAAGAGAAGAAAAATTAGTGAAATCGCATCTCCAGCAGGTAAAATCCTCTCTCGAGCGTTTTTGCACAAAAGAGGAAACTTTGAAAAATTTAGTGAAATCGCATCTCCAGCAGGTAAAATCCTCTCTCGAGCGTTTTTGCACAAAAGAGGAAACTTTGAAAAAAAAAAAAAAAAATGTGACTCCAAGAAGGCGGGCGACCAACACAGCAGTGATAGTTTTGGAGTTCGTTAACCGTCTCCGAGAGGCGCGAGCGCCCGGCGGCACACGAGTAGGGTCATGTTGCGCCGGCTCCATACCACTCCTTGCATTGTGAATCGGGCACCGATTTCTGTCATCACCCTCTCGTGAAGCAGCGGGCGTTGCTGTATTCCTGTCAATTTTGTATCCTCATTGTTCCTCTCTATACTACAGTCAAGTTAGTCAGCTCCCAAGAGGGCTTCAAGTGAAATCGCAGCAGCCCCTCGTACTAAATACTATATATAGTGCTCTCGCCTAATACCACAATACAGCTGTCTAAATAGTAAGAAAATGAGTCGAATCCATCGCAGTCCCGAGAAGTCTCTTTCACCGTTGGTTTTGCATGAGGAAAATAAGTGAAAACGTACATTCTCTAAAGCCTACGATACAACGCCATTTTTTTAATTAATTCATACTAATTCAAGTCATTAATTAGTTTTGACCTTCGAAGGACACGATATCGAAATAAGTGAAAAAATATCGCATCCCCCGAGAAATACTCTCGCGGGCTCTTTGCAAATATGAGGAAGCTGTTAGTGAGTGAACACGCATCCCCGACTTAACGTTGCCCCCACAAAAAGCGTTTCGTTCGAGCAAAACAGGAAAACAAGAGTCAAAATTCGCTGCCCCAAGAATTGCCCTCGCATGCCTTTGCAAGAGGGAACTAGGTAAAGTCGCGAGTCTCCCGACGAATGCCTTCACATGCGCTGGTCGCATTAGAGGGAATAAGTCGATTCACTGCCCCGCTTAAGATGCAACTGCCCTCGCAACAAGCGTTTTTGTTTGAGCAAAATGGGGGGGGCTCATGCGCGTTTTGCAAGAGGAAGATGTAAGCAAAATCGCAGCCCCCCAAGACATGGATGACCTGACAGCTGCGTTTTTTTTTTACGAGAGGACGATACGTCGTATCGCAGCCCCAAGAAATAATGCCACCGAGTCTTTTTGCCAGAGACCCCAATCCCCAAGGCTTACGGCTTCGCTCCTCGACGATAGCCTTGGCCACATGAAGCGCCTGCGTTACGGAAAGCCGCTGTCGGTACGTATTGATGGGACCACTACAGGAGTATGTTGCTCTTGTTTTTCAGTCCGCCAGTAGAGCTGTACCACTTATTTTTACAGGCAACAGTAGGTAGAGACCCATTTTAAAGGACCCTATTAATAGTGTCTTCGGAGTTGGAGGCCTCTTATATACCGACGTCCCTTGTCATCGTTCATACCGGTCCCTTGTACGAAGTCAATAGTGGGGGGGAAAAACGGCGGGCAGGATTTTGATCGTCCCTATAAACGGTTTCCCATTGTCGTGGGGTCCCTCGTTAAGGGCTACCTATTATACATACCAGGGTACGGATACTACTGCTGTTGTTGTTGCTGTTGTTGTTTTTGTTGTCTTCACATTAAACTCGTCTCAGTTGCTAATCCCTGTAGTCTAATCTAGCAAGATCACAGCCCGTGGTCACGAAAGTGCTAGAGCCATCAGAGAGTCCTAAAGAGCACGCACACTTAGTAGGGAAAGGATAGTACACAAGCCCGAAGAGGTACACCTAAAATCCCTACAGCATGTTATGCGTCTTCAAAACTGAAGTACACGCTGTACCGGTATTCGACTCTATAATTTATGGTTGACGCTCACTGACTACAGCAGTGGACGAAGAGGACAACGCTACGTAGGTATGCGTCAGTCAAATGGGTTGAGGCTCCTCGTACGTAGGGTCGAGAGTAGATGTCACACGGTTGATAAGATGATTTGATAAACACACACGTGTCTATCAGGGCGGATTTTCTCCAAAACGTGTCTTAATTCCTCAAGAACTGGTCCCACGTCTTTGGGGACAAACTACTTGGAATTAGTGTGGGATACGTTTTTCAGTTCTGAATGGGTTAAGGCAGGGGGAGAGAGGGGGGCACGCAACGAAAATGGCGTTTTTTTTTGGGACGGTCTCGTCGAGACCTTTCCGTAGCCGCGTCGCTCGGTCGTTTTGTTTGCGCTCTCGCCGTTGACGAGGAAACCAGCTCAAAAATAGCACATTCCCCCAAAGGGGGTGTGTTGTATTTTCACACCCCGGTGTTACATCATCACCCGGGTGTTACGCTCGTATTATACGGTACCACTATGTCCCTAAATATAAGCAACAATTTTATTGAATAGTATTACCACAAATGGTGCTTATATTTTCGGGACAGTGTGGTATGTTCGTATCGTACACAGCAGTGACCCTAAAAAAACAGCTGGTACGAAGTGGTTAAGACACTCTCATGTTGGACGAAGCTCCGATTCTAACGCGAAGCAGGGTGTGTCCTAAACAAGTTTTTCAAGCGTAGTGTCAAGAAATTACGTGCTTACTGTTTCGTGCAAAACTAGAGCCACACAAGTATTATGAACTCCCAATCGATAAAGTGGTGTCGCGTGATATAAACCCCCAGTAGTGGATGGACCTTGGTACGTAGTGGATCTTCCCCAAGGTAACTCTTTAGGCACTCTGGCAGTTGGCTGAGGGTATATACCGGTATATGTTACACGCGGCTCAATCAACTTGGAGTCTTTCCCAGCCACAGGATCCCGAGTCAACGTATAGTCTTTCCAAGCACAGCAACCATGCCGGCCGAGACAACCTAAAGTCTTACCAAGCACAGCATCCTATGATAGCATTGATCACTGCTACGATGGGGTTGGGGTTGGGGATAGGGTTAGGGTCGGAGGGTCGGCTTCAGGCGCGAAGTCCAAAGCCTCCGTAAAGATTCACTATTCAAGGTGTGTCCACCCGTCATAGTAAACCCTTTGTTTTTTTTTTGTTTTTTTTTGTGTGTGGTGGGCCGTAAGCTCTTGGCTCTCGAAAATAGAAATTCCGTGTCTCAGTTTTTTTTTGTTTTTGCGCCAGTCTGGAAATGTTAACCATGATGCTGATGCTGATGATGATAATGAAGATGAGGATGATTGTCTAACATTTCGCTTATTTTCCTGAAATCTGGTCGGTGATGGCTGATAAAACGGGAGGACAAGCGTTCCCTTGGGAGCAAAAACAAGGACAAAATAGTATTCGCACCGCAGACAGCATGTGCCAGTGCGCGAAAGGGCGCATGGCAGCGCTTGACCCGCCTCTGCTGCAGTGCCCACAAATAAAAAGAAGAGAAGAAAACTGGTTGAAAATACATAAATATACACCAAAATGTATGAAAAAACATAAAATTATATATGAAAATATATGGAAAAAAATATGAAGAAATATAAAATTATATGAAAATATAAAATTACATGAAAATATATGGAAAAGTATAAAATTACATGAAAATATATTAAAATATACCTGGTATTAAAATAACGCCTCATTCTGTATTTTGGCGGGGGTTTGGTCAATATTAGCCCCAGCGCATCCTTATGCACTCTGTTCTCCCGTCACTAACTTAATCCACCCCATACGCTGCCAATTTTGGAAAAAAAAAATGTCTCTCAGATTACCAAGCCAGCCTCTCAGCTCCGATTCTTCAGGAGTGCAGGAATCGGCGAGCCAGGAGGTCTTCGCGAAGCGGCGGCTAAACTCCTCCAGGCGAGATGGAAACCCTTGGGTTGCTTTTTTGTTGTTGTGTGTGTTGCTGTGTTTTTCGAGCGCTCTTGTTTTTGCCTGCTGTTGCGGGACGAATCCTTCCAGGAGAGGGGTGGAAACCCTTGGGTGGGTTTTTGATGGGAACATTTGGGGTTTTCTGTTTTTTTTGGGGGGTGTGTGTGTGTGTTTCGAGGTCGTGGTGGTTTTCCTCTCTTCCTAGGCTGTACATCCTTCCAGGAGAGAGAGCGAGAGAGAGCGAGAGAGAGAGAGAGAGGTATGGAAACTCAGGATTTCCTTCTTGTCTGTGTGTGTGTGTTTTTTTTTTCATCGCTCTTGTTTTCGCCTCTCGTGGATGTTTTTTTTCTCGGATCTCGTTGCTGACTACGTATCGCGCTGCTGAGGTAAGATTTTGGCGTACAACCCCTTTGTAGGCAAATATGGGGAATGACGGCGATTTATCATGTGACGTGACGGCAATACGGCAGTTTTTCGTGGGACGTGACGGCAATATGCACGTAACTACTAGGTTTTAGTGCAGACACTGCGGCCGTACGCTGTGACGGCTACTCGTTTTTTTGGTGACGTGCCGTCATTCCCCCATCTTTGTTTGTAGGGACGGCGACTTAAAACGACGACACCTTTTTGGTGTTGTCAGCCGTCCACAGACGGACGCATGCTACGGTAGGTAGAGGTCCACCCTGGTTTTTTTTTTCTGAGCGTGGTGACCTGAGGAGCGCTCTATACGAGCCTCACCCAAAAACTGATTTTGGAAGAAAACAAAACTTTTAGCGGATGAACAACCCCATCGCCCCAAATATAGAATTAAGTATAGAATAAGTATAGAATTGAGAGAATATTTCGACAGAAGATTTAAAGACCCACGATTTCGGTTTAACCCCTTAAGAACTGGTCCCACGTCTTTGGGGACAAACTACTTGGAATTAGTGTGGGATACATTTTCCAGTTCTGAATGGGTTAAGGAGCCCCGTCTTTCAGAGAACGTTTCAGCCCAAAAAAGGTATACCTCCAGTACGTACGAGCGGCGTGAACGCCTATCATGGGGGACCATAGTAAATACTAGTAAATAGGGGACCTACGGTACACACCTATATAGTTACCAGGTATCTGTTTTTACTATTACTAGCAACATTTGGTCCTATTTACTACGGCTCCGGCGAACTTGCACGTATATACGTGCGAGTCTAACGAATCTGCACGTACATTCAATACGGTTTTATGTATAGCAGGAGTTGTTGTAGATATGTATGGCCTATACGGTTACATGTATAGCAGGAGTTGTTGTAGATATGTATGGCCTACATGGGTACCAAATGGGATCGAGGTGCCAGGTGGGCCTCCGGCGGCTCCTGCGGAGGGCTGATTATATTTCTGCACCTTGTGGGTGGGAGCAGGGTGCCAAATGGGATCAGATCCGGGTGGGATCAGGTCCGGGTGGGAGCAAGGGTAAAGATGGTGCAAAAGTACGTGCAGATCTAACAGCCCACAGCACGTACGTGCAATTATACGGCTGGTGTATTTACTAGTGTCTAGTAATAGCAGTACCGGCAGGATAATACTGCGCGTGAGTGCCGTACGACTCCTTGAATTGTAGAGCGTGACACCAGATCACGCAATGGAATGGTGCCCGTTGCGGTAATCGTATACCCTTTTAATCGTCAAGTTTGCTCTCTGAAGCGCCAAGAGGGTTATATATATATATATATAAGGTATACTCGTATATTTCTTCTTTTTTTTTTAATTAAAAAAACAGGTGCGAGAACGAGGATTTCGTCGATGAAACTCCTCTTCGCAAGCTGGGCGTGATACTTCGACCGCTCGTACTTACTCGTACGTACGGGTTTTATTTGTCCTCATGCAGGATGTGCATGCTGTAGGATGAGAACAAAATCTGAGGCTGCAGAATTCAGGGAGCGTGTGTCTTATCTGTGAAAAAATGTAAACCGTGGGTTTGCACGTAACTCTTACCACTATTAATAGTACTCGTGTGTACCATATAGAGGTTTGTTCCTTTATATCATACGCGACGATCGCAAAAAATCACGTTTTCTTTTTTGTGTGTCACGATTTATTGTTAATTTTTTGTTTTTGTTTTGTTCCGTTTAGAAATGAACCTTGAATCTTTTAGCAATCGTGATATATAGGACAAAGACACGCAAGAGTGTGATACTTCCGGAACGTGCGCGTATGTATGAATGCTGTGGAAATCCCACGTTTTCGGCTACATGTTTTGCTCTTTTTTTACCCCTTAAGAAATGGTCCCACGAATGTGGGACCAAACTACTTGAAACTAGTGTGGGACATTTTTTTTCAGTTAGTGAATGGGTTACGAACAAGCCACACCGTTTTATCCTACGAGTAAATACCATGATATTGGTACGTGCCTACTGTTCCGATCGACCGACGAAAAGTACGGAATTTCTCTTTTTAAGAACGGGACACGCCGTTTCATGATATGATACGTGCCTACTGTTCCGATCGACCGGCGAAAACTACGATGGAATTGCTCTTGTTGACCCTTTTAGAACTGCAGTCCCGTTATGGGGACAAACCACTCTAATTCTAAGTTATTTGTCCCCAAAACGGGACTCCAGTCCTAGAAGGGTTAAGAACGGGACGCCACGCCGTTTTAACCTATAATACCATGATATTATACGTGCCTACTGTTCCGATCGACCGACGAAAAGTACGACGGAATTGCTCTTTTTAAGAACGGGACAAGCCGTTTTATCCTACCATGATACCATGATACAGTAGTACACAGTACGTGACTACTGTTCCGATCGACCGACGAAAACTACGACGGAATTGCTCATTTTAATAACGGGACAAGCCGTTTTATCCTACTATGATACGTGCCTACTACTGTTCCGATCGACTGGCGAAAACTACGACGGAGTTGCTCTTTTTAAGAACGGGACAAGCCGTTTAATGTTTTATCATACCATCATACGTGCCTACTGTTCCGATCGACCGACGAAAACTACGACGGAATTGTTCTTTTTAAGAACGGGACAAGCCGTTTTATCATATCATGATATTATACGTGCCTACTACTGTTCCGATCGACTGACGAAAACTACGACGGAATTGCTATTTTTAAGAACGGCACACGCCGTTTTATCCTGCCATGATATAGTACACAGTACGTGACTACTGTTCCAATCGATCGACGAACACTACGACGGAATTGCTCTTTTTAAGAACGGGACAAGCCGTTTTATCCTGCCATGATACGCGCCTACTGCTCCGATCGACTGACGAAAACTACGACGGAATTGCTCTTTTTAAGAACGGGACTAGCCGTTTAATGTTTTATCATACCATGATGCGTGCCTACTGTTCCGATCGACTGACGAAAACTACGACGGAATTGCTATTTTTAAGAACGGGACAAGCCGTTTTATCGTACTATGACACGTGCCTACTATTAATACTACTGTTCCGATCGACTGACGAAAACTACGACGGAATTGCTATTTTTAAGAACGGGACAAGCCATTTTATCCTACCATGACACGTGCCTACTGTTCCGATCGACCGACGAAAACTACGACGGAATTGCTATTTTTAAGAACGGGACAAGCCGTTTTATCATACCATGATACGTGCCTACTGTTCCGATCGACCGACGAAAACTATGACGGAATTGCTCATTTTAAGAACGGAACAAGCCGTTTTATCCTACTATGATACGTGCATACTACTGTTCCGATCGACTGGCGAAAACTACGACGGAATTGCTCTTTTTAAGAACGGGACAAGCCGTTTAATGTTTTATCATACCATCATACGTGCCTACTGTTCCGATCGACTGACGAAAACTACGACGGAATTGCTATTTTTAAGAACGGGACTAGCCGTTTTATTGTACCATGACACGTGCCAACTACTACTGTTCCGATCGACTGACGAAAACTACGACGGAATTGCTCTTCTTAAGAACGGGACAAGCCGTTTAATGTTTCATCATATCATACCATGATATTATTCGTGCCTACTGTTCCGATCGACTGACGAAAACTACTGTCTTGTAAGACGGAATTTGCTACTTTTAAGAACGCGACACCACGCCTTTTTATCCGGCTGGCGTAAATCTGCCCGCTCAGGCGAACTTCTCAAGACGTGCCCGAATAAAAGTATGCTGTTTCTAATGAGGTAGGGTTTTGTCACGAAGCTGTAAGGCATTCGTTCCCGACGGTGAGCTTACTTTTGGCTTCGGCTAACGGCGGCCACCACCCCGACCCGGACCTCTAGCCCTAACCCTAACCCTAAGGAGAGGCATGCCTGGTTGGTGTGCCACCTGGTCCTTGTGCTTGGAAAGGGTCTATTTTCAGTTCGGGCACATCTAAGGAAGTTCGCGACAGCCCCTATTTGCAGCATGCAGGCTGCAAAAAAAAACACAGCTCGAAAAAATATACTAGTTTTTGGGGCACGGATGAACATTTGGTTTGGGTTAGGGTAAGTCTAGCCGCCAAAAAGTTATAATGTTCATCCGTGCCTCAAAAACTAGTACCACTCTGTCCCGAAATATAAGCACATTTTATACATTAATGTTTAATCAAAACGATGCTTATATTTAGGGACAGAGCCTGCATGCTGCAAATAGGAGCTCCCGGAAGTTCACCTGAGATCTACGTACGCGAACGCGGTTTTATCATATTATAGAATACCATGATCCATGAGACAGCAGTACGAGTAGTACGTGCCTACTGCTGTTCCGATCGACCGACGAACACTACGACGGAATTGCCGCCGAAAAATTGAAATTTAAATATCTGAAAAATTGTGATTTCGGGTTGAATATACTTGAAGTAGAATAATAAATTCTGATATATACCATGATCCATGATACAGCAGTAGTATCATATGTGCCTACTGCTGTTCCGATCGACCGACGAAAACTACGACGGAATTGCCGCCGAAAAATTGAAATTTTGAAATATTTGAAAAATTGTGATTTCGGGTTGAAAATAGAACAATAATTGTAGGCAGCGCAGCGCACGCAACGCTGCTCATGTTGCGGCTGAATGTCACTATTAATACTGTTTGCTTGAAGATGTTTTTTTTGTTCTTACGTACATACATATTATACCTCTTTCGCCTTTCGTCTTGAGGGCCAACGGTGTTCCTGAAGGTCATTCTCATCCTAACCAACATATTATACGAAGTATAGAAAACGTCGTTTTCGAATACGTGACAAAAAAAAAAAAAAAATCGTATA
Organism: Saccharina japonica; assembly: GCA_008828725.1. Taxonomy (NCBI): domain Eukaryota; class Phaeophyceae; order Laminariales; family Laminariaceae; genus Saccharina; species Saccharina japonica. Next base: position 16,758 of record MEHQ01004197.1, on the reverse strand, counting down.
ATAGTCATTTCCGCGAATTTTGCTACCTAGTACGTACGTATAATACGTTTTTTTTCTTTTGATGCTGGCACGATTTGTGGAAAAAAAATATTCTCAAGAAAATAAAATTGTAAAAACACAAAAAGTTTCATAAATGAAGGTATGTTTAAAACAAGTGTTTTGTTTTGTCTCAGCAGATCGTGATTTTTGTTTCGCTGGCCACGACGAAAGAACTTTTAAAATTCAACACCTCGGATAGATCATCTACAGATATAGATCATCTACAGCAGTTCCTCACCATCTGCCGTTCGTTTTGAGGAACTGCTGTAGCACAGATCGTAGTATTATTAGTGGGGACCAAAAATAATAATAGTAATAATAATAATAATAATAATAATAATAATAATAATAATAATAATAATAATAATAATAATAATAATAATAATAATAATAATAATAATAATAATAATAATAATAATAATAATAATAATAATAATAATAATAATAATAATAATAATAATAATAATAATAATAATAATAATAATAATAATAATAATAATAATAATAATAATAATAATAATAATAATAATAATAATAATAATAATAATAATAATAATAATAATAATAATAATAATAATAATAATAATAATAATAATAATAATAATAATAATAATAATAATAATAATAATAATAATAATAATAATAATAATAATAATAATAATAATAATAATAATAATAATAATAATGACAATAAATGACAATAAATGACAATAAATGACAATAATGACAACAATGACAACAATGACAATAATAACAATAATATCAATAATATCAATAATAATAATTATAATAATTATAGTAAATAGGACCTACGGTACACAAAAAAAACTAAATATTTACCGATTGTTACTATTAATATTAAGGGCAGCGGCCAAAAAAAGGTATACCTCGTCCTTTTGCGGCCAAAATCAGGTACATACTTAAAACCAAGTCAAAAACGCACTCCACGTGCGCTGCCATTGGTCCAAAACTCGTTGTACCGGTTTTTGCCTCTTCAAAACCCAGGTATACCTGATTTTGTCTACTCTGCTTGACTTTCACCTTTTTTTTGTCGTTTTTAAGCCAATCAGAGGCCCTTCATAGTTCCACCCTATGCCCCCTATACAAATGCCCACGTACGCGGAGACCCCCTTCTCCCTTCGCACCTCGCACTACACGCCACTCGAGCGACACACACACATATCTGCCTGCATACCTCCGCCGAAATAATACGAGATAGAAGGCTCCCCTTCGGGATTGTGGTTGACTTGGAATACCAGGGGTGTCACAAAAGTTGAGAAGGGAGAATACAGCAGCAGGCGTTCGTTCCTCGTACTATTAATAGCAGCTACTCGTATACATACGTAGCCACCGGGCGAGCACGAAGAGCACGAAAAAAACTCTACTTTGCATTGCAAGGAGCGGCAGGTTCGTGGGGTGCGTTTTAAACTTGATTTTAGTATGTACCTGTTTTTGGCCCCGAACGGACCAGGTGTACCTGTTTTTGGCCCCGAACGGACCAGGTGTACCTGTTTTTGGCCGCTGCCCTAATATTAATAACCATATTTGGTCCCATTTACTATAGTCGCCCGCAATATATCATGCGGATTACACGGGTCCCTCCCGGCAACATGAGCTAAATCATACATACACGATCGGGAGTGGACCTGATCTGCCTTGGAAGGTCTACTGCTTATAGATCATGCAGTAGGAATCAATGACCTGTTGGAGGTGTAAAAGCTTCAGCGTTTGTTAATAAGTCTATCGCTACGTATTATATGTACCCTTTTGATGAATATCTTCGTGCGTTTTTCTCTGACGCTCGAAAGGTTTGTCGTGTCTGCTTGTTGTTGATTTGTTGGTATACTTAAGTATGTATTAGAGTGCTGCGTTTTTTCTGACGCCCTGAACTACGTGTCTCGTCTTTGTCTGCTTGTCGTTGACAGGATGCTGGATGTTTTCGGCAAGCACAAGAAGCAGTGCCTAGACGTGGCTGCCCCCGCGGCCCCTGGAGACACGTCCAAGGCTGCTGCTGCTGCTGCTGCTGCTGCTGCTGCTGCTGCTAACGGGACCATCAACCCGAGCAACCTGGGTCCCGCCGGCGTGCACGCTGTGAGCAACAGCAGCAGCAGTAGCAGCAGCAACGGCGGCGGGTGTGGGGGCAACAGCAGCGACAGCAACAGCCACAACAATACCATCCCCGCGAGCAGCAACGCCGACGGAGCCAACAACGAGAGCAACAGCAACAACGACAACAAGAACAACAGCAACAACAACGAGAACAACGTTGCCTCGGCAGCTTTTGAGCCGTTCGATTTCCTCCGGGAGAGGTTCGGGGTCAACCCCGCCTCCGCCCCGGCTTCCTCTTCTACTACTGCAGTAAAGGCGCTGTCGTCGGGCGTTTCGTCTAAGGGTGAAGGGTTCGTACCGTATGAGGCACCCGAAGCAGTCAAGAAAGCTCGTCAGGTAAGCCGTCTGTCTCGCTTAAGCTTTCGGCCGGGTACAGCGGTATTTGCGTTTGGGTCATACCGTCGGTCATACCGTAGATCATACCAGGTCATACCGTAGGTCATACCGTAGGTCATACCGTAGGTCATACCGTAGGGCGTACCGTAGGGCGTACCGTAGGGCGTACCGTAGGGCGTACCGTAGGGCGTACCGTAGGGCGTACCGTAGGGCGTACCGTAGGGCGTACCGTAGGGCGTACCGTAGGGCGTACCGTAGGTCGTTCCGTAGGTCATAACGTACAGTAGGACAGTACGCGTAGGTCATACCGTAGGTCATACCGTAGGTCATACCGTAGATTATTATATCATACAGTAGCCCATGCCGTAGGTCATACAGTAGGTCACAGTAGCCCATGCCGTGGGTCATACAGTAGGTCACGGTAGCTCATACAGTAGGTCATACAGTAGGTAATACAGTAGTTCATGCCGTGCGGCATAAAGTAGGCTTCATACTGTGGGCAGGCCATACCGTAGGTCTCTCAGTAGGTCTCTCAGTAGGTCACACAGTAGGTCACACAGTAGGTCACACAGTAGGTCTCACAGTAGGTCTCTCAGTAGGTCTCTCAGTAGGTCTCTCAGTAGGTCACACAGTAGGTCTCACAGTAGGTCTCTCAGTAGGTCTCTCAGTAGGTCTCTCAGTAGGTCACACAGTAGGTCACACAGTAGGTAGGTCATACACACAGTAGATCATACATACATTAAAACACTGCGTCTTACGAAAAGGTTACTCTTGGGTTGTATATATACGTGCAGGCCACTAATACAAGCAAAATACAGTGTTGCCACGGAGTCTCTAGTCGGTACGGCGCCTCTGGAGTGAAGGCGATCGGCTGAACAATGTACACCACCAATTGGCCGTCTGTCGTCATGAGGACCCGCCAGAGCCCAAGCCGACCGTCAGATATCACAGAGTGCCTCGTACCGGTATTCATGTTTTTTTTTGCCCTGTCCTCTAGTCCTGTAGCAGGGTTATAACTATATACTATATATAGAGGGTGCGGCGGTGCGCTGGTGCACATTTTTTTTTTCCCGTCAAAATTCCGCCATATTATAGCGTACCATCCGCTTGGATGCGATGTGCGGCTTTTCGCACTTTTACTTTTGAGGGTGACACGGCCTTTTTCGGCCTCTGCGGCTTAACCCCCTTTAGAACTGGTCCAACATATTTGGGGACGAACTACTTGGGATTAGTGTGGCATCATTTTTGCAGTTCTGAATGGTGGGTTAAACAAACAGTAGTGCGGTCCACTTTTTGAAAGAGTGCGGTCCACTTTTTCCCCTTGGGCGAAGAACAAAACAAAATGAGTTTTTTTTCTGTTAGTTTCGCCATAGGTGATTTTGTTTTTGTGACATTTTTCATGCTCATATATATGTTATCATGATGGTTTTTTTCTTCATAAAAGAGTGTGCGTGTTTATTCGCACTTAGGAGGGGGGGGGGGTGAAAAGAGCGGCGTGTCAGACGCGCATTTTTGAGTGTATTTTCGCACGCACATAAGTGACCTGATTTTTGCCGCCACGAGCCGCCTGCCTGGTCTTAACTCTGTACTGTATAAATATGTACGGCGGTACTTGTACCGCGATGCACTGCTGTAGTTGCGGTGCGGGGAGAATCGTACTTGTGTTGTTTTGCCTGTGTTTTGTTTCCCCATGATACGCAGACGTTTCTAACCCCCCCCCCCCTCTAACACCCCTATAAATATATGATATATTTATAGGTTGGGTTGGCGTCGGTTGGCAACGACGCTGTAAAAACGCCACTCGCTGCGTGAGCTCGACAACAGGGTGCCGTTTTTTTTTGTTATTTTTTGGCGGTCACCAAAGCTGGCGGTCGAGTAGATCATTTGTGCGGGGTGGAGAACCTTTGTTCCGCACAAGGGGAATGGTCGTACCACGTAGTGTTAATATGGTAAGGCGTCCGCGAGGCAGTTACATAGTAAAACCCATTGCTGTCTCCGGAAGTGGCCACACCAGAAATTAAATTAACTCATTGAAGCTGTCGTCCATATGCAAGTCCGCCTCAGAGGCGGTTCTTAGCAGGATGCAGCTCACCCTCCATGCGACTCGCCCAATACCCCACGGCGTTTCGCGCTTGGTGCAAGCAATGTCTGCCTGGTTGGTGAAAACCCAACGCGCTCCGTCCCGGCATTGTAGGGATGCGAGGGTCTATGGTCATATGACTACGGCCGTGCACAACATGAGTACACCCCCCCCCCTCTAACACGCTTGGTGCTAGCAATGTCTGCCTGGTCGGCGAAAACCGGACATGCTCCGTCCCGGCATTGTAGGCATGCGAGGGTCTATGGTCATACGACTACGGCCGTGCATGAAAATGAAGTACACCCCCCCCCCCCGGTGTATGGCCATACGACTACATCCATGCATGAATATGAAGTACCCCCCGCCCTCTCTGCCCGCCCCCCCCCCCTCCGCCGACACGCCTCCACTTTCTCACTTCCACAGGCGGTCGCTGCCCGGAGACCGAGAGACAAAGGGCGGTTCATGAAGAGCAGACAGAAATGGGTTACCCAGGTTGAGCTGAAGCAGACGAAAACTACGAACGGCCAGGCATAGGCGTGTGCAATACGCGTGCAAACACGTGCGCAACACGGCTAGGAATGGGAGAGGTTGGCCCTTTCTCTCTCCCTCTCTTTCGCGCGCCCAAAATGTGCAGCAGCCCTAGAGAAAAGCTAGTGCAGGACAGGCAAAAATGTACCGCATGGGTATATTTTCTTGCTCGCGCTGAGCATCGGCGGGTATTTCGGAAGCACCGCCTGTTGCTGATACGGAGTTCCCGGTTATCGAGGCATTGCCCACGCTGAGCTTTGGCGGGTGAAGTGTTCCCGGGTATATGGAAGCATTGCCAGCGCTGAGCCTGGGCGAGCATGGAAGCATTGTCTTGGCTGATATTTTCCGGGTATGGATTTCCCGGTTATAGAGGCATGGCGTACGCTGAGCTTTTCCGTGTATTGAGGGGCATTTACTGCGCTGAGCTTTAGCTGATATGGAAGCACTATCCGCGCTGGGCTTTTGCGTGCATGGAGTCATTACCCGCGCTGAGCTCTGGGTGGTGTGGAGTTCCCGGGTATATGGTGGCATGGCCTGCTCTGAGCTTTTGCGCTGAGCTTATTGCGAACATGGATGCATTACCCGCGCTGAGCTTTGGCGGGTATGGAGTTCCCGGGTATATGGTGGCATGGCCTGCGCTGAGCTTTTGCGCTGAGCTTATTGCGAACATGGATGCATTACCCGCGCTGAGCTTTGGCGGGTATGAAGTTCCCGGGTATATGGAGGCATGGCCTGCGCTGAGCTTTTGCGGGCGAGGAGTCGTTTTTTTTTTTTTTCTCGCAGAGATTTTTCGGGCATAGCAGGCATGTTTCTCGCGCTGAGCTTTTGGCCGGGCGCGGAGGGCAACAATGTTAAGGGCTGTCATGACTAAGCGCTTGCTTGGTTGCCCTGGAGACCGGTGCCTGGACGCTTGTAAGGTTTGCTGGCGTCGGGGTGGGGGTGGGGGTGGGGGTGGGCGCGGGGAGCACGTGTACGGAGAACGCAGGACGGGGCGGCGCATTCCATGACCTTTTAATGGAGGCCCGTCAGGCTTTGCTCGTTCGACATGGCAGAAGGGGGAGGGGGGCTGCTGTCTGTTTCGGGTAAGGACCGAGTTAGGTTGTTTTCTTTTCGGGTAGGAGGGGGGGGGGGGGGGGGGGGGGGGCGGGGGGGGGCCCCGGCGAGAGCCCCCCCCCCTCTCTCCCTTTGACGCTGTTTTTTGTTTGTTCATCATTATTAATAATTTGGCATTTTTTTGTTTCTGTTTCGGGGGGGTCGTTGTTTTTTTTCTTACAATAGCACGACCGTTTTCGTGGGGCAAGATGGAGATCAACCGCGCCGTGCTGGAAATTTTTCGCTTGCTCTCGCTACTGCTGGTGGTGAGGGTGAGGTGGGTTTGCAGGGGTTTGGGAGGGAGTTGGGGAAGGGGGGGGGGGGGGGGGGGGGGGGGGGGGGGGAGTGCGGGGGACGATTTTTTTGCTCTGTAATGTTTTATGTGTTTGCTCTCGATGCTATAGAAGGCTTATCTTTGCCACACACAGCCGCGGATGGTGAGGGCTGTGCGAGAGCGCGCGCGAGACGGGAACAGAGTCATGGAAGACCGTGCGCATCGCGCTCGCCCGTTCGCAGAGGGGGTTGTTTTGGTGTTTCGCTCTACTACCGAGAATTGTAATTACCACCAAAAAGTACGCGGCGAAGTTTCCTCGAGCTCCTTTTTTTTTTTTTTTTTCCTGCATAAGAGAGAGCATACGTACGGGTTTCCTATCTACTGAGTGTGCGCTTTATTTCTCACAATTCATATCATTGGCGGGGCTTAAATCGGTGCCGGCCATCCCACCTCATATGCTGTGGCCCTGTGTTTATTATGCTGTCGATGGGTGGGATTGGTATGTTGGGTGGGGGAGGGGGTGGATAGGTAGATGGATGGGAGGCCTGGGCATATTCTCGCCGGGTGCTCTTTTTTTCGTTTTTCTTGTTGAGGTTGAGGCGGGGGGGGGGGGGAGGGGAGGGGGGGTACATGATATCATAAGGGTACAACCAGTCGGAAATTTCCTTGCATGTTCTTGCCGCGAGGGTTTTGCTACTGCTTTTTTCTGCCGTCGCTGCTCTTGCGGCCAGTGCGGTTAAAAAAGTCGAACACACACACGAGTACGGAAGGGGCGTTTACCTGAGATGTTGTTGGCTGTGTTCCCGCCTCTCCCGCGGGCCAGGCCTGCGAACGCATCGGTAGGATTTGGCTCTTGTGGCGAGCGCCCCCCTGTGTGGTGCCTGTCAAGGAAGGAGGAGGTGCCAGCGGGGGGGGGTGGACCCAAAACGATTTCCTAGCGTTGTGCCAAATTGAATACCAGTTCAATGGCAAAACCAAAAATAGTACCAGGTATAAGGCCGAGTTTGAACCGAGTTTGAATATCAGTCTGATGGCAAAAAAATAATATTAAGGGACTTTTGTATATACCGCAAAACGTCCCTATCTCCCTTATACTTGCGATCAAACTGGTGTGGCACTATCGAGGAGGGACGCGGGGAGGGGGGGGTGACGGTAGTAACCCGAATCGTGGTAGGTCGGAGAAAAACATCATCGACCAACACATGATATATACCACAGCCGTAGGGGTTTGTATAGGGTGCGGCCTCCAGGGCCCCTCCCTCTGGGATGTGGGGGGGGGGGCTCTTCAGGAGCCCCTGCAAGATGTGCGCGGAACACCCGGTTTCCGGCGTTTTTTTGGACGGAAATGTAGGGACCGTTTTTTTTTGGGGGGGGGGGGTTCTGGTCTAAAGCCCTGGTGGGGCTTGGGGCGATAAAATTGACGATCAAAAGTGAAAATTATAGCAAAGGTCACTGCGTCGGTGATGACGGGATGATATACATTGGGTGTCCCGGAGTTGTAGAGGCAACGGAGGCGTGAAGGGCACAGGCGTAACGCGGTCCTTGTCCTCTATACCCGGTGCTGATGCTCTGCTGCTGCTGCTGCTGGGTGCACACGCTGCTCGTGCGATGGCAGATGGCACTAAGAAATGTCCTTGCTTTTCGTCGCTTATCTTTTTTATATCCCTTAATTGTGTTGCCGAAAGCGGGGGGGATAATGCCAACCTGCCCCCCCCCCCCCCCCCCCCCCCCCCCCCCCCCCCCCCCCCCCCCCCCCCCCCCCCCCCCCCCCTCTTGTTCCCGTGGCTAACCTCCCCCTCCAGCGAGCTCGATTGAGCATTACACCAGGGGAACGGCAGAGCAACGCCGATCGTGAGCCCTGCTCTACAGTTTATATATATATAAGTATGCCACAGGGTATATATCTATACATGAAATCAGATACAGCTAGAGAAGTAAGTTTATCGGGGTTTTTTTTCCTTGTGTTTTTGCTTCTTGCGTTGTTTGTCGTGTTTCTTATGCGGGGTGGGTGGGTGGGTGGGCAGGTGGGTGGGCAGGGTGGGTATGAGTGGTATTTGCTGTCTCTGCTGACATCAGTCAATGAATTGCCACACACCGGGGGGGTCACTCCGTTAGAAAAATCGCTCGCGGCCTTTTTGTGTTGCGGCTTTCTCGCTGGATTGAGTGCCTGGCGAAAGTTTTTTTTGTTTTGTTTTGTCCTTGTTCTTAGAGCACGGAGTATGGGGAGTTAACACACTTGGCGTCGCTTGTGATACGAGGTAGTCAGACCCGTCTCCGAGGTGGTCAGACTTGTCTCCGAGGGAGGGAGGGAGGGAGGGAAGGAGGGAGAAGGGGGCAAGGGGGAGTAGCTCTCAAGTCCCGGTTGGAGCTCTACCTCGCGTTTTACGTAAGCTTTTTTTACGGGGTAGTTTTATCTGTCACGCGGAAGCAGTGTCCAAGTGTGATCTTGCACCAATAATGCATTGGTGGGGTTTTCCAGTAGGCATGTATCGATCGGGGATCGCCCGCAGGCATGCTTCTTCCATGGGGGGGGGAGGCGCTAGTTGCACACCAGGTGTGCAATTAGGTGCCGTCCTCCTTTCCAGGGATGTTTCCGTCGGCATGTCTTGACGGGGGGGGTCGCCTTATTTTTTGTAGGCGATAATATGTTTCCGGTATTTGTCGTTGTGTATCGCCCCACGAGTTATTTCTTAAATGGTGGCGGTGATTATGATGCACATTGACCGGCCGCGTTTTTTTTTCGGAAGGGGGGGGGTCAATTGGTGGGGTGCCCCAAGAAGTGTAAGTCCTTACCGTACCATATTTTGGTTACGGTACCATGTTGTGGTTACCCTACCATATTATGGTTCGTTATATCATTGGTGTTTTATTTTTTATTTCGCCGTGGCGGATAGTGTGGAGATGGAAAACTTCAGGGGGGGAGGGGGGGGGGGGGGGGGGGGAGGGGGGGGGCGGGGAATACCGCAGGGAGCAATCGCACCGAGATACCTTTGAAAAAAAAAGAGAGCGCGAAAAAAAAAAAGAGCGCGAGACGTCCTCAGTAA
>MEHQ01001439.1:438804-488101 GCA_008828725.1 Saccharina japonica | reverse complement strand
TGTAAACTCCCCCCGTGCCTTCCCCTACATGTCAACATCCGCTTCCCCTCCGCCTCCTTCTTCGTGTCAACCCCCCCTCTGCCTTCCCATATAAATGAACACCCCCCCCTCTGACTTATTACACCACCCCTAGCCTTTGGCCTCTTTCTAGTCTACGGTCATACGACTACGGCCATGCATGAATATGAAGTACACCCCCCTCCCCTGGTGCAAGCAGTGCCTACGAGTACCTGGTCGGGGGAAACCCGATATGCTCCGCTCCGACATTGTAGGGGTGCAAGGGTCTTTGGTCATACGACTACGGCCATGCATGACATGCGGCTAATGAGTTCACCCTCCCCCTCCCCCCTGTCTTGCCCTTTACGTTGATAACCCCCCTCCCCTCCCCCTTTGTAATATATGGAAACAACGTAATGAGCGCCCAAGTGTTGGAGGTGTCTCTATTAGGAGTAGGAACGGTGCTCCGTCGCGAAAGGGATGCGTGGTCAATGGTCAAATGACTAAGGCAAGCAACAAATGAGTACCCCCCCGCCCCCCCCCCTTTCTCACTTTTGGTGCACCGCCTGCAGCTCTCGTGCAGGTAGTTTAGCTCGGTGCAGCGGATTTTGAGGATAGAGTTGACCGTTGTTTCCAAGCGCACAAAAGCGTCCCCCGCAGTGGAATCCTTGAAGGCCATCTGCAGTTACATCGGCCATGCGATGTTCATATATTATGGGATTTTGTGATACGATATTACGTGATGTGATATGATATTATGTAATGTGAGATGATACTATATGATATGATATGGTCTGGTGTGATGTGGTACGGTATGTTATGGTATGGTACGGTACGGTATGGTATGGTATGGTACGGTACGGTATGGTATGGTATGGTATGGTATGGTATGGTATGGTATGGTATGGTATGGTATGGTATGGTATGGTATGGTATGGTATGGTATGGTATGGCATAGTATGGTATGGTATGGTATGAAACGGTGTGCTATGTTACGGTAGGGAATGGTATGGTATGGTATGATACGGTATGGAACGGTATTATATGGTTCGATACGGCATGGTATGGTATGATATGGTCATGTATGGTATGGTACGGTACGGTACGATACGATACGATATGGGTACGGTATGGTATGCTGTATTGTGATCCGACAGCAAGAAAACGCGAACGGTCACTGTCATAACGATCACAGCAGCAAGTATTTATCAAGAACTGACCTCCATCCACATTTCTCGGAAAGGTTTGATGTTCTCCACCATCCGAAACTTAGCAAACGAGGGCTGAGGGTCTGCTCGTTAATGCAGGACAGGACAGGACAGGACAGGACAGGACAGGACAGGACAGGACAGGACAGGACAGGACAGGACAGGACAGGACAGGACAGGACAGGACAGGACAGGATAGGACAGGACAGGACAGGACAGGACAGGACACGGTACGTCAGAACAAGGGCAGAGAGGGGTGGACAGTGGGGGTGGGAGGGCAGAGCGAAAGGGAAAGACAAATATCGAAATGATATCAACTTGTGGTCCTTCTCAGTGGCAAGGTTGCATAGGGGCACTCCAAAGTCACACGAAAAGTTTCACAAACATGATATCTGATACACTAGAGTGTGTGTTAATGTCAGTAGGGCTGCTTTGAGCCCTCCAGCATCCCTGGCTGGAGGCACGACGCGGAGCCGAAAGCACCAATTAACACGAGAAAAAAACACAAAACACACACAAAAATACCAATATGTCAAAAATCACATAAAAACGAAACAAACATGAAAACACGACAAAAACAAAACAAAAAAAGCTCACAGCAGTACACCATAATAACAGCAGTACGCCATACTAAAGAAAAGGAGCACTTGAGACAAAACGCCTGGTATAGTACATTCCAGTTTCATCCTAGAACTAAACCACACCCTCCGCTGAGTAGCAATGCCTTACCCTATGTATCACACGGGTGATAATATAACACCCCCCCTTATACTGTATTCAAGATAACAAACCCCATCATACTGTAGTCAAGATAACAACATTGCACCCCCCTGGGAAGCAAGGACACAAGCAAAAGCAAAGCAAAGCAAAGCAAAGCAAAGCAAAGCAAAGCAAAGCGAAGCGAAGCGAAGCGAAGGGGAAGCAAAGCAAAGCAAAGCAAAGCAAAGCAAAGCAAAGCAAAGCAAAGCAAAGCAAAGCAAAGCAAAGCAAAGCAAAGCAAAGCAAAGCAAAGCAAAGCAAAGAAAAGCAAAGCAAAGCAAAGCAAAGCAAAGCAAAGCAAAGCAAAGCAAAGCAAAGCAAAGCAAAGCCAAGCCAAGCGAAGCGAAGCAAAGCAAAGCAAAGCAAAGCAAAGCAAAGCAAAGCAAAGCAAAGCAAAGCAAAGCAAAGCAAAGCAAAGCAAAAGCAAAAGCAAAAGCAAAGCAAAGGTTGGAAATTTCGTTGTGGGGGGCCCCTTACCACCTTGCGTGCTTCAGCACGGCAATAGCTTGGGGGCTATCTTATCTGGTCCGTGAGACTCACATTGGGCAGGCACGGACTCCCGCAGTTGCCTTACCGCCAGCTCCCACTCGTCGCTCGCCCACCTGTTCTCCTTCAACGCACTCTGGGATTGGGGGTTGCAGACATCCAACAGCAGCACACGAGCATATTAGAGGTGGAGTTAGTGAGGTGAAGGGGGATGGCAAAAGGAGAGGCTGAACTACGTGGGATGTGTGGTCCACCGCGTTTATGTGTGTGACGAGTAGCGAGACTACAGAGCTCCTCCATTCCGCCCCCCCTAACCGCCACCCTCGCTCCATTCACACCCCGTGGTCGTGGCAACAAGCAAACCCAACTTCGCAGTGGGGGGGGGGGTGTACTCATGTTGTGCACGGCCGTAGTCATATGACCATAGACCCTCGCATCCCTACAATGCCGGGACGGAGCGCGTTGGGTTTTCACTCGATATTCATGTATTGCCGTAGTCGTATATATGATCATAGACCCTCGCACCTCTACAATGCCGGGACGGAGCATGTCGGGTTTTCACCGACCAGGCAGCGGGGCGTACTCATTTGTTGCTTGCCTCAGTAATTTGACCGTTCGCCACGCTTCCCTTTTAGATATTTTGCACCGTTCCTATATACTCCTAAGGGCTTCAGACACCAACCAACTAATCGTATCAGCCAACTAGTCGTATGAACCAACCGATCGTATCAACCAACTAATCGTACCAACCAACTACTCGTGTCATTCAACCATCCATGGCAAAGTAAACCACCAATCACACGTGTCCAGAGCCGAGTGTTCCACACTAACACCTATAGCATTTTGGTGTAAAATCAAGGCTAATACAGGCAACATTCAGCCAACCAATCGCATCAAACCAACTCTAGCCACCCAACCAATCACGCCAGCCCTCTCCCTAACCCCCCCCCCCCCCCCAAACCCCCCCCCCCAGCCCAACCAACCCCGAACCCCGCCCCTCGGCCGCCTTAACAAGCAAACCTACCTCGTAGGGAGGGGGAGATCGCTGCACCAGGGCGTAGACAGAGGCTTTGTCAATCATGTCCTTCATCAGCTCCCACGCGTACGCCTGCTGCTCGTCGGTGGTGGTCTTGGTGATAAACAGCCCGCATCCGCCGAGGAAGGAGTAACGCCCGGGGACAAAAGCCTCCGCTGAATATCGGGGTTTCCACATACGTAGAAAGTATCGGGGAAATGGAAGGCCTGAGTGAGATGGTATTGTACGAACTAGAAGGAGTACTCGTATAAGTCCGGGGACAAAAGCCTCCGCTGAATATCGGGGTTTCCACATACGTAGAAAGTATCGGGAAACGGAAGGCCTGAGTGAGATGGTATTGTACGAACTGGAAGGAGTATTAATCCGCGGACAAAAATCTCCGCTGAAAAATCGGGGTTTCCGTATATAATTTTTCGGGGGAAATGGAAGGCCTGAGTGAGTGGTGGTATTGTACGTACTGGAAGGAGTATAAGCGCGGGGACAAACGCCTCCGCTGCATATTGGAGTTTCCACAAACGCATTGGCGGTGAAAGGCCAGAGGGAGTGGTGGGGTGGTGGTAGTGTTGGACGGGCTTTTTTCAGTCAACCTCTCTACGTTTTACTCTTACGAACCCTTACCTATTCCGGGGTGGGCTAATGTAGTAAATAGGACCTACGGTACACACAAAAACCTATATATTACATGTACCTATTTTTACTAACAATTTTTGGTCCTATTTACTATGGCCCTCCGTAATAGTAGACAACTGCATCCGCGCTTATGGGGGGGGATAAACTTGGATTTCGAGTTAAGACACAATTTGCAGCAGATCAATAGGGCAGTGATGCAAACTAAATGCACGAGCAAAGATGATAGACTATTTAATAAATGCATGAGCAAAGATGATAGACTAAATGCACGAGCAAAGATGATAGACTAAATGCACGAGCAAAGATGATAGACTAAATGCACGAGCAAATATGATGGACTCCTACTGCGTAGGGGATCCGGTTGTTAGTAAAATATAATTTTATTCGTTTTTATTTAACTTTATTTTTAAACTAAACACCCCAAATATTTTTTGTGCAACTCACATACTCCTCTCTACTGCTGCTGTAGGATTCTATCATCTGCTATTGGGTAATAATAAACGGCAACACCAACCGCAAACACATCGACATCACAACAACACAACCAACACCACCAGCAGCACCAACAACAAGCACCACCCGCAGCACCAACATCAACGAAAACACCAGCAGCACCAACACCACTACCGCCAACAAAAACATCACTACTGACACCACCAAAAACTACCAAAAAACACCATGAACACGACCAACACCAACACCATCAACTGCAACCAGCAACAATTGTTTGCGTACGTACCTATATCGCCGCTTTCCAGAATCTCGTTGAGGGTCACCGGGGGGACGATGGCCATGCCCCACAGCTCAGACTGACAGCAAAAAAAGAGGCGTTGTTTCGGCCAGGGGTTGGGGAGCAGGGGTCAGGGGACAGTGTATTCTACGGATTGCCCGACGCTAAGAACTGAAAGGCGTTACTCCTTACTCTTGCTATTACGGGGGAACATAGTACCAGGGTAATACATAGTAACCACAACCAAGTACGGTGTGGAAACATAGGGGGTACGTCGTTTTTAGGTATATCGCGGGTTACGATGCCACCCCTTAACATTAATGGCCTGGTACACTACATACACTAACCCCTCCCCCTCCCCACTCCACCCCACCCCACCCCCGCCCTTGGCTACAGTGTTACTTGTACCTGTACCTTGCCGAGTATGCGTACAATTTGTCTTTCCAACGATTCGACGGCGCTGTGACGGTGGTGCCATACCACCTGCACCCCATGGATGGCTTTACCCGTGGCACTGAGGAAACACGCAGCATAACCTTGCACGTGGCTAGGCCATTGAAAGGCTTTACTCGTATATATATATACCTATAGCACATACAAATAACTACACTACGCTCGTACGTACACACTATTACTGTACCCCCCCCCCCCCGTTGACGAATCAATCTCTGCCTGAAATCAATCTCTGCCTGGGTGGTGGAAGTCTGACGTGCTCCGTTCCAGCATTGTGTGTAAGGGTGCGAGGGTCTACGGTCATACGACTACGGCCATGCATGACATGCGGCTAATGAGTACACACACCCCCTCCCCTTCTTTCCAACAAACCATCAATGCGCGCACGCATGACACCTACAAACAAGCAAAAAAGCAAAAAAAAAAACTTTACCGAATTGTAGGAGAACGCCGGATCGTCGCCCAAAAAAGGACTCGGTTCCATGGAGTCAGTGAGGGCAAGCCCATCTTCCTCCCACGTCTGAAAGGCCTCCGTGTCGGTGGGAATGAAGTCTCGGCTCATCCACCCCTCTCTCAGCATGACCTATCGCAGCCAATCAACGGCCGACATCAAAGGCGCGGACCAATTAGAATTGATTTATGACAACGCCGCGAGTTTTGACAAAAAAACATTGAGGGTAGGGAAGCGGGTTGCCAACACCAACCACTGCAATGCGAATACGTACCAGGTACTACTGCCAACACTAAACGGGTGCGTGAGCAGGCCACGGGGGGGGGGGGGGGGGGTGTACTCATGTTGTGCACGGCCGTAGTCATATGACCATAGACCCTCGCATCCCTACAATGCCGGGACGGAGCACGTTGGGTTTTCACCAACCAGGCAGACATTGCTTGCACCAAGCGCGAAACGCCGTGAGGTAATGGGCGAGTCGCATGGAGGGTGAGCTGCATCCTGCTAAGAACCACCTCTGAGGCGGACTTGCATATGGACGACAGCTTCAATGAGTTAATTTAATTTCTGGTGTGGCCACTTCCGGAGACAGCAATGGGTTTTACTATGTAACTGCCTCGCGGACGCCTTACCATATTAACACTACGTGATACGACCATTCCCCTTGTGCGGAACAAAGGTTCTCCACCCCGCACAAATGATCTACTCGACCGCCAGCTTTGGTAACCGCCAAAAACAAATAACAAAAAAAAACGGCACCCTGGTTGTCTAGCCCACGCAGCGAGTGGCGTGTTTTACAGCGTCGTTAATTGGCCAACCGAGCGCCAAACCGCAACCGGCTATACACAGTATACCTCATTATATCCCTATACATGGGGGTGGGAGAGTATTTAGTGCATTTTTGAATTGGTTCGCCGGGAGTTTGGACCAGCTGGTAGGTTGGGAGCAAGCAAGGGATTGTGGGTGGGTTGGCGGCGTGCGGGCAGGCGGGGGGCGCCTCCAGACGGTTTGCTTGCCTTAAGTCATTTGACAAAAATTGACCACACATCACATGCCTTTCGAGACTGAGCACCCTTCCTACTCCTAACAGAGACACCTCCAACAGTTGGACGCTCACGAAATTGTTCCCATGTTTTACATAAAAATTTTTGCTACTCGTATACGGGGGGGGGGAGGGGGGGGGGGTGTACTCATGTCGTGCACGGCCGTAGTCATATTACCATAGAGCCTCGCATTCCTACAATGCCGGGACGGAGCACGTTGGGTTTTCACCAACCAGGCAGACATTGCTTGCGCCAAGCGCGAAGCGCCGTGAGGTATTGGGCGAGTCGCATGGAGGGTGAGCTGCATCCTGCTAAGAACCGTCTGTGAGGCGGACTTGCATATGGACGACAGCCCCTAATGAATTGGTTTAGTTTCTGGTGTGGCCACTTCCAGAGACAGCAATGGGTATCACTACGTATCTGCCTCGTGGATGCCTTACCATATACACACTACGTGATACAATAATTATCCTTGTGCGGAGATGAGGTTATCAACCCCGCACAAATGATCTAACAAGACCGCCAGTATGGATGACCGCCAAAAAAAAAAAAAACAGCCCCCTGGTTGTCTAGCTCACGCAGTGAGAGGCGTGTTTTACAGCGTCGTTGCCAACCGACGCCAACCCAACCTTATACCTGGTACAAAGCATTTATAGGGGGAGGGGGGGGTCATTGTGAGATGATTTCAAGAGCATAGTCGGGTTATATTTGGCGGTAAAATCGGATTAGCAGTTATTAACCCCTCCAGAAGCTGTACCCACGCTTTAGGACACAAATCACTTGGAATTAGAGTTGGGCACCAGACGTTCTTTCTTACAAACGACGAAGACAATATTTTTTACCCAAAAACAATAATCCAAACAATAGCACAACAAAGTTCAAACATGCTGCAACAAAAAAAAACTGTGTAAAATCACGCACCCAAATAAAGTATCACGCAAATTTAAAGTGTGCCAACATCATGTATGTGCATCTCAGACATAAAACGTAAACAGAGTAACACGATGCCAACACACATTGAACAGCGCGCAAAGAGAACAGGCCCAACACCGTGCCAACAGATCGAACACAATGTATATATAAATATTTATATTACTATTTTTCCTCTTATTGTGACGGTGAGGGTTAGACGTATCTATCGTAGATCTCAGAACACGTACGCATGGACGGATACATCACAAAGTCAAGCACCAAAGATCCGGCCAGACCGGATCTGAGGGCGTTAGAGGTCCGCTGAGCGTTGACCTCTCCCCTCGAGCTGACTCGATGTTCCTCCATCCTTAATGCCCGACTGAGGTGCGGTTCGATGAACCCCTCACGGTGCGAGAACTATAATAGACCCGCCGTGTAGCACGGCGGTAGCATCTCCTTGCTAATTAAGAAGAAAGAACTGTGCTCGGTTACGTCGACCGCAACGACGGCTACAAGGGACCATCGCTCCGGGACCTCTCCAAGGCGAATTCCCCGCGGCAGCAACGACGACGGCGGAGCCTAGTATTAACATTGGTGACCACCGTGGGATTCGAACCCACGAGTACGAATACATGACGACCTGAACGCCATTTATTATTTTCGCCCATCTTTTCTCTCTCCCTCTTTAGTCGTAGCTCAGATCCGGGGTCACTAAGTAGGCTCTTCCCCCCCCCTCCCCACTACGGTACTTGCCTTGCATTTTTATCGCGAGAATATTTCAGGACTTTCTTCCCCAGACGATTTTCGTCGACTCGTGCCTACCCACGCTATAATAGGCGATCTCGACAGTTGGTGTCATTTGAGAATAAAAATCTCTATACTATGGACACTCGAACCCTCGACCCCGACCTTCAACGCAAGCAATGCAAGCACCATCCGAATGACAACTTAAAAGCAGGCGGAATAGGCCGAGCATCATGCCATCAAACCAAATAGCAGCGTGCAAACATCAATATGATAGCATGGTATACATGAATCAAACAAATCATACATGTGATACGACCCACGCGAATCAAACCAACTCGACCATCGTAGCACCATGAAAATATACCACTATGTCCCTAAATATAAGACACGTTTGTATTGAATATTAATGTACAAACATTGCTTATATTTCGGGACATAATGGTAATAAGTAAAAAACCATTGCAGCATAAAGCAAGGACAGCAATTGAAGTACATATCATACAAGCAAGTCAAGCAGGAAGTGGGCACAACGGGGAGTGAGGCTTCGTGCTCAGGTTTCCTTTTTGTTTTTGTTGTTTGGCTTCATTGGTTTTGTTATTTCAGGGAATGTTCAGGAGTGATCGACCTGAAAGCTACCACTACGTACTGTAGTTCAATATGCTACTGTAGTCCAATAGGCTACTGTAACCCAATAGGCTACTGTGATCCAATAATTCACTACTCGTACTGTAGTCCAATAGGCTACTGTAGCCCAATAGGTTTCCTTTTATTGGTTTTCTTCCTTCGGGGAGGTGGTGTTTATGAGTGATCAATGTTGAAGGTCGTGCTGCACCATCGTCGGATGGTAAACGCAAATATAAACATACTAATAACAGTAACATTAATATAATAATGATAATGTAACTACTACGTAATAATACTAACAATACTACGACAAATAATAATATAATAATACTTTGCGCATAGGTTTCCTTGGTTTCCGTGATTTTCTGCTTTCGGGAATGTTATGAGTGACCAATGTTGAAGCTCATGCTGCAGATTGTCTCGGATGGCAAAGATAATAATAATAATAATAATCATAGTAACAACAATAACAACAACAACAACAACAACAATAATAATAATAATAAGAGATGGTACCAACGCACCTCGACCGTGGAGTTCATGGCGTCCACGAACTTCTCCCCCAGAGCGCAGGTCTTGACTGCGGCATCGTCCTCCGTATACAGGGTCGTGCCCCAGTTCCTCGCGATCATCAGGGACATCTTCGTCTCCTCGTCCCAGCTGAAATCATTAGAGAAAAAATCATGGTCAAGGCCACGCTCAAGTTCTGCATCAAATTCGCACATAGGAGTTAACCCCTTAGTCTAACCCCTTAAGAACTGGTCCCACGTATTTGGGGACAAACCACTTGGAATAAGTGTGGGTATTTTTTTTCAGTTCTGAATGGGTTAAGAACCGGTCCCCCGTTTTTGGGGACAAACTACTTGGAAATAGTGTGGGATACATTTTTCAGTTATGAATGGGTTAAAACTCAAGTGCACATTGAAGTAAAAATCAAAGTGCACGTTGAAGTTCAACATCAAGTTCACATTGTTGAAACACCAAGTTCCACGTTGAAGTTTCAAATCAAGTTCACATTGAAGTTTGAAAAATAAAACAACACGTTGGAATTCAAAACCAATCAAGTTAACATCGAAGTTTTAAGCCAAATTCACATTGAAGTTAAAAACCAAGTTCACGTTGAAATTCGAACTAAAACTCATGTTCTACTTCAATTTCATAAGTTGAGTTCGTGCTAAATTTCAATTTCAAGTTCAAGTTCAAAAACGTTTTCAACTTCTCAAACGTTGCAAACACATGCGGCTGTTACAAATATGGCCTCGTCCCAGCTGAAAGCATTCAAAATCAGGTCAAAATCAGGTTCAGGTTATAGCAGTAGCACCAGCTTAACCCCTTAAGAACTGGCCCAACGTATTTGGGGACAAACTACTTGGAATTAATGTGGGATATTTATTTCAGTTGTGAATGAGTTAAGCGCCAGTAGGCATTAAGGCGGCCACTAGGTTACCGTTTAACCATCGGCCCCCCTCTGTACAACGCCGTTTCACCAATACCACCACCACCGCCACCACCACCACCACCACCACCACCACCCACCAACAGCACCACCAGCACCACTACCACCACCGCTACTACCACCACCACCACCACCACCACCTTACCTGCCCCTGAAATACCACCCGGGCCTCTCCGTGGCTAGGGTAAGCTTCTCGGCTGTCTTCACGAAGTCTTCCCATTCCCACCGCTTGTCAACGCTTTCGGCGCCGGGGGGCACGGGGATTTCGTACCTGAAGCGGGTACGTCGGTTACGTCGGTTACATCGATTACGTCGGTTACATCGGGTACGTCGGCAACGTCCGGAGCCGTGGCACGGTATATAGGGGAAACACTTTTGAGTCAAACAGGGGGGGGGCGTGGCGATTCCGTGCCTGAAGCGGTTCCGTCGGTTCCGTCGGTTACATCGGCTACGTCGATTACGTCGGTTAGGTTGCCTACATCAGTTACGTCGGTTACGTCAGTTACACCCGAAGCCGTGCTATGATAGGGGTTTCACTATTAACCCATCAAAGTAGGACCGCATTCCCGTGTTGAGGACTAATTACTTGGACTTAGAGTCAGACATGTGTTTGATGTACAGTGCAGTACCAAAAGGGTTGAGTCAATTTTGGGGGGGCGTAGCGATTCCGTGCCTGAAGCGTCGTCGGTTACAACGGTTACGTCGGACAGATCGTTTACGTCGGATACATCGGATACGTCGGTTACATCGAATACATCAGGCATGGCGGTTACGTCCGGAGCCGTGCTACGGTAGGTATATAGGGGGTTACACTTTTGAACCCGATTTGTTTCTCTCACTGACTATTAGTGTACTCCCCAACTGAAGAGGGACTATACGTTCCCAATACCGTTGGATCCGATGAATATTCAACAACATAATTTTGTCAAGATACGTACCCATAGCGCATAGGATTGTGTATCAGGCTCAGCTTACAACTTTTTCTCAAAATCGCTTGTTGGGGCTCCTCGAGTGGTAATTACCTGGTAATTACGTGGTAGGTGCTACATCCCTATCGTAGCAGGGGTTACCCGGTTACATCGGTTGCATACGTTGGTATCGGTCACATCGGTCGGTCACGTCAGTTACGTCGGATGCGTCGGTTACGTCGGTCGCATCAGTATACGTCGGTTACATCGGATGCGTCGGTTCCGTCGGTGGCGTCAGTCTACGCCCGTTACATCGGATGCGTCGGTTACATTGGATCTATCGGTAACATCGGATGCTATCCTACAAGTGCACATGTTCATACGGGGATACGGTCGGTACTATGCTGTATGCTCTACATGATTTGTATGATCGGCAGGATGTGCCGCACGGGGAGAGAGGGGGTGACAAAAATAAACAATGTATGGTGCACCGTGGGGGGAGGGCGTGTGACCAATAGAAACAATGCAAGGGAGTACGGCAGACTGCTGTATGGTCTGTATGATGCGCCTCGGGGGGGGGGGTGACCAAAACAACCAATATGCAAGGATACGGTGGCAGAATGCTGGATGATCTATCTACAAGATCTGTATATACGACCTGTATATATGATGCAACGTGATGTGGAAAGGGTGCATATGTGTGACCAAAAACTCCCTTATCAATACCTGAGGGGGGTGTACTTCATACTCATGCATGGTCGAAGTCGTATGACCATACACCCTCGCATCCCTACAACGCCGGGACGGAACATGTCGGGTTTTCACCGACCAGGCAGACATTGCTAGCACCAATAGCAGAGGGGGGGGGGGGGCTTACGTTTCAAAAGTGGTCTTGTTGTACGCCAGTATCCGGATATCTGACACCAGTGGGACCGCCATCCAGTCGCCATCAAAATTAAAATCTTTCATCACAAGACAGGACAGGACAGGACAGGGAAACGAAAGAGGGAGAGAGGGTTGGGGCTGAGGTTGAGAGGTTGAAAGGTAAGGGTTAGTTTGAAAGAGGGTGTACTCTGCGGTACCCGCGGGTACCAAACCTGGTTATCGACAATTACCCGGATAATACCCGGGTAATTGCCCCAGTAATTAACTAGGTAGTTATCCGGGTAAATACCGAGGTTAAGAGATTAAAAGGTTGCAAGAGGTCTGTTAGTAGGGTAAAAACTCTGGGATACCCAAGTACCAAACTATAGTGGCCCTTACCCGGGTAATTACCCAGGTAAATACCCGCGGGAAACTACCCGGGTATATCTAGAGAATATACCCCACTACACACACGCTTAAAAAGTACAACTAGAGAGAGCAGGAGAGAGAAGAGAGAAGGAGTGAAATACCAAGAGAGAGAGAAGGAGAGAGCGAGAAGGAAAAAAGGAAAAAGAGAGAGCGAGAAGGAGAGAGGGGGGGGGGATAAAGAGAGGGGAGGGGGGGGATAAAAGAAGGGGGGGGGGGGGGTGTACTCATATCGTGCCACGGCCGTTAGGTCTCATATATGACCATAGACCCTCGCATCCCTACAATGCCGGGACGGAGCACGTTGGGTTTTCACCAACCAGGCAGACATTGCTTGCACCAAGCGGGGGGGTGTACTCATATCGTGCACGGCCGTACTCATATGACCATAGACCCTCGCATCCTTACAATGCCGGGACGGAGCACGTCGGGTTTTAACCAACCATGTAGACATTGCTTGCACCAAGCGCGAAACGCCGTGAGGTATTGGGCGAGTCGCATGGAGTGTGAGCTGCATCCTGCTAAGAACCGATTGTAAGACGGACTTGCATATGGACGACAGCCTCCAATGAATTGATTTAACTTCTGGTGAGGCCACTTCCAGAGACAGCAATGGGTATCACTACGTACGTATCTGCCTCGTGGATGCCTTACCATATACACACTACGTGATGCGACAATTCCCCTTGTGCGGAGATGAGGTTATCAACCCCGCACAAATGATCTAACAAGACCGCCAGTATGGGTGACCGCCGAAAAAAGCAAAAACGGTACCCTGGTTGTCAAGCTCACGCAGTGAGAGGCGTGTTTTACAGCGTCGTTGCCAACCGACGCCAACTCAACCTATAAATATATAAAATAGTTATAGAAAAGAGAGGGGGGGGGGGGTGTACTCATGTTGTGCACGGCCGTAGTCATATGACCATAGACCCTCGCATCCCTACAATGCCGGGACGGAGCGCGTTGGGTTTTCACCAGCCAGGCAGACATTGCTTGCACCAAGGGGGGGGGTGTACTCATGTTGTGCACGGCCGTAGTCATATGACCATAGACCCTCGCATCCCTACAATGCCGGGACGGAGCGCGTTGGGTTTTCACCAGCCAGGCAGACATTGCTTGCACCAAGGGGGGGGGTGTACTCATGTTCGTGCACGGCCGTACTCATATGACCATAGACCCTCGCATCCCTACAATGCCGGGACGGAGCACGTTGGGTTTTCACCAACCAGGCAGACATTGCTTGCACCAAGCGGGGGGGTGTACTCATATCGTGCACGGCCGTACTCATATGACCATAGACCCTCGCATCCTTACAATGCCGGGACGGAGCACGTCGGGTTTTCACCAACCATGTAGACATTGCCTGCACCAAGCGCGAAGCACCGTGAGGTATTGGGCGAGTCGCATGGAGTGTGAGCTGCATCCTGCTAAGAACCGATTGTAAGACGGACTTGCATATGGACGACAGCCTCCAATGAATTGATTTAACTTCTGGTGAGGCCACTTCCAGAGACAGCAATGGGTATCACTACGTACGTATCTGCCTCGTGGATGCCTTACCATATACACACTACGTGATGCGACAATTCCCCTTGTGCGGAGATGAGGTTATCAACCCCGCACAAATGATCTAACAAGACCGCCAGTATGGGTGACCGCCGAAAAAATCAAAAACGGTACCCTGGTTGTCAAGCTCACGCAGTGAGAGGCGTGTTTTACAGCGTCGTTGCCAACCGACGCCAACTCAACCTATAAATATATAAAATAGTTATAGAAAAGAGAGAGGGGGGGGGATAAAAAGAGACACACAACGAGATAAGAGAGACAGATGACGTAGACACGCAGTAAAACAAAGGCTTAGGGGGGGGTGCAGAATGCACCACCCGCGGGAAGCCTGGACGCTGCATCACTCGACAACCCACGCTCGGATGTTGGCACACACGCGCTGAATGACTTTTACAACTCCCTATCACAAGCTTCGTCCTACCCCTCTGGCCCGAAACATAAGGACCGTTTTCAGTCATTATTATTGTGACAACGTTCCTATATATTGCGACAGAGTGGTACCTAAATAAAGGCATGCCACTAATTACTTTCTCCTTAAAAAGTATAAAACAATTTTTTCTCGAGGCAGGTCGTAGATAAAAACAGGCGACGTAAATCATGTAGATTACGAATTTTATTTTATTCTTGGGGCGACGTAAATCATACCGTATAGGTGACGATAACGTAAAAAATATGTTCTCCTTGCTCGATTTTCTTTCAGTCTTTCGTCTTTCTACTGGCTGTATGAGGGATCCGCGGGTTTGACCCGGAGATTTTCAGACGGAAAACATACCGCACTTCGGGCAGATCATCTACAGATCAGATAAATCATGTACGGATCAGATAGATCATCCATATATCACATCTATCATGTAGATCCTAAACTGCGGTTGAGAGATATTGTGCAGGATCTGTGTACGACAGATCCAACGCAGGAAACACGCCCTACAGATCATGCAGGCTATACGGCCCCCATCCGGCAACACGAGCTAGATCAGACAGATCATACAGATCATACATATCATACATATCATACAGATCATACAGATCATACAGATCATAAATATCATATATATCATAAATATCATACATATCATACATATACATATAATACATATATTACAAATCATACAAATCATACAGATCATACAAATCATACAGATCATACAGATCATACAGATCATATAGATCATACAGACCATACAGATCATACAGATCATACAGATCATACAGATCATACAGATCATAAATATCATAAATATCATACATATACATATCATACATATAATACAGATCATACAGATCATACAGATCATACAGATCATACAAAATCATACAACATCATACAGACCATACAGATCATACAAAATCATACGAATTATACAGAACATACAGATATACATATCAGACATCTATCTTCCCTGAGATATCCAAATCATGAAGCGGGAATACAGATCAAAACTCTTATCTTCCCTGTAAATATCTACCATCACGAAGCGGGAACGATCTTATCTGGACAACATAATTGAATAGCTATCCTCACCGTAATAAAAGTACTTGATGAAGTCGTCCGTGAGAACCCAGCCCTGCTCCAGCGCCCAGTCCGCCAAAAACCCGTTGAGGCTTAGAGTGTCTCCGCCTACCCGCCGGGATGCAATCTTAACGCAAAACAAGAAGAAAAAAAAAAAAACGCGAGCCGTTGGAGCGAAAGATATAGTAAGGATATGACCCAACAAAAGAGCAACGGGCATGCTGAATGAACACCGAGAAGCCTTCGGGGGCTGGGAAGGTCTCTGCCCAAGCATCCGGATGCGATCTTAAAAACAAGATCGCGAACCGTTGGGAAAAAAAGATACAGCACGGATATGACCCAACAAAAGGGCAACGGACATGTTGAATGAACATCGAGAAGCCTTTGGGGGGCTGGGAGTGTCTCTGCCCAAGCTTCCGGGTGCGATTTTTTTCGAAACCGAAAACTGAAAACGACCAGGGCGTGTCTTAACCAGCCATAACTTTTTTGGTGGTGTGTGCTTCGCCCTTACAGTTAGGAGAAAATCGGCTTCGAACTTCATGACAGGTGCGTTATCTTGCGTGTCATGAGGAACTATCGCGTTTTTTTTCCGCTGCCGAGCAATGCCTCCTAGTACGGGGTGGGCTAATGTAGTAAATATTACCTACGGTATACACAAAAACCTATATATTTACCTAGTTTTACTAACAATATTTGGTCCTATTTACTATTGTTGTTGTTGTTGTTGTTGTTGTCGTCTTCACATTAAACCCGTTCTTTCTACTCAACCACATCAGTACACCCAGTGCCTGTCCTGATTCCCAGTCCTAGAGAGATACAAATTATGTGGTCACAGACTGTGAAACAGAGAAAAACCAAAACAAAATCAACGCAAATTAATGGGTAGAGCAAGTGAGATTCGTAACGTACCGGGTACGAGAACACAGCGACACGAGCCGAACCAAGAAATAAGAACAAAAAGACAAATAAAAAACAAATTCTGAAATGAAACAGAATACAAATGATGGGTCCTCCGTAATAATAGGGGTGGTGCCTTTTTTTCTGAGTTCCTCATCACACGAGGAGAGCTTTTTCATAACATCTCACAAGAAAAAAAAAATGACTTGAAAAAGTGTTTTTTCGAGGAGCCCGGCCAGCCAAAACCTTCCCTGCGCTACCGTAGCGCTAGCCCGAAAGAAAATATATACAGTAGATGAATTATCATACTACAGTACAGGACAGCTAATAAGAAACGGCTAATAAGAAAGCCAGGCTGACATTCAGAGGAAAACTAAGAAATTCGGGAGTCGTTATCTTGAAATTAGTGTAGAAAGCACCCCCTCTCAAATAAGAAATTCAGCCTGGGCCATATTTCCTGTTTCGAATTAGGTGTCCTGTACTGTAACCTCTTTGGGGGCCCCGAAACAACCACATAAAACCCCCGTCAAGTTTGGTTTCATCAAGTCAGTGTAAGCGAGCTCCCAGCTGCACGGGGAATATCATGCATGCCCGCCCGTACGGTGCGTACGACTCCTTGCATTCTAAATCGTAAATCGAACACTTGACTGCTGCGTATCATTGCGTCCCCCATCCACGCAGTTGACGATGCTGTCTGTAACCGTGAATTTTGGAAATCAAGTATTTCACTCTGGAGTCCCAACACGGATAGCTTCCACCAAATAGGTACACGACCAGAGGCACTGAGCTATTACGAGGGACCATAGTAAGCAGGAACCAAGTATTGTTGGTAAAAATAGGGAAATATGCAGGTTTTTTGTGTGTACTGTACGTTTTATGTACTATGTTCCCCCCTGCAGACATCATGGACCAACACTGCGCTACCTGTCAGCGACGACTGCTAGCGCAGTGGTCACCGCGTATCTCGCCAACAAAACGGGGCGTAAAACCAAAGACAAACATATTAAAAAACAGTTTACACATAATTTTTTAATCCACCCACCATACCCACCCAACCACCCCACCCCACCGCACTTCACCAACCCGCCCATATTATCTATAAAAATCCTGAAAATGATTAAAAAGTATATACAAAAACAAAAAAGAGGTCCGAGAAATAGTCGGCATGCAAAGCAGGACCAACTCGACCTGACCACGTCCGCACGTTGACGTATACTCGTATATGGTCTGCCGGTTTCTCTTATTTGTGTGTGCGTGTTTTTTTTTTCTTCCCGTCGAAACTTGGGTGGCGTTTTCTTTTCAACGGAAAAGTTTAATCCGACTTGCAACGGAAATAAATGAATAAATAATCCGAGTCTGTGGCGCGTCACACGCCCGCGGACGAATTGACGTTACATACCAAAGCAAAAATCTGTCCGTTTTCCCCCACGGAAAAATAAACAGAAGAAAAATGGCGTACATCGCATGATGATGGCCTCTGTTTTTTTCGCCGCATTTTGCCGGGGAGGGGGGGGGGGGGGGTGTACTCATGTTGTGCACGGCCGTAGTCGTATGACCATAGACCCTCGCATCCCTACAATGCCGGGACGGAGCGCGTTGGGTTTTCACCAACCAGGCAGACATTGTTTGCACCAAGCGCGAGACGCCGTGAGGTATTGGGCGAGTCGCATGGACAGTGAGCTGCATCCTGCTGTGAACCGCCTCTGAGGCGGACTTGCATATGGACGACAGCTTCAATGAGTTAATTTAATTTCTGGTGTGGCCATTTCCGGAGACTGCAATGGGTTTTACTATGTAACTGCCTCGCGGACGCCTTACCATATTAACACTACGTGATAACGACCATTCCCCTTGTGCGGAGACAAAGGTTCTCCACCCCGCACAAATGATCTACTCGACCGCCAGCTTTGGTGACCGCCAAAACAAAATAACAAAAAAAACGGCACCCTGGGTTGTCTAGCTCACGCAGCGAGTGTGTGTTTTACAGCGTCGTTGCCAACCGACGCCAACCCAACCTATAAATATAATATATTTATATGGGGGGGGGCTACTCATTTGTTGCTTGCCTTAGACATTGGACCATAGACCACGCATCCCTAGGGCGGGCGGGGAGGGGGGGCGTACTTATTCGCTCTGCGTCACACGAGTACATAGTCTTGACATTGACCACGCATCGCTTTCGAGGCGGAGCACCGTTCCTACTCCTAATAAAGAACACCTCTAACTTTTGCGCGCTCCCTAGATTAGTTTCCGTACAATACATGTGAGGGGAAGGGGGAAACTCATGTCGTGCATCGCTGTAGTCGTATGACCATAGACCCTCGCATCCCTACAATACCGGGACGGAGCACGTTGGGTTTCCACCGACCAGGCAGGCATTGCTATTAGCACCAAGCGCGAAGCGCCGTGAGGCATTGAGGCGGGTCGCACGAAGTGTGAGCTGCATCTTTTACCAACAACCACTCGCGAGGCGGATTTTCTTGCAAAATGGATGACAGCGTCCAAATAATGGCGAAAACAATTATGAAGAGGGGTGACTTGTCAGGAAATGAAAATCCAAGCGGCACCGTTCTTAACCCTGCTGGGACTTGATAAACTTGATTTTAGTACAGAGGGGGAAATTTGACGTTTTCAAGTGACGATTTCAGTGACGGAAACTGCGCGATTAGGGCCCATATTAACGAGTATAAAATAAATTCAATTTGGAAAAATAAAAATAACAATTCTCTTTCCATTGGTCAACACACGCACCAGCACCCCCCAAGATCCTAATCTTTGGTGCTGGTGCGCGTGTTGACCAATGAAAAGCGGATATGATTTTTTTTTTTTTTCCAAATTGATTTTTTTTTTGTCTTCGTTAAAACAGGCCCTTAGAGGGTGGATTAAAAAAAAAAAAATGGTGTCCGAGTTACAATGGTTACAATGCAACAAAGAGGACGCACGGCACGGGCGACCTACATGATTTGTCCTTTCAAACCAAGGCACTAACTACCTATGGGACCTTTAAGCCTTACCCCTAACCTAACCTAACCCTACGGCAATGGTTAGTGGTACGATGGTACATACTGCCCACGGGCAGGTAGGTATTCATAAAAAAAGAGGAGTCGTATGTACGGCACAAGGTAACCTACACAATTTTGTCGTTTCAAGCAAGGCACTAACTATCTACAGGGGACCTTTAGCCCAAACCCCGAACCTAGCCCATACACAATGGTTGGTGGTATGGTACATACTCCCGACGGGCTGCTGCCATACGGGCAGGCATTCACAACAACAAAAAAGCAAACAGAATGTCAATCGTCGCCCTTACGGCACATGCAACGCAACGTGACCCTACCCTTTATTCTGGGCCCTAACGCTGCTCGCAGACGGCTGACCATACACTCTCACGGGGGGGGGTACATACTGTAGAAAAATCAGGACCAAATATGCTTGGTAAAAAAACTGTATTATATAGGTTTTTGTATGTGAGGGGTCAGGACCAAATGTGATTAGTAAAAAAACTGTAATATATAGGTTTTTGTGTATGTTAGGGGCCGTGATTACTATGTTCCCCCGTAAACACAGATATAGTCGATTTTTGTCGCTCAAATACCCGAGCATGCAGGAATAAATTAATAGTATACACACAGGGGGCGGGGGGGTCCCGTCCCTCCGTCGATAATATAGCAATAATTGCTTAATGTTTTAGGTAGGTTGTTCGTGGTATGGGGGGGGTATAATTAATTAATTTAGCGAATGAGTGAGAAGAATATCGAAGGCGTTTCGAAGGGGGTTAAAGTGAAGCTTGTTCTCACGTGCGTCGTTCCCGCTAAGACCAGCGCGGGGCACCCCCCTCCGTCGCAGATTTCGTCGTTGGCCACCCCCGTCCACCCGGCGTTCACCACCTTGATGCGTATCGTTTCCTCCCCGTTCTCGTCGCAGTGCTGCAGACGGAACAGACAACAAAGCAAAACAAAGTACGAGTAGAAAAAAAAAATGATTACCAGGTATTTGTTATATATATAACCACATTGATGTTCCCTATAAATGCAATATGAGGAGTACTACGTACGGAACGGGGTCCAGAATGATCCTCTACCCGTGCCAGCTATATTAGTGCAGTACCGAAACAAAAACAAAAAAACACAACACAACAAAATTGTTATTTCAGTAGTAGTAAATAGCACAAAAACAAAACGAAACACGACAGCAAAATTGGTATTTACGCACAGGCTGGTGCAAGTTATACGACGGAAATATATTCCTCGGCCAAAGTCAACGCCGATTTTTCGATTTCTACCGTAGAAATTTGCAAGCACGCCTTCTGTGAGCCCTTACGAAGAGCTCATCGAAGAGCTCATCTAACGTTTTCGTTTTTGTTTTTTGTTTTTTGGCAAATTTGGCCCATCTTCGACCAAACATTTTCGGCGCGAAATAACAAAACAACCCCCCCCCCCTGCTCCGTCTCGAAAGGGATGCGTGGTCAATGGTCAAATGACTAAGGCAAGCAACAAATAAGTACGCCCCCCCCCCCCTGTCAGTCCTCGGGAAGGACGTAAGCAACGCGTGTGCAAAGTTTCAGGGTCTACCTGTAAGAAACGGCGTGGACATTAGGACTTTCGTGCGGACTCATGATGCAAAAATTCGGCGTTGGCTCCTAAATTGCTTATTCTCAGGGTAGGATCGACTTTTGGCGATGTATATCATTTGCTTACTACCGGGAATAAACATACGCAGGTCAGTTTTTTTTTTTTTTTTGTGCATTGGAGTGTACCTGGAACCGGAGTTGTTTAAAAAAAAGAGAAAATGAGCGTTTCTTTCTGTGGAAATGTAGGGATTCAATCATGCTGCATGCGCCCGGGCCGCTTGACTCCTCCTTGCATTGCAATCGGACACTACTGCTGTACCAGGTAGTTCATTGCAATCGGACACTACTGCTGTAGTTCGTACATATCACCCCCCCCCCCCAGTCACGCTGTGTAATGGCCCCTTTTCTTGCTGTCGAGTTTTCCAAGAAGATCCATCAATGCTTCGAATATGACTCGGGTTAATTTATCCCCTTGGACGAAGAAACTGCCCCTAATACCGCTGCAACCATATTGATGGGCACGAAAAAACTCAGAAAGTTACCCGTAACTATTGATGTAAATATGAGGGCTGTCAATTGGACATGTAATAGCCCACTATGAAACCAGGTACTCGTAGATAACAATAATTTCGTCTGTAATCCACTTGAGAACCCCGGCATTATCGAGGTATACATGCGCCAGAGTCAACCATATCGGCACTATATCGGAAAACGGCACTATTCCGCGCACTACCGCCCGCCTTTAGGTCAATCCCATCTGGTATGCCAAGCGATTCCACAATAGGCACTAACTACAGCGGGCGACGGGCACTATATCATAGAGGGACCAAGATACGGTATGAATACTGTGAAAAAACGTGCACTTTTAAACCCCAGTAGTTTTTGCCCCCAAAAACGAGCATGTGTGAAATCATCAAGTTGTGATACTGGGGTTCAACTCGAGTCGGACACGATTCGGATAAGTCTTTTTTACGAGGGGCTTACATATTTAATAGCAACTAGAACGTACGATAGACCCCCAAAAAAACATAATATTAATAGTATATCCCCAAATGTCCGTATGTTTCACCGAATTAGTGTTGGTACACGTTTGCTGGGCGTGGTGTCGCAGCATTGGCTTGCGCTGATCCATGAGAGGTTGTTCAAAAACTATAGAGCCTGGCTGGAGTTCGAAATGGTGACGCGTGATACGATGGGGGTAGTCCCAGTGACACTTTTTGCTGATTTTTTTTCTGAATGACCTATTAAAGGCTCCTTAACCAAAATTCGTCGGACTTTCATGCTCGAGTTGCCATATTTTCCATAGTATACCTCATGGGATTGTGGGTCGCGTAGCACTTT
Source organism: Saccharina japonica (assembly GCA_008828725.1). Lineage (NCBI taxonomy): Eukaryota > Phaeophyceae > Laminariales > Laminariaceae > Saccharina > Saccharina japonica. Next base: position 465,487 of record MEHQ01001439.1, on the reverse strand, counting down.
TGGTTTTTTGCTAAATCGGTTTTCGGGTGAGGTACGGAGCTCCTCAAGTAATAAGCCACCACCCTCAGAAGGCAGAAATGGTGCACCTCTACCGTAGTAGCATTCGTTGTGTGCAGAAGAACATGCTTCACCTTGAAAAGTGTCGCTGCTTGCGGAAGATGGAGGGCAAAGAAAGCTGCTGCGCTGCAGTCGCTATATATATATGATACGGAACAGTAACATTGCGACCACGACAAACATAGGATGCCGTACCTGCTGTCTTAACTGGTACCATTCTGTCTCTCAATACAACACCTTTTTTTTTTCTTCTTTTTTTTTCATTCCATTTACTTCCTCCGCCCTTCCTTTCTTCCTAGTCGTAACTCAGACCCGGGGTCACAAAGTTTTTTTTTGTGCATCCCATTTATCAACCTCGCCCTTTCTCTCTCCTTCCTACTACGTCCGGTAGTAGTGGTCCCTCTATAATGCCGGTGTGTGCCAGGCCTCGATACCGACATTATAGCAGGCACCGGCATTGTTCCGCACACTGCCACACTGGTTAATCCCATCTGTCTGTGCCAAGCGATTTCACCAGGCATTATTTAACCGGCGCTATAGAGGGACCCCTACTCTGTCGTAACTCAGATCCGGGGTCACTTTTTCCCCCCCCCATCCCATCCCATTCATTATATTGGCCCTTCCTTTCTCTCTCTTTCCTGTAGTCGTAACTCAGATGCGGGGTCACAAAGTAGACGCTTCTTTCTCCTCCCCACTACGGTGGTGTGCTATGTGGAGAAATATGACCGCCTTGTAGAGGGAAGCCGCCTTGTTCGTTCCGGGTTACGAGTGCCATTCCCCAGTCGCGCCAAACGATTTTGACCGCCTTGTATCGGAATACCGCCTTACTTAGACCGCACTGTTGGGGGGCTCCTACTACTGTATGCATATACCAGTACTGCTGTACCAGGTATGTGACATACAGGGTGGAAATGGAATGCCCGGTGGATGTCCACACCAGAGCCAAAACGGGGTTTTTACCAATGTTTTTTTTTTAAGTTTGCCTTCCGACAATGTGCAGGGCATAATTCATTCAGAATGAAAAAGTTGGCACTTTTCGTCGAACTTACACCACCAATGCCATCCAATCAATTATCCTTTCCTCCTGCTTAAGAACTGGTCCCGCGTATTTGGGGGACAAAACCACCTGAAATTAGTATGGGATACATTTTTTTTTGTTCTGAATGGGTTAAAACTAATTCTGGCTTGAGGTATCTACTACTCCGCTTGCTGTCCTGTTTCTCCTCTCACTACGTACTCCTATTTTATATTTTAAATATTTGGCCGCATCTAAGCTCCATCCCCAAGTCATCAGTATGGGTCTGGTCTGTCACCCCCCCCGCCCCCCTCCCTGTTCCTATATGTCTATGCAGTAGGCCACAGTGGTCATATGATATGTACGCGCGGTCGTGACAGTAGGCTTGATAGCGGCCGTCCCCCCCACAGCTGTTTTGACATCATATATACCGGCAAAAAAAATAATCAATAAAGCTGAACAAAAAAAAGAGGGCCGGGGGGGGGGGGGGGGGGGGGGACGAGAATACAATAGACAAAAAAGAGAGAGGGAGAGAGGGAGAGGGAGAGCGGCGCTATAGTTTCCGGCGAGGAAATATGATCTGGCTGAATATATAAGCAACGCTTGACATTCAAATCAGAGAGTAAAGGGTTATTAAATTTCCGACCAGCATGACATCAAGATTGTTCTTACTACGTACTACTTGTTGTACTGGTAGATTGATTGCCTATGAGAGATCGTCGTTTCGGTAAAATTATATACCACTCTCTGTCCCAAAATATAAGGATATTGGAATGTTTAATACAAACGGTTCTGATAGTCAGGGACATGGTGGCTTTTAGTTTGGGACATGGTGGCTTGTAGTTAGCGACATTAGATAGTCGCATATGTTTAGGGGCATAGTGGCTTATGTATAGGGACAGAGTGGCTTATAGTCAAGGACATAGTGTCTTACATATATAGTTCGGGGCATAGTGGCTTATAGTTAGGGTTTTTTTTCCTCTCTTCTAGTGTCTTCTTTTTTGTTTTTTGCCTTGTTTCGCCCTTTGTTAACGCCCTATGCCGGTGTCCTCCTCTTCTTCGTGTTGCCTCGCCCGTGCAGCAGTTATCTGTTCTTCTTGGGCACGTGTGCTTTTCGTCTTGGGGCGCTTCTGTCTCCCTCCTTCATTTGTATTCTGTTTCATTTCAGATATTGTTTTTTATTAGTCTTTTTGTTCTAATTTTTTGGTTCGGCTCGTGTCGCTGTGTTCTCGTACCCGGTACGTTAGCATCTCACTTGCCTTACCCATTAATTTTCGTTTATTTTGTTTTGTTTTTTTCTCTGTTTCACAGCAGTCTGTGTCCACATATTAATAATTTGTATCTCTCTAGGATTATGAATCAGGAAAGACACTGGGTGTACTGATGTCGTTGGGTAGAAAGAACGGGTTTAATGTGAAGACAACACACACAGAGTTGCTCATGTTTAGGGGCCCTCGTAGTGGCTGATACCTGGTAGTTAGTGACAGAGCGGCTTATGTTTAGGGCATAGTGGCTTATAGTTAGGAACAGAGCGGCTTATGCTTAGATACATCGTGGCTAATAGTTAGGGGCCGAGTGGCTTATGTTTGGGGGCAGAGTGGTATGCTACACTTTATGCTGCACTTACTATAGTCGGATGGGAAACACACCAAAAGCCAAGGCAGGGAAGGGGGTGTGACTAAAGAGGAGCCTTCGAGAAGAGAAAGTGGGGTATTTGTTGACTCAGAGTAGTGGTAGCAGAGACTGCATACTGCGGTGGTAGAGGAGATACTCTGAATGTTAAATGAAAAACGTTTATTCTATTACCGGCCACAGTGTTACGTATCAAGCGTCGTACGTACCCAGCGTCGGTACGTACCCAGTAGGGAGACCAAAGCCCATTGACTCCCTCTACCTGCCTCCAGCCTACAATTGATCTTATGTTCCTAGTATTTGCTGCCCTTTTTATGTACGAACCTTCTCATATGCCCCTCTACTCGTAATATTACAAGTACAATGCCAGTATTTCCTTTACCCATTCCGACATTTTACAGAACTCCAAAATACTAATTCAGTCCAACCTTGAACGAATAAATCGTGTTCCTTTCCGGGGTACAGCAGTACACAATATACCGCAGCAGCAGCAGCAATACCGCCCATCTAGAGGGGTATGCTTTAAAAACAAAATCCGATACCCTACTACCCATTTTCGAGACCCAAAAACGGACGGGGTACGCTAAAACCAAGTAAACAAAACAAAAAAAACTAGAACGTTTTCGTAAATCCTTCCAGAAATCCCACCCCCCCCCTCACTGGTTTGTTTCTCAGTATATACAGGGGAGCACGGGGATCGGAATACCAGACGTCGCACGCCTAGAAGGACTAAAATGAAAGATCTAATCGGAGCCTTGGGATTTATTTCTCTGCGAATCGAAAAAATAACATTTTTTTTCAACGTGGTTTTTACTTGTTTTTAGTATAGCCCCTCATGCCTGGGCGCTCGAAAACGGGAGTGTGGCGTTGTTGTTGTTGTTGTTATTGTTGTCTTTGCTCCCCTGGTAGTCTAGACTATATACATAATACGAAGTATGGCCTTTTTTAGGAGTATGGAAGGAATCGTTTGTCGTCTAAATTCGTCGAAAAATTCCCCACCCCGCTCACTGGTTTGTTTTTTGGGCAGCGGCCAAAAAGAGGTACACCTGGTCCGTTCGGGGCCAAAAACAGGTACGTACTAAAATCAAGTTTAAAACGCACCCCACGAACCTGCCGTTCCTTGCAACGCAAAGTAGAGTTTTTTCATGTTCTTCGTGCTCGCCCGGTGGCGTACGTATACGAGTAGCTGCTATTAATAGTACGAGGAACGAACGCCTGCTGCTGTATTCTCCCTTCTCAGCTTGCGACACCCCTGGTATTCCAAGTCAACCCAATCCCGAAGGGGGCCTTCTATCTCGTATTATTTCGGCGGAGGTGTGCAGGCAGATATAGTGTGTCGCTCGAGTGGCGTGTAGTGCGAGGTGCGAAGGGAGAGGGGGTCTCCGCGTACGTCGGCATTTGTATAGGGGGCATAGGGTGGAACTATGAAGGGCCTCTGGTTGGCTTAAAAACGACAAAAAAAAGGTGAAAGTCAAGCAGAGTAGACCAAAATCAGGTATACCTGGCATTTAAAGAGGCAAAAACCGGTACAACGAGTTTTGGACCAATGGTAGGGCACGTGGAGTGCGTTTTTTACTTGATTTTAAGTATGTACCTGTTTTTGGCCGCAAACGGACAAGGTATACCTTTTTTTGGCCGCTCCCTTTTATTTTTTTATTTCAATTAGAGTGTTTCGTTTTTTTTCAACTCCCCAAACCGCCTTTTTTGCTGTTGCACCGGAAACCGAGTTACAGGAGTGTCAGTTTTTTTTTTTGTTGCCAGCCAGTTACGTAGAGGCACCTCTCCTAACGACTTGGATTTAACTATAAGAACTCAGGCTTCCCAAATTAGCGATTTTTCCGAGGGAAAAATATTTGATATTTTAGCTATGCGGACACGGTTTCACGTTCAATGGTAAGACTTGGTCCCACGAATTTGGGGACAAAATACTTGGAATTAGTATGGGACATTTTTTTCAGTCTCTGAATGGGTTAAGACTGGTCCCACGAATTTGGGGACAAAATACTTGGAATCCTAGTGTAAGGGACATTTTTTTCAGTTCTGAATGGGTTAAGAACTGGTCCCACCGAATTTGGGGACAACATACCTGGAGATATTATGTGGGACATTCTTGTTTTTCAGTTCTGAATGGAGTTAAGACCTGGTCCCACGTATTTGGGGACAAACTACTTGGAATTAGTGTGGACATTTGTTTTTCAGTTTGAATGGGTTAAGAACTGGTCCCACGAATTTGGGGACAAACTACTGTGGAATTATAAATGGGGACATTTTTTTCAGTTCTGAATGGGTTAAGAACTGGTCCCACGAATTTGGGGACAAATACTTGGAATAATGTGGACATTMTTTTTCAGTTACTGAACTGGGTTAAGAACTGGTCCCACGATATTTGGGACAAATACTTGTGAATTAGGTGTGGGACATTTTTTTTTCAAAGTTTCTGACATGGGTTAAGAACTGGTCCCACGAAATTTGGGGACAAACTACTGGGAATTAGTAATGGGTACTGTTTTTTTTCAGTTTGCATGGATGTAAGAAGCTGTCCCACAATTTTGGGGACAAAATACTGGAATTAAGTATGGGACATTTGGTTTTCAGTTCTGATGGTTTAAGACTGGTCCCACGAATTTGGGGACAAATACTTGGAATAAGTATGGGACATTTTTTTCAGTTCTGAATGGGTTAAGAACTGGTCCCACGTATTTGGGGACAAAATACTTGGAATTAGTGTGGGACATTTTTTTTTCAGTTCTGAATGGGTCAAGAACTGGTCCCACGAATTTGGGGACAAAATACTTGGAATTAGTGTGGGACATTTTTTTCAGTTCTGAATGGGTTAAGAACTGGTCCCACGAATTTGGGGACAAACTACTTGGAATTAGTGTGGGACATTTTTTTTTTCAATTCTGATGCCAATATGTATCGTCAATATGGGCCTTAGGGAGGTGATTTGCATTTTCATGGCGTGTCGCAGTGACCTGATTTTCGCATCTCAACCGGAGAGTTGATGTGTGGGGGTGTGATGGTGCGGCGTAGCAGACGACCCGAACGCGGCGGGTGTAGGTGGGGGTACTCATGTTGTGCACGGCCGTAGTCATATGACCATAGACCCTCGCATCCCTACAATGCCGGGACGGAGCGCGTTGGGTTTTCACCAACCAGGCAGACATTGCTTGCACCAAGCGCGAAGACGCCGTGAGGTATTGGGCGAGTCGCATGGAGGGTGAGCTGCATCCTGCTAAGAACCGCCTCTGAGGCGGACTTGCATATGGACGACAGCTTCAATGAGTTAAATTTAAGTTTCTGGTGTGGCCACTTCCGGAGACAGCAATGGGTTTTACTATGTAACTGCCTCGCGGAGCCTTGCCATATTAACACTACGTGATACGACATTCCCCTTGTGCGGACAAAGGTTCTCACCCCGCACAAATGATCTACTCGACGCCAGCTTTGGTGACCGCCAAAAAAAAATACAAAAAAAACGGCACCCTGGTTGTCTAGCTCACGCAGCGAGTGGCGTGTTTTACAGCGTCGTTGCCAACCGACGCCAACCCAACCTATAAATATAATATTTAGGGGGGGGGGGGGGGGGGGGGGCGTATTTTGTGTGTGTTGCTGGGGGGGGGGGGGAGCATGTTAGGGGGGGGCGGGGGTACGAAAACCAAGTTTGAAAACAATGAAAATAGGGAAAGTTTATTAGGAATCGGGAACCGATAGAAAAATAAACTGTGGTTTGTTGTCGTAGAGAGAATTGGCGCTATGGTTCATATTCTTGGCCGAGTAAGAAGTACGTAGCACACTTCAGCAGCAGCTGGCATTGTTTGGTTTATCGTGCTTGTGGAAATACCAAGTGGATACCGCACGGAACGGTGCTGGCAGACTGGTAGAACACGCGAACAGACAGGGCTGTTGTTTACAACTGGACAGCGGTTGCTCGCTGGACCAGATAATTCGTGATTTCTCGAGTTCACAGCTGGGCGGCGAGTCGGGGAATTAGCGAGGGCAACTACAACGTCGGAGGCGAAGCGCCGCATACGAGGCACAGACAGTGAGCACGGAAGCGTCGACACCGGGCATCGCATCGATCGGTATGTTACTACGTGCAGATAGGAGTTGCTATTTGTCTCCTCAATTCCCGACACTGGCGGGCAGGGAGCTTGTGCGCTTGGAAACGGTTCGAGCGAGTTTTGTTGCTTGTGAGAAATCCCAAAATGCGGGGAAATAGATTTGACAGCTGCAGCTCAACATCATGATCAAGCACACAGCACATGCGCATCGCTGCAACGAGATATCATTGGACTCTCCCCTCGATCATCTAGGGATACGATGGTGCTCATAATCGTGAAAGCGACCATGTCTAGTCGTACTCAGCCAGCTGCTCTCCCTCCCAAGCCACAGAAAATGATAGTATACAACGCAATTCGAAAGATATATACAACAAAGGATATTTTTTTCTTCCATTTTCTTATTTTATCATGTGATCACAACGGTTGCAACCGTTTTCTATTCCGACCTCTGGGGGTGTGGTGTGTCGTTTTCTCTTTTTTCTGGACGCCCCTGATCGGGTACATAGCACTTTGATATCCCTCCAAAATCAGTTTTTGACTTATTATTAGTATAGAGCTCCTCAAGTAACCACCGTCAAGAAAAAAAAACATAATTTGGTGCACCTTTGCCGTAGCATACGTCCTATGAGCGGTGCCCAGGCCATTTCAGGGTGGGCATTTGTTATGGTCATCTGAACCCAAGATGGGCCCTAAAACCATGCACCCCCCCCCCATGTTATACACACCGTATTTGGTTCTGATTACTCTTGCGGGAGACCATAGTATATAGGAACTACTACTGCTGTACAGATACTAGACAGAAGACACGTTTTGCTATTCGCATCCTCTTCCTGACCGGGGGGGGGGGCGTACTCATTTGTTGCTTGCCTTAGTCATCTGACCATTGACCACGCATCCATTTCGAGACGGAGCACCACCGTTCCTACTCCTAATCGAGACACGTCCAGCAGTTCGGCGCTCATTACGTTGTTCCCATATATTACACAGAAACTTTTTGCTAATCTTATCCCCTTCCTGTTTCGCTGCCTGTGGCCACAATCTATCTCCTAAGATAGCCATCGCTTTCTCGCTACTATTTAGTGTACCAAACTTCTCCATGTCGGGAGGGGGGGGGGGTACTCATTTGTTGCTTGCCTTAAGTCATCTGACCATTGACCACGTCCCTTTCGAGACGGAGCACCGTTCCTACTCCTGATATAGACACCTCCAACATTTCGGCAGGGGGGGGGTGAAGAGTTTAGGACTACAGACAGTAGTGTTGTACTTGCCTTCGCCACCATGTTGGCCGCCACGTTGAGGTGAATGCTCGCCATGTCCTTGCCGCCCTGCTCCTCGTCGAACGGATGCCAGAACTCCACCACGGTTCCGTTAGAGCCCACCATACTGTTTTCGCCAAAAAATCATAATTCACGGGGGAGGAGGGGAGGGGGGTTGACTTATTATTAGTATAGAGCTCCTCAAGTGACCACCGTCAAGAAAAAAAAACATAATTTGGTGCACCTTTGCCGTAGCATACGTCCTATGAGCGGTGCCCAGGCCATTTCAGGGTGGGCATTTGTTATGGTCATCTGAACCCAAGATGGGCCCTAAAACCATGCACCCCCCCCCCATGTTATACACACCGTATTTGGTTCTGATTACTCTTGCGGGAGACCATAGTATATAGGAACTACTACTGCTGTACAGATACTAGACAGAAGACACGTTTTGCTATTTGCATCCCCTTCCTGACCGGGGGGGGGGGGCGTACTCATTTGTTGCTTGCCTTAGTCATCTGACCATTGACCACGCATCCATTTCGAGACGGAGCACCACCGTTCCTACTCCTAATCGAGACACGTCCAGCAGTTCGGCGCTCATTACGTTGTTTCCATATATTACACAGAAACTTTTTGCTAATCTTATCCCCTTCCTGTTTCGCTGCCTGTGGCCACAATCTATCTCCTAAGATAGCCATCGCTTTCTCGCTACTATTTAGTGTACCAAACTGCTCCATGTCGGGAGGGGGGGGGGTACTCATTTGTTGCTTGCCTTAAGTCATCTGACCATTGACCACGTCCCTTTCGAGACGGAGCACCGTTCCTACTCCTGATATAGACACCTCCAACATTTCGGCAGGGGGGGGGTGAAGAGTTTAGGACTACAGACAGTAGTGTTGTACTTGCCTTCGCCACCATGTTGGCCGCCACGTTGAGGTGAATGCTCGCCATGTCCTTGCCGCCCTGCTCCTCGGGGCATAGTGGCTTATGTATAGGGACAGAGTGGCTTATAGTCAAGGACATAGTGTCTTACATATATAGTTCGGGGCATAGTGGCTTATAGTTAGGGTTTTTTTTCCTCTCTTCTAGTGTCTTCTTTTTTGTTTTTTGCCTTGTTTCGCCCTTTGTTAACGCCCTATGCCGGTGTCCTCCTCTTCTTCGTGTTGCTCCGTCCGTGCAGCAGTTATCTGTTCCTCTTGGGCACGTGTGCTTTTCTTCTAGGGGCGCTTCTGTCTCCCTGCGTCATTTGTATTATGTTTCGTTTCAGAATTCGCTTTTTTATTAGTCTTTTTGTTCTTAATTTTCGGTTCGGCTCGTGTCGTTGTGTTCTCGTACCCGGCACGTTAGCATCTCACTTGCCTTACCCATTAATTTTCGTTTATTTTGTTTTGTTTTTTTCTCTGTTTCACAGCAGTCTGTGTCCACATATTAATAATTTGTATCTCTCTAGGATTATGAATCAGGAAAGACACTGGGTGTACTGATGTCGTTGGGTAGAAAGAACGGGTTTAATGTGAAGACAACACACACAGAGTTGCTCATGTTTAGGGGCCCTCGTAGTGGCTGATACCTGGTAGTTAGTGACAGAGCGGCTTATGTTTAGGGCATAGTGGCTTATAGTTAGGAACAGAGCGGCTTATGCTTAGATACATCGTGGCTAATAGTTAGGGGCCGAGTGGCTTATGTTTGGGGGCAGAGTGGTATGCTACACTTTATGCTGCACTTACTATAGTCGGATGGGAAACACACCAAAAGCCAAGGCAGGGAAGGGGGTGTGACTAAAGAGGAGCCTTCGAGAAGAGAAAGTGGGGTATTTGTTGACTCAGAGTAGTGGTAGCAGAGACTGCATACTGCGGTGGTAGAGGAGATACTCTGAATGTTAAATGAAAAACGTTTATTCTATTACCGGCCACAGTGTTACGTATCAAGCGTCGTACGTACCCAGCGTCGGTACGTACCCAGTAGGGAGACCAAAGCCCATTGACTCCCTCTACCTGCCTCCAGCCTACAATTGATCTTATGTTCCTAGTATTTGCTGCCCTTTTTATGTACGAACCTTCTCATATGCCCCTCTACTCGTAATATTACAAGTACAATGCCAGTATTTCCTTTACCCATTCCGACATTTTACAGAACTCCAAAATACTAATTCAGTCCAACCTTGAACGAATAAATCGTGTTCCTTTCCGGGGTACAGCAGTACACAATATACCGCAGCAGCAGCAGCAATACCGCCCATCTAGAGGGGTATGCTTTAAAAACAAAATCCGATACCCTACTACCCATTTTCGAGACCCAAAAACGGACGGGGTACGCTAAAACCAAGTAAACAAAACAAAAAAAACTAGAACGTTTTCGTAAATCCTTCCAGAAATCCCACCCCCCCCCTCACTGGTTTGTTTCTCAGTATATACAGGGGAGCACGGGGATCGGAATACCAGACGTCGCACGCCTAGAAGGACTAAAATGAAAGATCTAATCGGAGCCTTGGGATTTATTTCTCTGCGAATCGAAAAAATAACATTTTTTTTCAACGTGGTTTTTACTTGTTTTTAGTATAGCCCCTCATGCCTGGGCGCTCGAAAACGGGAGTGTGGCGTTGTTGTTGTTGTTGTTATTGTTGTCTTTGCTCCCCTGGTAGTCTAGACTATATACATAATACGAAGTATGGCCTTTTTTAGGAGTATGGAAGGAATCGTTTGTCGTCTAAATTCGTCGAAAAATTCCCCACCCCGCTCACTGGTTTGTTTTTTGGGCAGCGGCCAAAAAGAGGTACACCTGGTCCGTTCGGGGCCAAAAACAGGTACGTACTAAAATCAAGTTTAAAAACGCCACCCCACGAACCTGCCGTTCCTTGCAACGCAAAGTAGAGTTTTTTCATGTTATTCGTGCTCGCCCGGTGGTACGTATACGAGTAGCTGCTATTAATAGTACGAGGAACGAACGCCTGCTGCTGTATTCTCCCTTCTCAGCTTGCGACACCCCTGGTATTCCAAGTCAACCGCAATCCCGAAGGGGGGCCTTCTATCTCGTATTATTTCGGCGGAGGTGTGCAGGCAGTATACTGTGTGTCGCTCGAGTGGCGTGTAGTGCGAGGTGCGAAGGGAGAGGGGGTCTCCGCGTACGTCGGCATTGGTATAGGGGGCATAGGGTGGAACTATGAAGGGCCTCTGGTTGGCTTAAAAACGACAAAAAAAAGGTGAAAGTCAAGCAGAGTAGACAAAATCAGGTATACCTGGCATTTAAAGAGGCAAAAACCGGTACAACGAGTTTTGGACCAATGGCAGGGCACGTGGAGTGCGTTTTTTACTTGATTTTAAGTATGTACCTGTTTTTGGCCGCAAACGGACAAGGTATACCTTTTTTTGGCCGCTTCCCTATTTTTTTAGGTTGTCCATCCATTTATTGCGAGTGTTCTGTGCGTTTTTTTTTTTTTTTTTCCAGTCAGTCGGCCAAACCTGCGGCCACCCTTTTCTTGATCTGAATACCGTGAGTAACAAGCTGTAGTGCTTGCCAGCCAAATGTTACGGTATTTCTGTAAGGGAAAATATTCATCCATTACTTTCTCATGACGGCGGGATTCCATTAACCAACTTAAGAACTTCGGTCCACGATTTGGGGACAAAATACTTGGAATTAGTGTGGGACATCTTTTTTCAGTTCTGAATGGATTAAGAACTGGTCCCACGAATTTGGGGACAAAATACTTGGAATGTGTAAGGAACATTTTTTTTTCAGTTCTGAATGGGTTAAGAACTGGTCCCACGAATTTGGGGACCAATACTTGGATTCATTAGTGTGGACATCTTTTTTTCAGTTCTGAATGGGTTAAAGAGCACTGGTCCCCACGAATTTGGGGTACAAACTACTGGGAATTAGTATGGACATTTGTTTTTCAGTTATGAATGGGTTAAGAACTGGTCCCACGTATTTGGGGACAAACTACTTGGAATTAGTAGTGGGACATTTGTTTTTCAGTTCATGAATGGGTTAAGAACTGGTCCCACGTATTTGGGGACAAACATACTGTGGATATTAATGTGGGGACATTMTTTTCAGTTTGAATGGGTTAAGAACTGGTCACCACGATATTTGGGGAGCAACATACTTGGAATTAGATGTGGACATTTTTTTTTCAGTTGAATGGGTTMAGAACTGGTCCCACGAATTTGGGACAAAGATACTTGTGGAATTAGGTATGGGACATTTTTTTTCAAAGTTCTGATGGATTAAGAACTGGTCCCACGAAATTTGGGTACGAAATACTTGGAATTAGATGGGTACAGTGTTTTGTTATCTGTAGAAGAGTCACAAAGTATTTAAAATACTGAATTAAGTTGGATTAGGTTTCTAGATGGTTTAGAACTGGTCCCACGAATTTGGGGACAAATACTTGGAATATAGTATGGACATTCTTTTTTCAGTTCTGAATGGGTTAAGAACTGGTCCCACGAATTTGGGGACAAATACTTGGAATTAATGTGGGACATTTTTTTTTCAGTTCTGAATGGGTTAAGAACTGGTCCCACGAATTTGGGGACAAAATACTTGGAATTAGTGTGGGACATTTTTTTTCAGTTCTGAATGGGTTAAGAACTGGTCCCACGAATTTGGGGACGAAATACTTGGAATTAGTGTGGGACATTTTTTTTTCATTATGACCATATTTGTATATCGTTCGAATTGGGCCTTAGAGGGAATTGCACTTCTTTGCATGCCGAGTCGAGCTGGTGCATTATCCGGACGGATTGTGGGGGTTTTCATGTCGTGGCCGTATCATAGACATAGACCCTCACCCTAAATTTTGTCGGCGGGCATTAGGGGAGGGGGGTGTACTCATGTCGTGCACGGCCGTAGTCATATGACCATAGACCCTCGCATCCCTACAATGCCGGGACGGAGCGCGTCTGGGTTTTCACCAACCAGGCAGACATTGCTTGCACCAAGCGCGAAACGCCATGAGGTATTGGGCGAGTCGCATGGAGGGTGAGCTGCATCCTGCTAAGAACCGCCTCTGAGGCGGACTTGCAAATGGACGACAGCTTCAATGAGTTAAATTAGATTTCTGGTGTGGCCACTTCCGGAGACAGAATGGGTTTTACTATGTAACTGCCTCGCGGACGCCTTGCCATACTTAACACTACGTTGATAACGACCATTCCCCTTGTGCGGAACAAAGGTTCTCCACCCCGCACAAATGATCTACTCGACAGCCAGCTTTGGTGACCGCCAAAAAATAACAAAAAAAAACGGCACCCTGGTTGTCTAGCTCACGCAGCGAGTGGCGTGTTTTACAGCGTCGTTGCCAACCGACGCCAACCCAACCTTATATAATATATTATAGGCGGGGGGGGGGCGCTTGTGCTGTTGYGGATTGGGGGACTGGGGACACGGCGGGGGGGGATCGTAGGGGGGGGCGGGGGGTACTGCGAAAACCAAGTTGAAAAACAAATGAATAAGGGAAAGTTTATTAGGAATCGGGAACCGATAGAAAAATAAACTGTGGTTTGTTGTCGTAGAGAGAATTGGCGCTATGGTTCATATTCTTGGCCGAGTAAGAAGTACGTAGCACACTTCAGCAGCAGCTGGCATTGTTTGGTTTATCGTGCTTGTGGAAATACCAAGTGGATACCGCACGGAACGGTGCTGGCAGACTGGTAGAACACGCGAACAGACAGGGCTGTTGTTTACAACTGGACAGCGGTTGCTCGCTGGACCAGATAATTCGTGATTTCTCGAGTTCACAGCTGGGCGGCGAGTCGGGGAATTAGCGAGGGCAACTACAACGTCGGAGGCGAAGCGCCGCATACGAGGCACAGACAGTGAGCACGGAAGCGTCGACACCGGGCATCGCATCGATCGGTATGTTACTACGTGCAGATAGGAGTTGCTATTTGTCTCCTCAATTCCCGACACTGGCGGGCAGGGAGCTTGTGCGCTTGGAAACGGTTCGAGCGAGTTTTGTTGCTTGTGAGAAATCCCAAAATGCGGGGAAATAGATTTGACAGCTGCAGCTCAACATCATGATCAAGCACACAGCACATGCGCATCGCTGCAACGAGATATCATTGGACTCTCCCCTCGATCATCTAGGGATACGATGGTGCTCATAATCGTGAAAGCGACCATGTCTAGTCGTACTCAGCCAGCTGCTCTCCCTCCCAAGCCACAGAAAATGATAGTATACAACGCAATTCGAAAGATATATACAACAAAGGATATTTTTTTCTTCCATTTTCTTATTTTATCATGTGATCACAACGGTTGCAACCGTTTTCTATTCCGACCTCTGGGGGTGTGGTGTGTCGTTTTCTCTTTTTTCTGGACGCCCCTGATCGGGTACATAGCACTTTGATATCCCTCCAAAATCAGTTTTTGACTTATTATTAGTATAGAGCTCCTCAAGTAACCACCGTCAAGAAAAAAAAACATAATTTGGTGCACCTTTGCCGTAGCATACGTCCTATGAGCGGTGCCCAGGCCATTTCAGGGTGGGCATTTGTTATGGTCATCTGAACCCAAGATGGGCCCTAAAACCATGCACCCCCCCCCCATGTTATACACACCGTATTTGGTTCTGATTACTCTTGCGGGAGACCATAGTATATAGGAACTACTACTGCTGTACAGATACTAGACAGAAGACACGTTTTGCTATTCGCATCCTCTTCCTGACCGGGGGGGGGGGGCGTACTCATTTGTTGCTTGCCTTAGTCATCTGACCATTGACCACGCATCCATTTCGAGACGGAGCACCACCGTTCCTACTCCTAATCGAGACACGTCCAGCAGTTCGGCGCTCATTACGTTGTTCCCATATATTACACAGAAACTTTTTGCTAATCTTATCCCCTTCCTGTTTCGCTGCCTGTGGCCACAATCTATCTCCTAAGATAGCCATCGCTTTCTCGCTACTATTTAGTGTACCAAACTTCTCCATGTCGGGAGGGGGGGGGGGTACTCATTTGTTGCTTGCCTTAAGTCATCTGACCATTGACCACGTCCCTTTCGAGACGGAGCACCGTTCCTACTCCTGATATAGACACCTCCAACATTTCGGCAGGGGGGGGGTGAAGAGTTTAGGACTACAGACAGTAGTGTTGTACTTGCCTTCGCCACCATGTTGGCCGCCACGTTGAGGTGAATGCTCGCCATGTCCTTGCCGCCCTGCTCCTCGTCGAACGGATGCCAGAACTCCACCACGGTTCCGTTAGAGCCCACCATACTGTTTTCGCCAAAAAATCATAATTCACGGGGGAGGAGGGGAGGGTGAGGGGGTGAGTCGGGGGTGTACTCGGGGAGGGGGGGGTGTACTCATTAGCCGCATGTCATGCATGGTCGTCGCCTTATGACCATAGACCCTCGCATCCCTACAATGGGGGGGGGTACTCGATATCACGCATGGCCGTAGTCGTATAAGGGTCGCAAGCGCACGGCACGGCAGTCCCCGGGGGAAGGCGTTCCAAGAGCTGATGCTGATGCTGATGCTGCATTGTCGTACGAGGAATGCTAGAGTGAAACGTCTATTAATAGTATCCGTGTGCTACGTACTAATAATAATGCTTAAATCCTGAAAATAGAAAATAGACCACGCGCTAATGTACCGGTAAAACGTACTTATCGTATATGATGGCGGTGTTTCTTCGTTGTGTATGACCGTTTCACACCTCGCATATCACGATCTACTAGTAGATCATCTGAAGTACATCACGATTTACTAGTAGATCATCTAAAGTAGATCACAATCTACTATTAATAGATCACCTGGGTGTAGATCACGATCTACTAGTAGATCATCCAAAGTAGATCACGATCTACTAGTAGATCATCCGAAGTAGACCACGATCTACTAGTAGATCATCTGAAGTAGATCACGATCTACTAGTACATCATCTAAAGTAGATCATTCAAAATAGATCACGAGCTACTAGTAGATAATCTAAAGCAGATCACAACGTGCCGCTGTGATTTTTCGGACAAGATCTGTGTCGTACAGATACAACAAAGTAAATATGCTCCTAGATCATGCAAATCATACGGCCCCCACCCGGCAACATGAGCTAGATCATACAGATCATACAGATCATACAGATCATACAGACCATAAAGACCATACAGATCAGAAATACATCTGCCTTGAAACACCACAAAGGAATCGATTATCTGTTCGATGCGTGGATAGTTGTCATCAGCGTGCTACGACTAACATGTCGACGAAATCACCGGTGCCAAATACACGGTATACACGAGCAGTCTACTATAGTAGGGGATGCCTATCTCTCACCGGTACGTACTTATTAACGCGGGGCCATAGTAAATAGGACCAATATTGTTAGTAAAATTAGGGAAATATGTTGTTTTTTGTGTGTACCGGGCCTATTTACTATGCTCCCCCATAATCGTGTGGTATCGCAATACGCGTACAGACGATGCGGTATACGCCTACTGACGATACTGTATACTGTAGATCGTGCCTACTGACCACGCTGAAGCGGGTCTACTGAGGATGCCTAATCGTGTCTACTGAATATTTGCTAAATCGCGCTATGTAGATGCTGATCTGGTGTCTTCGGCGTGTTCTTTACGGCAGCTGCAACTGATCACTTCCGACTATTTTCCCACCTACCAGTTACATACTACTCGTACGAGAAAACTTTATGTGTAGTGGACAGCTACGCACGAGGGGAAGAGACAAGAGAGAGGGAACGTTCTACAGAATGTGCTGTTGGATGAATTTGCCAATGGTTGTCCTTCTAAATACTCTGCTGAATGTTCTGCTGGTTTTTTTTCTCAAGACTTGCACTTGCACCTAGAAATCGATAAAATTAGCCTACTTGACAACGGCTTAAGATATATATTTCAGCGGCTTAAGATACGTCTTTCAGAGGGGTCGGGCTGCTGACGTTTCACGGTTTGTCAACTGCGGATCATGATTCGCCTCCTAATGCTCCTAGCGAGTAGAACTTTCCAGGAAAATTATAACCCACCCCTGGAAGATCTACCCTAGGCAATGAGTCAGTTGTCAGGTAAGGTGTGCTGGATATACTTAGTATACGTAGTATACCTGGAAAATATTTGTTTTCTTCACTTTTACTTTCCAGCTCATTTTGAACGTTTTTTTTTCCCACTCGGCAAGGTTCTAAGCCAGCCGTGATATAATTTCAGGTGCCCAGGCAAAGTTCTAAGCAAGCCGTGGTAAGATTTCAAATTCCTCTCCCCCCCCCCCCCCTTGTATTTTCCTTTTTGTTGTTGTCGCACACAAAGTTCGGAATTCTCACTGCTCATCGATTGAAAAAAACAAACGTATTTTTTTCCCGTCAACTCGCTCTTTCGATGTTTTCAGCGAAAACTGCCGTACCATGCACAACCATAATACCACACACCGCACATACACGCCATTTTAGACTAGAGTACGGGACACGACCTATAACCCTTTTGGCAGTACGTATGTAAAACAGACTATCCAGTAGGAATTTTTCAGGAAAAATCCACTCACTAGTAGTGTCAGGAGAAGGGAAAAAAAACATGGTCCGCAGTTCGGAAAATAAATAAATCAAAAGCGGCCGAAGCCAGCCGCATTTTTTGGCCTGTTTCTGGTCTGTTTTTGGCTGCAGGTTGGGGGCAGGGTCAGGGTTACGGTACGGTTACGGATACAGGGATAGGAGGTAGGGGTTGGGTTGGGTCTACGCCGTACCGTAGCCCTAGTAGGTGAATGCTCCCTAGCCCGGAATACCGAACAGACCGACACCTGAAAGACCCTACCGGACACGTTGCTCAGTAGGCCACCGTGTTCGCGTAGATCTGCCCGCGCAGGCGAACTTCCTTAGATGTGCCCGCACTGAAATATAGAACCTTTCCAAGCACAACGACCAGGTGGCACACCAACCAGACATGCCTCTCGTTAGGGTCAGGGCTAGGGTAAGGGTTAGAGTTCCGGTCACCAACCAGGCATGCCTCTCGTCAGGGTTATAGGGTTAGGGTTAGAGTTAGAGTTCCGGGTCGGGGTGGTCGCCGCCGTTAGCCGAAGCCAAAATTAGGCTCACCGTCGGGAACGAATGGCTTACAGCTTCGTGACAAAACTCTACCTCATTAGAAACAGCACCAGTTTAGGCGGGCACGTCCGAGAAGTTCGCCTGCGCGGGCAGATTTACGCCTGCTGTAGGCCGCCCTTTGGGGCACAGACAGCCATAGCGACCCAACCAATAGATAGTCCATTCTGTTTTTCCTCCTTACTTTTGCGCTTTTTTTAGGAAAAAGGAGCACTACTGTAAATAGTAAATAAAGTATGCTATCGTACATACGTATAAACATACATACGTACTATGTTTCCCCCCAATTTTACTGCCTATGCTCGACCCCCCCATTTCCTATTAACGATGCTATTCGTAGTTCTATGCCCTTGAAAAAACGCGTTCAAGGATAGTGCCGAAAGGATTGCGAGCATCACAACGGATATAAATAAGCCTAGGTGTGTTCGCGCCACAGCAACTCTCGAGCGTATAGTCTCATCATGAGACGGGCGTGCCGAACACAGCCCACGACATTGACGTTACGACTGTGAGTCTACACCACTTTGACCCCGTAAGGCATGCGACTTATTATTATTAGGATTGCGCTCCCGTTGTAGGGAT
The DNA here is from genome assembly GCA_008828725.1 of Saccharina japonica. Classification (NCBI taxonomy): domain Eukaryota; class Phaeophyceae; order Laminariales; family Laminariaceae; genus Saccharina; species Saccharina japonica. Next base: position 446,829 of record MEHQ01001439.1, on the reverse strand, counting down.
AAGTAAACACTTGGGGTTAGAGTCAAGTTGAGGTTTCTGTACAGAGCACTACTGCTGGAGAAAAAAGGGTCAAGCCACCAACTATTACGGTGGACCACAGTGAACACTAGTAAATAGGACCAAACATTGTTACAGTAGTGAAAATAGGAAAATATAAAGGTTTTGTCTATCCCGTAGGTCCTATTAACTATGGTCCCTCGTAATACTTATCAGTCGGACCATTACTTAGAGTCGTTTCCCGGAGGTACCGACTATCCGACTTATTGGGTTTCCGCACATATATGAAGGATTATTGAACGCGGGATGCAAAAATTCCTTCTTGGGCGGGACCTCCTCGTCCGGGGAGAGGACGGATTTGGCTCGCTTCGCTCGCTTGACTTACGACAAGTCGGCTGGCGACTTGCCGACAAAAGTCACTTAGTTGGCTACCGGGCACCTGCCGTCGATTAGTTAGTAGCTGAGATATCCTCCCAGCTCACAGAGCTCTTGCGAGTCCAAAAAAGCCCAAAATAAAGTTCGAGAAAAAAAATTAAAGGGTACGTACGCCCGTGCGAGTAGCCACTCTGCGCGAATTACCCTGAGCCGCTGACAAAATGAGTCCTAAAAGTGACCCATTCCCCTACTTATCGTTGTGGTTTGTGCCAAATTGGATTCAGTTGGTTGGGCAACGATTTTACAGGCCTGAAAGGGGCGACATCTGCGCTCGCGGCGAGATGGACAACATAGCAGATAGCAACAACCAAGGAAGGAAGAAAGGAAGGAAGGGAGGAGGGAGGAAGGAAGAGAGGAAGCCAAAACAATAACAAGAAAAAACAACTTTAGCGTATTTGCATATACCAGGTATCTCGTATCTGTCGAATCCAGTACCATGACATGTGTCATTGCAGAGCAGCAATGCCACCTTAGATGGGTGGCGGCTTATTCTATGAGCTCCTCACATGAGGAGCTCAATACTATTAGTAAGTCACCCGAATCATGAGGTTCGAAGAAGTTTCGTTCGCGTAACCCGATCACCATTTCTAGCCGAACAGAAAAATTTGCCTCGGAGGGCAAAAAAAAAGGTGCAACTCTGCATCTGTCAACGCTGATTGCTGCGTTACACACACTGCTTGAAATATCTATGTGTCCGTGGTTTTGTGACCACAGGGCTTTTATCTCTCGCCCAGGAGGAAGAATCGGCACGGACACTGACTATAAATACTATTCATAGGTGTGCTGGATGTCGAGACGGGTATATAGAAATAACGGTTTAATGTGATTAGCACACATTCGTCACTATGTTTTCGGCAATAGTTTCCTAACCTTAAGTCCTAGGTATAATACGGTTGGGCTGTGGGTTAGTTGGCTGACTATATGTCACCTACGTAGCCATTACATTAGCTGGCTAGGTATTGGGGTTAGTTGCGTGGGGAAAATTCGAGAACGTCATGCGTTTTGTTTTTAAATCTGACTCTGGTGTACCAGGGTATGTACTATGTAATACTACGCCCCCTCGTAATATTAAGTGGTCGTCATCTCCAGCCCAAGACACCATGCATTTTACTCACAGCCCTGCTCAAAAAGGTCACCGTATAACACGCATTATTAAGACGCATGGCATGATGACATGATGACACATCGCCCTCGAACGAGTTTCTGTGCTGATTTTCTCTTTACACTCATGGGCAAAAGGTGCAAACGCCGAGCGACGCATGCCTCTACCGAAAAATATTTCGTCGAGAAATTTCCACCAACCCACAAATTTTTCGTTTTGTGTGTGTCCCTGTAAGACACGTTTTGGAGAAAATCGGCTCCGAAATTCGTCCCAAAGAGTGTCTGTTATCTTTGATTATATCGATTACAGTATACGGTAATAAGTAGCCGTGAAGTCCCGCCAAGGCACACGCCTTATTACTCACAACCCTGCTCAAAACGTTTATAACCCCTTCAAGTAGGGCCGCACGCCCGTTTTGAGGACAGATTACTTGGAATTAGAGTGAGATTGATGTTTTTGTACAGTGCAGTACTAAAAAGGGTTAATACACTCTTGTTTAGGGCTAGGTCTGACAAATTCTTAATCGTGAGGCGCCGCGGCGTGTCCCACACTTTATTATTCAGATAAAACAAAAAGCATGGGTCTCTTCTGTTTAGTGTAGTGCTGAAAGTCGAGCCAAAATGATATTCGACTCATAATCTTGTTTTGACTGCTAACTCTTCAGGTAAAACATAAAAACACATGGGGTGTCTTCTGTTTTTTTAGCGCTGAAAGTTGATCCTATAAATATTATTCAACTCATAATTTTGTTTCGACTGCTGTCGCGTACTGGACCATATCATGGGGCACCACAGCAGGAACCACACAATAGATTACCGCACATACTATTAATACACCATACACAATGCTGCCGTATGTCGTCACCAAAATAATGGGTCGATGCACCCGGTAGACGTTATGGCGTCATGATGTGGTGGGTCGATGTCGTGTCCCTGTTTGTCAAAATTAATGAATCTAGGCTACAATAGTACCGGGAACTGGGAACTATTGTTCTAGTAAATATTATAGAACCAAATATAATATTGTTATTACGGAGGACCATAGTAAACAGGGCCAAACATTGTTATTACGGAGGACCTTAGTAAATAGGACCTAAGGTATAGACAAAAACCTATATATTCCCCTATTTTTAGTAACAATGTTTGGTCCTGTTTACTATGGTCCTCCGAAAGAGTCAAAATATTGGTAAATATAGACCAATCTGTCCCGAATTATAAGCTCCTGTTATACATTAATATTCAATCAAAAACGTGCTTATATTTCGGTACAGAGTGGTAGCTGTTTGTCTCTACCGTAGGCTCCCGCATCATAGCTCAAAACGAATTGACTAATTACTGTAGTTTCACCCACCCCTTCGCGTCCTTGTTCTGCGAAAATATTTTAATACAACAAATGCTCCGTCCCGGCATTGTAGGGATGCGAGGGTCTATGGACATACAACTACGGCCATGCATGGATATCGAGTACACCCCCCCCCCCCTAGTTTATTTGTAATCTATGGAAACAACGTAATGATCGCCCAAATGTTGGAGGTGTCTTTATCAGGAGTAGGAACGGTGCTCCGGCTCGAAAGGGATGCGTGGTCAATGGTCAAATGACGTACGAGTAAGGCAAACAACAAATGAGTACGCCCCCCCCCTGTTAGCCGATATTTGCATTGGATTGTCAAGCCAAACAAAAAATCAGAAACAAGAGTTTTTTTTTTGCCCTTTTTTTTGCCTTTTTTACCTTGTACCAGGTTTACTTTATGGTGTCATGAGATATCGGGTCGATATTTATACCTGGTACTGGTACACCTCAAGGTGTCGCGAAAAAATGGGTCCAGCATCCCTATTGTCATCAACGGGAGCAAATAATGAATACACAGCGTTTCTACCACGATCTCCCGAAATATAAGCGATTTTTACAACTTGATATTCAATATATATGGTGCTTATATTTCGGGAAGGAGTGGTATACATTACATGTCTGGAAGTACATATTATCCGAGTAAAACTATTCACCACCAGAGATGTAAATCTAACTCAATATATATATATACCTATGATATGATCTCGATAGTGTTGTATCATATGTTCCATCCACTCCGGCCGTATATGTAAGGACCGTTGGTGCATAAACATCGGTACTTTACGGTTCTTTTATCCTCGGATTATACAGGCAAAACACACACTTTCCGACTACACCCCCATTTTTTCGTGTGAAACTACTCGGAATATTTACAAGCAGTACGCGACATGTGATAAGTAACACTTTGGGAGTTAAGAATTTCAAGCTTTGAGCATTTTTTTTATTATTATTCAAGAATTTACTGCGCAAGTATTTGTGCTCTGACAGGGAGCAAGCAGCGCCAACTCTAAATCCCTTACAATACGTATAACCTTTGCGAGCCTATGATATGCTCAATCAACGTCGGCATCAGAATAAGCCGAGAGCCTTATGAGCCGAAACAGGAGCTGTCGCTCACTGCCGTAAAGCCCATTTAGCTATATATATATAACCCCTTGGGACCCCTTTTAAGGGATATAAGGGACACAAGGAATATAGGGGATATACGGGACATCAAGGGATATAAGGGACATAAGGGACATAAGGGACATAAGGGACATAAGGAATATAAGGGATATAAGGGACATAAGGGACATAAGGGACATAAGGGACATAAGGGACATAAGGAATACAAGGCATGTAAGGGGCATAAGGGCCATTTTTAAGGACATACAGCACAGGACAACTAATAAAAAAACAGGAAATCTGGTCCAGTCTGGATTTCTTTTTCGAGAGAGGGTGCTTTCTACACTATCTTCAAGATAATTACTCCCGAATTTCTTATTTTATTCCAACTACCGATTTGTCTTTCTTGTTAAGCCTGTTTTTTATTAGGCGTCCTGTACTGCGACGAATGCTATTATACGGTAGAGGTGCACCATTTGTGCCTTCTAAGGGTGGTCACTTGAGTAGCTCTATACTAAAACTAAGTAAAAAACTGTTTTGGGAGTAAACCAAAAGTGCTGTATACCCTTATGAACAATTTTATGGTCTACGAATACAATCTAACACATTGCAACACAAGAACGAAAGTCCGACGGTTTGGGGTTATTAACCCTTGTAGGACTGGAGTCCCGTTTTGGGGACAAATTACTTGAAATTTGAGTGGTTTGTCCCCAAAACGGGACTGCAGTCCTAAAAGGGGTTAGGGCCCATGTTAACGAGTACAAAATAAATTCAATTTGGAAAAATTACAATTAAAATTCGCTTTTCATTGGTCAACACACGCACCAGCACCAAATATTAGGTTCTTGGGGTATAATCTTGGGGTGGTGGTGCGGGTTCTGACCAATGAAAAGCGGATTTGATGGGGGGTTTTTTTCCAAATTGATTTTTTTTCTTCGTTAAAACGGGGCCCTTAAGGCGCCCGATCGTTCAGAAACAACATCGGCAAAAAAGCGCTACCTCTATCAAAGCACGCGTCCTTGTAACGCATGTAACGATTATAAGGGCCCGTTTTAACGAAGAAAAAAATATATCAATTTGGAAAAACAAATCCGCATTTCATTGGTCAGAACCCGCACCACCACCGAAGATTATACCCCAAGATCCTAATATTTTAGTGCTGGTGCGTGTGTTGACCAATGAAAAGCGAATTTGAATTTTATTTTTTCCTAAATTGAATTTTTGTACTCGTTAATATGGGCCCTAAGGGGTAGCGATCGAAACAAGGACACTTTTCGCTGTTTTTAGCCGTTTACGAGCAGCCTGAGCGCCTGTGATAGCAGAACGGGTAACACCACGCTGCTGCCTGCGCCCGTGCCACACATACTCATGTACGACTCCACGCATTGCAACTCGGACACCAATATGTATCCCCTATAAATATATTAAATATTTAAAGGTTGGGTTGGCGTCGGTTGGCAACGACGCTGTAAAACACACCTCTCACTGCGTGAGCTGAACAACCAGGGTACCGTTTTTTTTTTCCGGCGGTCACCAAAGCTGGCGGTCTTGTTAGATCATTTGTGCGGGGTGGACATCCTTTGCTCCGCACAAGGGGAATGATCGTATCACGTAGTGTGTATATGGTAAGGCACCCGCGAGGCACTTACATGGTGCTCCCATTGTTGTCTCAGGGAGTGGCCACACCAGAAATTAAATTAACTCATTGAAGCTGTCATCCATATGCAAGTCCGCCTCAGAGGCGGTTCTTAGCAGGATGCAGCTCACCCTCAATGCGACTCGCCCAATACTTCACGGCGCTTCGCGCTTGGTGCAAGCAATGTCTGCCTGGTTGGTGAAAACCCAACGTGCTCCGTCCCGGCATTGTAGAGATGCGAGGGTCTATGGTCGTACGACTACGGCCGTGCACGACATGAGTACACCCCCCCCCCCTCGATCACCAATCACGCAGTAGCCGTTGCAGTAGTCGTCACTTTTGATCGTCAATATTTATATATATATATTCCTCCCCCAAATCTAAAAACGGGTAAATAAACTCTTCAGGACTTCACCGTCGTTTTTTGGGGGACTAAATTAAAAATGAAACCCTTACAATAGTCAAAAATAACTTGGAGTTTAAAAAATTCGGAAAATAAAAAATCTTGCAATCGGGAAAAAGTGTTGAAAGACGTATAAAATATGATGTGATATGGTATGATAAAAACAACGGCAATGAGGAAAGGGGATCGTACTTGGTTTCATTTTATTTTATATATGATTGTCACGATTTTTAGTCAAGTAGTAGAACTGGTTTATTTTCCGAAAGTCACGAGTTTCGTTTTAGTAACATCCCATTTGAGTTCTCGGAATCAGAGTTGGAAAATTCGAAAAGAAAATTCTTGACTTGGGGAAAAAGGGTGAATGTGAATGTACGTCAAAACGGCGGTACGAAAAAAAAACTTGCTGCCGCTACTACTACGGCTACTACTGCTATGAACTATTTCTGAAGCAGAAGGATGGGAGGGAGGGTGTACTCATGCCGTGCACGGCCGTAGTCGTATGACCGTAGACCCTCGCATCTCTACAATGCCGGGACGGACCACGTTGGATTTTCACCAACCAGACAGACATTGCTTGCACCAAGCGCGAAGCGCCGTGAGGTATTGGGCGAGTCACATGGAGGGTGAGCTGCATCCTGCTAAGAACCGCCTGTGAGGCGGACTTGCATATGGACGACAGCCTCCAATGGGTTGATTTAATCACGGCCGTAGTCGTATGACCAGGGGGGGGGGGGAGAAGGGCAAGAGGTGGAGGAGGGAGAGGAGGAGAGACCGGTAAGGCGGGGGGTTTCTTCGTTTCGTGACTTGTCCCATCTCGCAAGAAACTCGTAGATGAAAAAATACAGCAGTAACGAGCTACCGGTATTGCGTTAAACGGTACTAGTGCTGTAGTTTCGCGCGGTTCGGAGAAAGCAGTCCCTATATGCGTAATGTAGTTCTTCAGGGGCAATTCCTAGTTGTGGGTTGATCATTTCAGTGGGTACATACTCCTATCTACGAGCGCTCCGTGACAATCTTAAGCCGAAACAAGCGCTTTTAACTAACTGCACATTGCTCTTATCTGTAGCGAGCAATATCTAGCTTGTAGTATAGACGGGACATGCCGATTGCACCGCCCTTAACCATTCAGAACTGAAAACAACGTCCCACACTAGTTCCAAGTAGTTTGTCCCCAAATTCGTGAGACCAGTTCTTAAGGGGTTAAATCCCGAATGATCTTATCTTGGGCGCCTTAAATCGGGGTACCCATTGCAATAGGAGTAGTCCCTAGTTTGTCCCTTTTATATACTGCTGCATTGCAGTTGTACTATTAGTACATACAACCTCAAACCGACTCTAGTTCCAAGTGTTTTGTCCCCACAAAAGGAACAGTTGGAGTGCAGATCTAAAAGGAAAACGGCTGATTCCTAGTCGAGAGTTTTAGGAGCAATCCAGCCTACTAGTAGTGACAGGGGCGACTCCTAGTTTGGAGCTATTGATGATAAATCTATGACAGAAACCCTCGACCCTCGAGTACGAAAGAAGGTTAGGGGCTATTTATGCATCGATATGTATTTAACTAGTGTGGTGTTCGAGTGCTACTTGGTTAACCCTTATAGGACTGGAGTCCCGTTTTGGGGACAAATTACTTATAATTAGAGTGGATTGTCCCCAAATCAGGTCTGCAGTCCTAAAAGGGTTAAGGAGTAGGTGTGAAAGGAGGGCGATATTAATAGCCGCATGTCATGCATGGCCGTAGTAGTCGTACGACCATAAACCCTCGCATACCTATGTACAATGCCGGGACGGAGCATGTCGGGTTTTCACCGACCAGGCAGGCGTTGATTGCTTGCACCAAGCACGAAGCGCGGAGGGGTGTTTGGCGAGTCGCATGAGGAGTGAGCGGCAACCTACTAACGCGAAGAACCGCTTGTGAGGCGGACTTGCAATGGATGACAGTTTCGAATTGATGTATTTTTTTCTGGTGAGGACACTTCAGGGGGGGGGGGGGGGGGGGGG